>JAJEJO010003457.1:146753-162926 GCA_020662805.1 Glaucomys volans | reverse complement strand
CCAATCCACCAGTGCCCGTGGTCAACGTGGACGTGTGCTGGTGAAGCTGTTCCAAGCACAGGCTTTCCTTGTGCTTGAATTCTGTTTCCACCATTACTGGCTGTGTGACCTTGACAGGTGACTTAACCTCTCTGAGCCTCAGTTTTCTCTGTAAAATGGGGTGGGGGCAGTTAGTAATGGCTCCATAGGGTTGCTGGGTAATTAGGTGAGTGATCCACAGAAAGCTCTTGACTGAGCCTGGCACACAGACAGTGCTCACTGGTGAGAATACATTCCTCACGTCACTGCATTCTCTCTGCAGACTGCAAGTGAGGACATGATCCCGATTTTGTGGGTGAGAAAACTATTCAGCCCTGAGAATCCCAGAAATACTGGGATCTCCAAAAAGGAACTTCAATTCTTCTAGGAAGTTCCGTTTTGGAGTTCCCAGAAATACTGTGCATTCCAAAACGGAATTGAAATACTCGTGATCACACGAGGGAGGCCCAGAACTCGGGAAGGGGTGGGTCCCCAGCTCCCCAGCTCCCCAGCAGGTCGTTCTCTGTCTGAATCAGCAGGCAAAAAATTGAATGGTCCCAGAATCACATAGACAGGCTCCAAGGTGACATCTCAGTCTAGTACTTGTGCTGTCATGGGGGGGACCTGAGGCTTGCTTCTGACCTACAGACCATGGCACCAAGGCTGCGATGTCACTCCCGTGACCGTGCGAGTTTGCAAGCTAGTCCTGGAATACCGGATCCAGGCTCTCCTGCTGGCCCTACAATGCTGGGCTGGGATTGCCCAGGGGGAAGCCACATGGCAGGGGACCGTGGACAGCCCCTGGGACCTCAGTCCTACACCCACAAGGAACAAGATTCTGCCAGCAATCTCATGAACTTGGAAGAAGACCCAGAAGCACCAGAGTGGGAAGCTTCCTGGCTGCAGATGGCCTGCAGCCTTGGGAGGACCTGGCCAAGCTGTGCTGGATCTGCTGTCCCCAGAAACGGCCAGAGAACCAGTCCGAGTTCCTTTCTCCTTTGGAAGTCATTTGTTACGCAGCACCAGGAAATGAATTCAGGGGGAGATCTGGTCCTCCTCTGCTCAAGATGCACACCAGTGGTTTCTAGTTCCTCCCGCTTTGAATTCCACTGATGTTGAGCATCTTGTCAGTGGGGAGTTCCTACTTCCTGGTTATGATTCATTTCTTAGGGACCAAGGACGCAGAACGTGCCTCCTGGAGCTGATCAATAGCTCTGTGTCCTTGGACAAGTTACTTACCCTCTCTGGGCCTTGCCTTCCTCATCTATGAAATGGGACTGAATACGATACCAGTTTGTGGGAGATACATAAGGGTTAAGGGACTTGTTAATATGCATAAAGAATTTGGAGTGGTGTCTGGGTGAACGGTGCTTTAACATGTCAGCGATCACAGGTAACAATGTCACGTCAACCAAGAGGAAGTGGTTGTTCTCGCTACCATGTCTACAGGTGAGCGTGGCACTGGGGAAACAGGGCTGCGAGGGCACGTGGCCTTGCCTGTCAACTCGGACTGCTCCGTCTCACCCCAACACACCTCACCTCTGGTGGACTTTTTGGGGGGGGTACTGGGGACTGAACTCAGGGGCACTCGGCCACTGACCTACATCCCCAGCCCTATTTTGTATTTTATTTAGAGACAGGGTCTCACTGAGTTGCTTAGCACCTCACTTTTGCAGAGGCTGGCTTTGCACTTGAGACCCTCCTGCCTCAGCCTCCAGAGCCACTGGGATGACAGGCGTGCATTTGGTAGACTTTCTCTTCTCTCTTACACTGGTTCCTTTTGGAGAGTCAAGGCTGACTTTGCCCTCTTTTTGCGCCACCTCGGGACCCAATACCACTGTTCTCCCCGTTCCCCGTGGGATGCTGATGCTGCCTGGATCCCCCGAGGCCTGGCCTCTGCTCAGCCTTCCAGCTGATCCTGTGGCCGCGGCCGTCTCCCCATCCACCGGCCCTTCCTTTGCTCATTCTTTGCCCAGGGACTGAATTATCCCTCCCCCTGCACCTGGTCACCTGTAAACCATTCCCTAAGACTCAGCCTGCCTCACAGAGCTTTGTTCCCTCCTCTGGGGCTGCCCACCTGGAGCTCACCACACAGTGTCCTCTGACATGGTGGCCTGTGCATCCTTCTCTGAGCCGAGGGCAGAGACCAGACCTTATCTGTTGGTTCCTGAATCCTCAGGACTTTGCACTGTACCTACAGAGTAGGAGCTGAGCACGTGGATGAATAAAGGAATGAGCTGCAGCTATGATACAAAGACATAGCCAGACCAGGACCGGGAATTTGAGAAAAATCTAGATCCACATCTGTCAGAATCTTCTGGGTTTAGAGAGTGCTTGGCACATTCTAGACTCAGAAGTTGCAGATGTGGCTGTGTGAAGATGCTAGAGACCCATGGGGATCCAGAAGTGGGAACCCTTGAGAGATGAGGTCTTTCCTTCTCTTTATAGCACATAATATGTCCTCAACCAGGGTTTGTTGAGTGAATGATTAAGCGTATGCATGGACAAAGATACATGGGGCACTTGCCACCCTGCACCTGGGAACAGAGCTCCTCAGGAGATGCCCAACTCCCAGGGCAGTGCTTGGCACACACAGTAGGTCCTCAGCCAGGAAAACTGTCGGCCCCCAAGGAGATCCACCCAGCTGGTGACCTGGGCTTCAAAGAGAAGACGTCTGCCCTCCGCCCTTTGGGCCAGACCCTCTCTCTTTGCTCAGTGCTTTCCACTCTGCGGTTTGAAGCCAGTTCCTCAACATTGTGTAAACATGGTTTTGTGTGGTTGAAAATGTATTTTAGAAATGTCACTAATTACCCAATAGCCTGTAACCACTCTTTCAGGGACATAATTGGTCTGTCATGTAAATACCTAATTAGGGGCCTCAGAGACCCGGGCAGATGGGAGGCCCAGCAACTCGGGGCCTTCTGGCTACTTCTTTCTCAAGGCCCAATGGAGACCAGAGGAGGCCCAGTGGCTTGAGGAGGGGGACATTCTCAGGCAGCAGCAGAAGCCCTGGCGCTCTGGCCTCCAGGACGCGGCTGGGGCCGGCATGTATCCCCACCCACGCACGGAGTTCCCAGGCCACCAAGTTTAATGGGAACCAACTGGCCCCCCCCCCCCACCCTCATGCATTTCAAACCTAAATGACTCACACATGTGAGCGCGGCCCCCACCCCCGCCCTCCAGAGCCCGGGTCGGTCCGTCACTATGGTCCTGTCCTTGCTCTCCGGCCTCTGCAGTTGGTGGCAGGAGGCAGAGCCCCAGCTGAGCCCGCTCTGAAGCACCCGATGGTCACCCCCGGCGCCTCGGACAGGGAGGCGTTTGGGGCGCTCGGGTTAGCAACACGTTTCATCCCAGACGAGGCGCTGGGCACGACTTTCCGCTGTCTCCGTGGAGGTCTCTCTTTGTGACCTCCTGGCCACGTGTGGGCAGGACAGAGCGAATCGATCACAGCTGGTCAGACAGTCGCCGTTCCTTCAGGGATGTGGCCGCAGGACGAGCAGCATCCACGTTCCCTGGGCTTGTCCTGCTTCAAAGCGTTTCCCTGCAGCTGGACCCCTGGCCTGGTGGCGGGGTGACTTAAGAGCGGGCGCCCAGTCCTGGGAGGGGCGGAGCCGCCCTGATCTGCTCTGCACATGCGCAGCTCCCTCCTCCCGTGCTGCGGGTTAGGGGGCGTCTACTCAGTGCTGTATGGCTTAGGGGTTTGGGGAAAGATGCCCAGAGCCTCTTATCTATCTGCGGGCTTGGAGAATAGGTTCAAACCCTGGGCCCTCCTGAGCCTCAGTGGTCTTATCTGGAAAATGGGCATAATAATGGACCAGTAGGAAATAGTTGCAAAGATGGAACGAGACCAGGATCTAACTACCAGGCAGGGCCCCCATGAAAGGTCACTAATACTGATGGACCTGTCTTCTCACCTGCGAAATGGGAAGAAGCGTGCGCCCCAATGGCCCGTGCTGAGGTCGGAAGCACCTCCCAGGCATAAAGCATCACAAGGGTCCGTGTGTCCATCACTGATTTCACAGTCCCCACTTGGTCACTATTCCCACCCTTGCATTCCAGGGTCTTGGCCAACATCAGGCTTGGGAACCGAGGCAGCCAGGGATCAGATGACTCGGCCGAGGTCATGAGACCGGGAAGCAGCGTGCTGGGATCTGACCCCAGGTCCACGTGGTTCTGAGTCAGAGTCCCCCTCCCCTCTGACATCCTCTCTGGGTCCACGGAGAAGGCATGGAGGTCATGGGCAAGTCACGGTCACAAAGAACGGTTACAGGCTCTCAGTTACAAGAAGAGGGGCAACTGAATAAAAGCAGACTGTGATTCCTGGGAGAAAGGAGATGTGGGGATGGGGGCAGCATTCCATGTGGTCAGGAGGGCAAAGCGCACAGGAGCGGGAGGAAAAGGCGCACGTATTTTTTTTACTGCACTCAAAAGAAGCCAAAATGGTTAATGGGCGACTGTGATATTTTAATCCTGGCGGATATTTCTTTGGCTCTTGTCATGACAAGATTGTTACAAATATAACATTTGAACACTTTTTAGAATAATGGTTTGGATTCCAGTGTCTCCCAGGTGTCCATAAGCTCAAGGCTAGGTGGCCGGCCTGTGGAGCTGATGGACATTGTGGAGCCTGGTAGGGGGCGGGGCTTCACGGAAGGAAGTTGGGCCATTGGGGGTGTGCCCTTGGAGATGTTGGGGTGATGGCTCCTCCTCACTCTCTCTGCTGCCCCCTCAGCATGAGGAGGCAGTTTCCTTTGCCAAATGCTCCTCCACAATGTCCTATGCCACTACAGGCCCAAAGTGAGAGTGTCAAGTGACAAGGAACAGAAATCTCGGAAACTGTGAGCCCAAACAAACCTTTCTTCTTTATAAGTTGATTGTCTTGGGCATTTTGTCTTAGTGCTGGAAAGCTGACAAATGCTAATTTAAGAAACTCAGTGGATTATGTCATCTTGGCTATCTTAAAAAGAAGTTTATTTTGAGGTGGGAAAATATTCTTTATTTATTAATGATGAATGATGATTTATTTTTAAATCATCATTTTAGAAGAAAATTTGGAAATTTGGAAAAAATAGAAGAAATTTTAAAAAATCATAAAAACTCATAATTTTCTTATACAAACATACCCACTGGTGCTTAACCATTTTGTAGAGCTTTTTTGTTTAGGCTTTTTTAGTAATGATTTTTAAATACCCAGTTTTAATAGAACTGTAAAGTTAATACTGTGTCCTCATTTTCTTGTGATATTTTAACATAGACACTTGGTATTTTTATAAGGTTTTTATGAACAAATTCTTAATCAGTCATCAAAGTAGGGTCAACATTAATCTTGTGTTTCTAATCCTTTGCTATTACAAATAGCAACAAAATTGGCATCTTGTTTTGTATGGAGTTCTTTTTTTCTTCCTTTCTCTCCCTTCCTTTCCTCTCATCTTCTATTTTTCTTAATGTTTAGATTTTGTGTGTGTGTGTGTGTGTGTGTGTGTGTGTGTGAATTCTTAGAAGAGAAATACTGAGCCTGAACCATGGACATTTTAATGCTATAAGTACATATTGTAAGGCTTTTGATTTTTATTTTGGTACTGGGGATTGAACATTCAACCACTGAGCCACATCCCCAGCCTTTTTAATATTTTATTTAGAGACAGGGTCTTGCTAAATTGCTTAGGGCCTCGCTAAGTTGCTGAGGCTGGCTTTGAACTTGTGATCCTCCTGCTTCAGCCTCCTGAGCAGGTGTGTGCCACTGTGCTGGACTCCTAAGTGCTTTTTTGCCAAGATTTCCCTGTGACATCTTGAGGTATCTCTAGCTGTCCAGTGTCACCACCCTGGGTACATGTGGCCATCCGTGCTTCTCCCTGCATTAACCAGCACCTACTGAGCATGGGAGCCATGGCAAGATTTTCCAGCACAGCTGGTGGGCCTTCCCAACTGTGAATCAGGGACGTGGCTCCTCTGGAATCTTCCACATCTCCCTGGGGACTGACCAGGAGAGGTCTCCTCCAGGATCTCTGGCTCTTTGCAGGGAGGTGCCCAGCTGCCCAGCACGTCCAGGAAAGCGGCCCTGATGTGCACCAGCGCCCAGCCTCGGGGGGACACAAAGCAGCATTCAAACGCCCATTGTTTGAGCTCCTTGGAGCGAAGACTTAAGTGTCCGAGTCAGCACCGAGGACCCCGCCCCTCGCTACCACTTCTCTCCAACAAAGCTTTTATACAGAGCGCGAGCGCCCATAAATAACAGACCAACCTATAAATAAATACAGCTGGGAGCCCACAATAGCCCTTGACAAATGCTGTTTATTTAATTTCTCAAGTGTGGTCCATTTGGGATCCAACGGGAAGGGCCCGCTAAGCTCTTAAAAGCCAGCTTATGTGCTTAATCTTGATTTTCCTTTCGAGGGGCCGACGTGCTGTCTCCCCAACACCTGCTTCATTCAGTAGAGTGGCAGCACTGTCCATGAAGACAGGAATTGAGGACAAAGATGGGCTTCTGAGGCCCTTCCCGGTGAGGGCCACTCAGCTCCAGGCAAGTCCAGTCGTACCCTCAGTATTCATCTGGCTTGGGCCGAGCAGGTCTGATCTCACCTATTGTGCTTCAGCAACACTGGCCTTCTTTGAAAGAATCCTGCCCCAGGACTTTTGCATCTGCTCTTCCTTTTGCTAGAATGTTCTGCTTCTGGCCCTGTATGCTGACTCCTTTGCATCTGTTAGGTCTCATAAAGCCTCTACAAGCCTGGATTATCAAAACTCACCTACAGGCTCCTGTTAGGCAGACACTCTCTTCTGTTTCCTTATGGTATTGAATACCACATAGAAGTATCTGAGAGATGTATTTATTCATCTTTTTACTGCTTGTCTGTAATTCCCCACTTGGAATGAAGTTTCATACGAATAGAGAATTTTGTTGACTGCTTATTTGCAGGACAATGTCTGGCACGTAGTAAATGGTCAATAAATATTGGTTGGAAGAATGGATACAGGGTTTGTTATAAGGAAGAAATGAATTGTGGTAGAATTGTTGCAAAAAAATGACAGCCGTTCCCCACCCTTCATGCAAACTCTGCAGTGATCTTGCAGTTCTTTCCATCAAAAGTTAGAGCATCTAAGGACTGGGGATATAGCTCAGTTGGTAGAGTGCCTGCCTCGCAAGCACAAGGCCCTGTGTTCAATCCCCAGCACCGCAAAAAACAAAAAATAAATAAAAAAAAAAATAAAGTTAGAGCATCTGCCCCACAACTACATCTGAACTAGGATTGTGATTTACTCTGAGCCAATAAAACAGTGCTGATGTGAGAGGTTGCCAGTTGAGCCTGGGCCTCCAGAGGTCTTGCATGCTTCTAACCTAGCTCATGGCACCCTGCCTTCACTAGGAGAGACACATGGCCCAGTCACCCCTGTCACCTAACAGTGGGTCTGCAGCCAGACACATGAGGCTGTTTTGCACATGTACCCCTAGCCAAACACTGATGCATGAGAGAATGCTATTGAGATCCAATAGGCCTGGCCCAGATCAGCAACACCAACCCTCAGAAACATAGACTTAGAGAAAGCCACTGAGTTTGGGGCAGCTTGTTACGCAGTGATAGCTCTCTGATACATAGAACACACACCTTCATAGTAGGCCTGGTGTGTAATAGGTGCTTGATAAACGGTAACTATTTATTGGTGTTGTGGGTGTGCTTTATTTGCTGGTTGAAGGGGCCTTTGTCATCTGGGCCATCATAAGTTGAATCATGAGCTGTGTCAGCAAATGCTGACCAGGCAATGTGTCCCCACTAGACCCTGCACAACCATTTCAGCTAATAGAAAATGTCTCCTGAGATTTGCACTTGGTCCCTTGACCTCAGCGTCGGAAGAGCATGGAGGACCCCAAAGCAGACCCGGCTCTTTACCCGTCCTGAATAATGCGGGCATTTCTCCTGTTTCCATGATATTTTCAGACCTTTGATTTTCAGTGATGAACCTGCCCCTCTGCTTGTCCTGCCTTTGGTTAATGACCCATCATGAATTATCTACGAAAGAAATGTTAAACGAGCTAATTAGGCATTAACCTTACATTATAGATCAACCACACAATTGGGTCCTTCGCAGCTAGCCTGTGACAGCAGAAGGCATTAAGTATTGATGTCCCCGGAAGGGCCGAGAGATGGAGGGAGAGAGCGGAAGGGGGCCGGGCCGGGAAACGATCGAGGCGCCTCCTTGCGAGGTGCTGGCAGGAGGAGCGTCACTGGGAGGCCCTGGGGTTTGGATCTTAAAGTAGCCATTCATTAGCTGGGTCACCCCATAAAACAGGAAGTGACGATGACTCTCGTGCAGAGCGACGAGAAATAGGGGTGATGCGTGTTCTGAGGACCCTCCATGATCAAGGCTCTTGAAATACATTCTTCTTCTCCCTCCTTTTGGAGAATTGGACACCATTAAAGAATGCCCATCTTTCCCCTCCCTGGTCACTGTGTTCAGATACACCAGGCTTAACTCCTGGTGGAATCAGGGGAGCGAGGTTAGCATCCTGAACACGAGTGTTGACAAACTAGCTGAGTCCAGTTGGATAAAAACCCGGAAAGCAGCTAGGGGACCTGGGACAGTCCAGATAAACAGGCAGGCGAGCCATGGATGGATGAGTCGACACATTGACACACATCAAATGTATTACATACAGAGAGGAGGTAAACCAGATGTGGATAGATTGATGTGTTGACTGTTAAACACACACATAAACTTGACAGCTTATAGGAACTCTTTTATCTATAATTTGCTTCATGGAATCTTCCAGAAATGTGGTCAGGAATGGCTTTCTAAGAGATGGAGATATTAAAGGTCATGGACAAGAGATGATTTGCCTAAGGGATGGAGCCACAGATGGAATCTGGGTCTTGAATTCTAAGTCCAGTTCTCTTTTCATCATGTTTTTTAACTTCTCTCTCCAAGGGACCTCCCTTTGCTGGGAAAATGTTCTCAATCCTGGTTGGATGTAGGGTCCACATCTCCCTCCCAAGGAGACTGCTGGCTTGAGTCCTTGGGTGTAGGAAGCCAAGCCGCCTATCACAAGACCTCCCGCCCTCCATTCACCCTGGCTGGAACTGATTGGACAAGAGGGGGGCACCTGATCAAAGGCAGCCAATCAGCAGGTCTTCCATGGGCAGGGCTAATTCCATGATCTCCTAGGGATATGAACTAAGAGGACCCCAATGTGGGGCAGGGCAGAGGACTGGGGTGGAGCAGGGCAGGCAGATGGCCACTGGGGTAATCCCATGGGTAAGAGGAGTTGAGGGTAATGAAGCTCAGAAGGCAGAAAGGGGGAGGAGGAATGGGGAGATGGAGGGAGAGAGGGAGGCAGCCATGGGGGAGGAAAAGAGGAAGAGAAGGAGGAATGGATGGAGATCAGAGCAAAGGAATGGGCAGTGGCTTTGGAGGCCAAGCTGCTGTGGTTCATCTCCAGCCACAGGAGAACCTCACCCCTCCTGTTCTGAGCTGCCTGGAGGACACTCGTTGGGACTTTCAGAGACAGACTCTGAAGCGCTGCTTCTGTGTGTTCTTGGCATGACACGGGGACCAAGAGGACATGGGCAAATTAGTGAGCGACTGTCTTCCGGAGCCTGTTGGATGGTCATGTGGAGGAGACTGTGGAGCTTAAGGCAGACATCTGTTCCTGATGGCCTTGAACTTGAATTCAGGCCCATTGACACCATGATGGAGGATGGATACACCACAGTGTGGCCATGGGTGGGACGCTCCCACCTGTCTCAGGAGGATGCCAGGCCAGGAGGTCTCCATTCCACATGGTGTCAGATGTCCTGGTGAGAAAGGCCCTGCTTGTAGGTCCTTGTAGGTGACAGCTCCTGTTGCCCACCCCGTCCCTGGGGGCAGACACCCTCTCAGGGCAGGTGCCTGCCAGCCTTGTGAGGAACCATATGTGATGTCAGGTGACATGTGGCAATTCTGGAATCTGGAATCAGTAGGTCCACTTGCATTCTGGTCCCCAACCCTGAAGTCAGGGCCAGGATTCAGAATTTCCACCGCAAACTCTGGAGGGGCCCCAAACGTTTTGTCTCAGGGGCTAAAACGGCGACACAGGAATAATGCATTCTTGGATGCTTCGAGTTTCGCTAAAACGGAAATAAATCTACATCAAGGGAGAGTCGTGGCTAGATTTCATTTTGTAAAATCTGCTGTGGTTTTCATACTTTGTAAGGCCGTTTTGAGGGGGAAGCACATTGGAAACCACCAAATTACCCTTATAATCTCTTCATTTTTTTTTTGAGCCTCAAATTCGCGTTGGCATTTGTAGTGGAGACTGGGGTTGTAGGGACGCTCTCACCGCAGGTGTGTGGCAGGTGACTAGCCACCTCTGCCTTGCACACTTTAGAAGGAGTGATCTTGCAGGAACTTGCAAGATCCCTTGGTCAGGGTAGGGACAGGGCAGGGGTTAGTCACCCAGGGTGGTCCTGTTTCCCTCTTGGCCTTCTGGACGGGCCTTCCTGCTTCCAGACTCCATTTCAAATTCAGCGGCCTCCTTTTTCTTTCCTTCCATCCTGATTTACTTTTTCCCCTTTATTTCTCTCTCTCTTTTTAAAAATTATGTCCATAGGCATACAGCATAAATTTCATGTTATTAAAATCTCTCATTTTAACCTTTTCTGAGTGCAAGATTCAGCCGCCTGCAGTGTGTTCGGGTTGAGCTTCCCTACCCACCTTTCATCTCCAGATCTTTTCCATCTTCCCAGACTGGAGCTCTGTCCTCATGAAACAATAATTCTTCATGGTCCCCCCTGCCCCACCCCACCCCAAGGCCCTGGAAATCACCATTCTGCTTTCTGTCTTTAGGAATTTGACTGCTCTGGGGACCTCATGTCAACAGAATTGTGTGATTTTCCCTTTCATGTCTGGCTTTTTGGTCTTAGCATGACGTTTTCAAGGTTCACCTACACTGAATGGGAATTTCCTTTCTGTTTTTTTTTTTTTTTTTTGGACCCAGGGATTGAACTCAGGGACACTGGGCCACTGAGCCACATCCCCAGCCCTATTTTGTATTTTATTTAGAGACAGGGTCTCACTGAGTTGCTTAGGGCCTCGCTAAGTTGCTGAGGCTGGCTTTGAACTCGCGATCCTCCTGACTAAGCCTCCCAAGTCGCTTGGATTACAGGCGTGCGCCACCACGGGGAATTTCCTTTGTTTTTGAGGCTGAATGATATTCCGTGGCCTGGGCGGACCACGGCTGTCATCTCTTCACCCACCGATAGACATTCGGGTAGTTTCCCTGTCATGGCTATTGGGAGTGGCATCTTGCCTTGCCTTTTCTGACCTGTCCAGGGAGGTGCACTAACCTCACACAGTGGCCAAGTGTCCTTCTGGGACTCGCCCAGCTGCTTCTGACTCTGTGCCTTTGGCCAACATCAAGGTCAGCTGACCAGGCTCCTCAGCCAGATGGAAGGATACGACAGGCACTGTCCTTCAGCTTGGCACCTCCTTCTAGAGTAGGTGGGATGGAGGAGACAGGATAAGGACAAAGCATTGTCCCTTCCAATATAGTCAGGTGACGGTCAGAGGTGGACCCTCACGGGCCATGGAAATGCTAAAGTAGCAAAGGAGAATGTGGAGGTAGAAGGTCTGGACTTGGTGTCTATCCTCTGGAGTCCAGTCTGGCCCTAACCACCCTTGCTGTCGTCTCTCACCTGGGCCATCTTGAAGATGAAAGGAAGCAGCCCTGCGCTAAGGACCAGGCCCAGAGAAGTGTCGGGGACTCTCAGCAACTTCTTGCCTGGCACAGCCCAGGACTGCGGAAGCTCTGGTTTCAGGCGGGGAGGGATGGAGGTCTGCACTGGGGGTTTGCTCTCAGGAGGGCAGAGGGTGAGGTGGCCCCAGGCTGCGGGTTCCCTTCAGGAAAGTCTCTGCATGGCTCCCTGCCCTGGCGACCTTGCCCGCTTCCCAGGAGCCGTGGCTTGAGCTCCATCCTCTCCATCTGGGTACCCAGATCCCCACGTGGCACTGTGGTTTGGAATGCTGCCTTGGGAGCCCTTTGGGCAGAGCTGACCTTTCTCTTTCATGCTCCCTCTTCACTTCCGGTGCAACCTGCCCAGCCTTGGGAGACTTGCCTCCCAGTGGGGGATCCAGCAGTCAAAGGAAGGGGGAAAATCCAGGCTCCCAGGTCCTGGGGGAAAGCGGGGCCTTTCTCAGATGATCTTGAGGCCTTGATTCTCTTGTGTCTAAGATGGAGGGAGTCTGAGTGCATCTGGTGTTTGCAACAGAAAGGGAACACAGTCCTGTGCTTGCGGCTCATTTAACAGACATTTCCTGAGGACCTACTATGTGCTCAGCTTCATGTTAGGTGTGTGGATGTAGCAACGGGCATCAGCGTGCTGGTCTTGGATGGGTGTCAGCGGGCTGTTCTTGTGGCACTCGGAGTCTTGAGGGGAGGAAGGAGACAGACAGAGGACGGGGGTGAGTGGTGTGATGCAGGGAGGCCCCAGGGGCCTTGGGACTAGAGACCAGGGGCCTCCAAAGCAGGGAGGCTTCCTGGAGGAAGAAGTGCAACCCCAGAGCCACTGGCAGAGGCCGATGAAGAGGCACCGAGGAGGTGTTCCAGGAAGAAGAAAAAGAGCTGCGAAGATCCGGATGTGAGGAGGAACTTGGCGTTTGGGAAATTCAAAATGATCTAGCATGGTGGGGAAGGGAGCCATGGAGAGACAGGGAGTGTGGGGGATCAGACCAGCCAGGGAAGCAGGAGCTGGCTCTCCAGAGCTCCTGCAGGTCCGGGGCTTTGGACGTGATCTCCAGAAGGCAGCAGCTGCCCAGGGGGTTCTGGCAGGAGAGAGGGGGCCCTGAGACCGGCACAGAGTGGAGGCTGGCTGGATTGGAGAAACCATCCGCAGGGGCCGGGTGCAGACCTGCTGGCTGGGGAGGAGGGAGGAGAGATCTGAAGATAGGGACTGGGGCGGTGCGAGGGCAGGTGGGGAGAGGGCAGCGGGGCCTGGACTTGGCATTGGCATGAAGATTTATAAGCCCCCTCCTGCTCTGGCCCTTCCTTCCCTCCCCGGCCCCACGCCTCTCTCTCTCTGGCGGCATGTTCTAGAGACACACATTATCTCTATTAATACCAGCCACAAGGTCACTACTCAGGCACCAACTTCTCCTCCAGCATAAATATTTATACAGGACTGACCCGTGGCGGTTGCGTTTTCCTTTTATTTGATTCCTGCTGCCGTTTGTGTCTTGCTAGTCTGTTGGCTAACGTGTTTAGCTCCTCTGTCTGGAAACTTCGGAGCCAGCCGAGTCTCTGGGAATGGCTGGAGTGGGGGCTGGTGGGGAGGGGGAGGAGGAGGAGGAGGAGGCAGGCGGTTCCCACTCTGCTGGGAAGGGGCTCTCTCCTCCCTCAAACCTGCTGCCCCCCAAAATCCAGGTTAGAAGTCGACCTGTGGCAAAGCTGAGGAACTTAAGCAGGGGACCCCCACGTCACCGAGAGCCCCTTCTCAGACTCCGAGGGGGCACCTAGCAGAGTGTCCCCATGGCGACAATTTGCAAAAGCAAGATAGTTTCAGAAGCTCTCTCTGAGAGTCTCTGCCAACTGAAGGGGCTACAGCTCCCACCCCCAACCTGGATCTGTTGGTGGTGATTTGAGTTGCAAATGGTTCTTCTGCTGAGGGTAAATGCTGAGATGGAAATATTGCAGTGTTGAAATAACACCGATGTTAATAATTATAACCATCGTAACACCCCCGCCGCATCCGCCGCCCTGGAGACAGACATGATCATCCCCAGGATGCACAAGAGGAATTTTGGGAGATTATCAGACCCATAGCTGGAGTCTCTAGGGCTTGGACCCAGCATTGCTGATGCCTCCTCGAAGCATCTAGAATGGGAGCAGTCGGAGTCATGTATTGAGTGTCTGCTGAGCACCAGGAATTGGACACACTTATTATTATTTTTTTCCCAAACCCTCTACCAAACAGTCCTGCTAAGTAGGAAGAGAATATTGGCTTCGTGTTCTGCAAAGAAGAAACCAGACGCTGGGAGGGCAGCCCTCCAAATCAATACGGCCGATGCATCACCCATCAGAGGGGAGGCCGCTGTGTCTGAGTGGTCCCCAGCGCCAGGAACCCGACCACGCGGCAAGCAGGTCAGGAAGGAGCACCCGCAGCTGCGGGCTTAGCCTTGGTCGTGCAATTAAGAGTGACTTTCCCCTTTTTCTTTTTTGTTGTTTTGGAAACTTCTTAAAGGAAATTCTGAACTGTTCCTAAAGGAAAATGAAGATGCTGTAGAACTTTCTTTCCCTCTGTGGGTGGATTGTGTGCAATCCAGGCTAAGCTGGAGATGGCCGGTCATGAGCAGAAGGTGCCGTGGGTCAGGGTCAGGGTGGGCTCAGGTGCAACTGAGATGCAGGGCATCTGATCGGGGACGGAGGGCTGGTGTGCTAGGATCCGCTCTCTGCTCTCAGATTCCCACCCGCAGGCTCCCTGCAGCCCAGACCCCAGTGTCTGACCCCGCAGTGTCTGCAGGGACCTGCTGAGCTCTCCGGGCTCCCTCAAGGGCAGGGACCTGTTGGTTTCATTCATCATTTTTAGACCTGGCTCAGAGTAGGTGCTTCATATACACTGGCATCCACAAAAGGCAGGAATGAATGGGCGACTTCCCACCATGGACCACCTCTGAGAAGCATTTGGATTTTAATGAAAAGTTCTGAAAATCAGGAAAGTTTTAAGAGGCCTGGGGATAATTCGAAGGATACTGACCCAGATCTCAAGATTTGGAATCAAACGGCCATTTCCATTGACACCTGGTTGTGAAATGGTTTCTTTCCCAGCTGGGGTGGACTGTGGGAGTCCTTTGAGATGGTGCCAGGGAGGTAGAGGACAGGTGGGTAGAAACAATAGCCAACATTCCGGGCTCAGATCATGCCTTGACCAGTGTCAACTGTGTGTTCAGTATGCAAGCGACTCAACCTCTCTGTGCCTTGTTTGCTCATCTGAAAATGGTCATGGTATCTTATTGAGGTTCTACCAGAGTTAATTTAGTTAATACTGTCAAAAATAAAGCTATGAGCCGGGCACGGTGTTGCATGCCTGTAATCCCAGCAGCTCGGGAGGCTGAGGCAGGAGGATCGCAAGTTCAAAGTCAGCCTCAGCAAAATGGAGGCCCTAAGCAACTCAGTGAGACCCTGTCTCTAAATAAAACACAAAATAGGGCTGGGGATGTGGCTCAGTGGTGGAGAGCCCCTGGGTTCAATCCTCAGAACCAAAAAAATATATATGTATATAAAAATAAAAAAAAGAAAGCTATGAAAACAAAGGTTGATCAATGTTTGTTGTCTATGGTTATCATCCATATTTATGAACTGAATACTCATCATATTCTCAATATTAATCATAGCAGCTCTCTTTGGTCAAGTGCTTACAATATGCAAGACATCACCTTATTCTCTCCATGCAAAACTCTATAATTTATTTTTTTTCATGAGCTCCATTTTGCAGATAGAGAAATTGAGGCCCAATGCAGCTAAGCCGCTTGGTCAAGGAGACACAGCCTCCTGATGGAGGCAGACATTAAACCAAATTTGACTTTAAAGTTTGTGGCTACAAATTCAGATATGCACCCAGACCAGGCAAGGTACCAGCGGTTGGCAAAGATCAGGGATTAGTAGCTGCGTGTGCTCTGATCAGGTATCAGAGTAACCCGGTTCCATTGGATTTTGAATTTCAGCTGATTCTCAAGCTTGGCTGCTATTTGAATCATGTGGGTTTTAAAAAAGTACTGGTGCCAGGTGTCCTCTCCAGGGACCAAAATAACTGTGGCATGGGGGGTGGCTTTTGAACAGCAGGCCTTTTGTAAGTCCTTCAGGTGAGCCGAGATGGAGAGGCACTGCTGAAAAGCGCCCAGTGAGTCGAATAGAATGTGCTAGTTGGTGGGTTCAGCCAAGGGACCGTCAATTTGTAGTTTTACATAAAGATAATGTCTCTGATTGAGATGAATCATTTGGTCATTTTCTACCCACCTACACCCCATTCATAGGTCCACCTTCCATTCTTCCATTTGTCTATTCATTTATCTTTCCTTCCCTCCTTCCATCCATCCATTCATCCACCATCCTTCCCTCCTTCCTTCCATTCATCCATTCATCCATCCTTCCATCCATCTATCCAGTCATCTATTCTTTCTTCCTTCCTTCCT
>JAJEJO010003457.1:127510-146653 GCA_020662805.1 Glaucomys volans | reverse complement strand
CCTTCCTCCCATCCATTGGCACAGTCCTTATTGCAATGGCGCAAGCTCAGCATCTCCCCCTTCTCTCCTCCCAGTTGCTCCTTTTCTATGATTAAGGTGCGAGTGAGTCTCTCTGCTCAGTCTGTCCCCTCTTCTGCAGCCCACAGCCTGGGCTGACCTCTACCCATCCATCCATCCATCACCCATCCATCCATCCATCACCCATCCATCACCCATCTATCACCCATCCATCCATCCATCCATCCTTCCATCCACTCACACATCCTTCCTTCTTGCCATCTTGCAGTCACCCACTCATTCCTGCCTCTACCCACCCATCACCTACCCACACATCACCTTATTCATCTATCCTTTCCCAGTCCGCTTGTCTCCTTCCCTCACTCCTGTCCATCCTTCTCCCTCAGTCTGTCCCCTCTTCTGCAGCCCACAGCCTGGGCTGACCTTGGCACAGTCCTTATTGCAATGGCGCAAGCTCAGCATCTCCCCCTTCTCTCCTCCCAGTTGCTCCTTTTCTATGATTAAGGTGCGAGTGAGTCTCTCTGAGGCGCCTGGAGGAAGCTCTCCAGAGAAAGAAGAGAAATCTGCTCCTGCTTCTCCCCTGCATGGCCTTCCTTTCCCGAGGAAGTCTCCTATAAACGCGTGCAGCTCCTGAGCACGCCGTGACTTTTGAGCAGCTCCTCCAAGTCGAAAGGCCATCTCAAGTGCATACCTGGTGTGCAGCCACCTGGATCCATGAGCAGGTTTAAGAGGGACGCTGACCATGCATCCCAGGGGCTGTCTTTTCCCAGGGCTGGCAGGCACGGTGGGATTGTCGGGGCAGGACTGCAGAGTTTGTTCCTGAGCTTCTAGTTCAGGAGTCATTCTCCAGCTAGCTTCTAAAGCCCTGGATCTCATCCTCAGCCCTGCTGATATTTGGTGTCAGACAATTCTTTATTGTGAGGGGGCTGTGCTGTGCTGGGCGTTATAGGGTGTTGTACAGTGTCTCTGGTCTGTATCCTCCAGATACTCCCCACTGCCAGCCTCCAGAACCCAAAATTTCTCCAGTTATTACCAGATAATTCCTAGAGGAAAAAAAAATCACCCTTGGCTGAGACCCACTGTTCTAAGCCAGGCTCATGATAATTGGCAACATGTCACCACCTGGAATGTTCTTCTGTTAATAATAATGATTTTCACGTTCAGCAAGAATGACTGAAATCCTTAAAATAGGCTCAGCATTATGCATGTCGTTCTGTCCAGTCATAACCACCCCAGTGTCATGGAAACCGCATTGATAATTACCACCATGAACTTGGCTTTGCCTAGATCAAGGGCAGTGGTTCTCCACTGTGGCTGCCTAGGAGAGTCACTCAGAGTTTTTAAATCCACGATGCCCGGCATGCCCCGGCTCTGTCACATCTGTGGGTGGCACTGGGTCTCTCACTGTTAGAGCTGGAGAGCTTCTGATGTAGGGTGACTTTGGGTCCAGGTTCACACAAAACCTTCACCGTTTGCCTCCGTCATCCCAGAACGGTAATAGCGTTCACTCCTCAAAGTGCCTCGGTTTGGAAGACGAATTAAGGGATCATCCCGTTCAGCTCTGACCAGTCCTTCTGGATAGGATCAGCTACAGTCTTTTAAGCTTTGTCCTAAAAGCAAAACTGCATTGGTTCCTTCTTTAGGGTATGAGTCCATCCGGGGTCAGCGAGTGGGGCTCTGCTTGTCATGGTCACTCACTGACCCTGGCTAACAGAATAGGTACCAGCTGTGACTTAAGCATCGTCACACTAGCATTTAGATCCTACCTACAGCTCAGGAGGGAGGCCTGTCTGGGACACTCAGGCTTCATTGGTCAGAACTAGCCATGTGACCCTCCCCAAGCAGAAGAGGGACAGAGAGCAAAATCTTTCTGCACCTAGGAGCTGGCGAGCTAGGGACAGGTAGTCAAGTAGCAAGACCACTGGTGACCATCTGGGGACCATCTCACTGGGGACCATCTGGAGAGCACAGAAAAGCACAAAGAAGTTGAACAGCTCATCCCGACTCTTGGAAACAATGATGGTCATCTTGGTGACACTTTGCTTTATAATCTTTTGACTCCTCTTCCTCTGGACACACACATTCTCCCACCAACAGGCCCAGGTGCACAAATATTGTGGAGTTCCAATCGTGTTGTGTAAAAGATGCTTCACCTTTAGAACAATTTAATTTCTCTGATCTTGGCATATTTTTAATTTTTTTCAAATATATGATCCTCACAGTTGGAAGATAACCCATCGGGAGGTTAGACTCTATTTAACTGGATTTTCATTGCCGCTTGTCTCCTCTCCTTTTAATTTTTCCTGAATGCTTGCAATAATCACCTTGCACATGAACTTCTGTGTGTCTCTGGTTATTTCCTAGGTTAAAGTTCTAGGGAGGAAGTGACTGGATTGGCATAGTCATTTGGGTAAATGTGTTAAGTTACCTCTGTAAGATTCTACCAGACTGTGCTCCTCACCTGGATCCGTGTTCCCACCTGTGGAAGGTGGAGAGACCCCCACCTTTCCCTCCCCGGTGCTAGCCATCAGCGCCTCACGCAGTCTTTGCCAATTTTGAGAAGAAAAAATTATTTTTTCCCTTGCATCTCTTTATTCACTCGAGAAGCGGAACTTCTTAAAACATTTCTTTGCTTTCATGGATTAATTGTTGATGTGATTTTCTGTGGGGGCACCATTTTTATTGACTTGGAGTTGGTGATGGTTCATCATAATCGCAATGAGTTCATTGCAACATGATTAGACGTCGATAACATACCATCTCTACCGCACAGCATTATGAAATATAATCATCATGATGAATTCAGAGTAGTTGTGATTCAACTTTTGTTAGCATCACTCACAAATCTCTTCCCTCCGTTTTCTAAGCGGTTTCTCCTTTGTCCCCAACTGTGCTTTCTGTCGTGGGTGTTTGGGGTTTTGCTCCTATGATAGCTCAGGACTCTGGGCCGCTGACTCTGCCTCACGGCTCCTGCCACTGACTTTACATTTCCAGGAGCTTTCCTGCTTGTCCATCAGAAGCCCTTTTCATAGTTGGACTGGTCACGTGATTCGTGTGATCCACTTGTGACTTAGCTGTTCAGCCTTGCAGAAGTCGATTACCCTCTCTGTGCTTGGGTTTCCGATCTTAACCTGGGGATAGCAATGGTCCTACTTCATGGAGGGAGAGAGAAGCCCAGGCCAGTCAGTTCGCACCCTGGTGAGCACCTGGCGTAGTCTGTACGAGGGAGGGTTAGTCGTGTTTGTTTCTTTATTGGGTCAATTATTAATCATTCCTAAGAGTGTGGCCTAATGGTCACAAGTGTCCTGACAACACTCACTGAGCCACCTGGCTTTCTAATTCGTGCCGATGGGTCTACTTTCCGTCCATTAGCATGGCAGTGACTGTCCTCCTTGGGCAGCTGGGGCGGGTCTGAAACCACTGGTGTCACATGCCTGCCCCGCCTCCCAGTCCCTCACTCTCTTCCTTCTTTTATTTACGTGTCTTTTGCTGAGACTGCATTCATCGTGGTCTTTTAAAAAGCACGATTAAAAGATTAAAGGGGATGAGGCGGGTGATGGTTTTCGGCTCCCTGATGTCAGACCCCGAGACTGGGAAGGACGGGAGGCTGGAGGCAGACTGATTACCTGGGAGCAGCTCAGGTCCCTGCAGCGCCGGTGACGTCAGGGATGGCCTGGGCTACGGCCAGCTGGGTGAGTAGTTCCTCCCGTGTTCCCCGGTCTGGATTGGTAAAGGGCCATTGCACGTGTCCATGACATCCCTGGGGTTGACCCTCACCCCCTGCACATCCCTCTGCCTCGGGAGGACAGTGAACACACCAGCAGGACAGAGCCTTTTTCTGGGTAGGGGCCACTTTTAAGCAAGTGGAGTCTGATCAGGACAAATTTCAGAGGATAGTCACAGGTGTTGGGATCCTGTTCCCATGTGCCCGCCATGCTTAGGTCAAGAACTGGTGAAAACTTCGAGGTTAGAGTCAGACAGACCCGAGTCAGATCCTGCTTCTACCACTAACTTGCTGTGTCACCTTGATCAAGTGACTTGACGTCTCTGTGCCTGAATTTTTCTCATCTTATATAATAAGTGTAGTGATACCCATAATCTCACTGTGGTTTTAAGAGGCTTCGGTGAAATACTGCCTGAGTCTGGCCATTGTTTTTGTTGTTATTATTATTGTGCTTAATACTGGTAACATCGGTGGTCGCCATTGTTATTCTGGCTTCTTTCTCTGAGGCCTTTTTCTGGGGGAAGTGGCTGTGAGGCTATTGGAATCTTTGCATTTCTCCTGCAGTTTCCTAGGCAACCCGGGACCTTAGACCAGCATGCATTGGATCTGCTGGCCGATTAGACTTATGCTGGGCTAAAGGCTTTGCCCTGGGCTGGGCCTCTCCCAAACGTTCCTTGGCTTAGCAGCCACAGTGGATGGAAGAGTGGTCTCCAAAAAGATAGGTCCACCTCTTCACCCTCTTAGAGTGAACATGACCTTATTTGGAAAAGTGATTTTTGCAGATATAAATGAATGATGCTTCGATGAGGTCATCGGAGTACCTGGATGGGCCCTAAATCCAGTGACAGATGTCCTCGTAAGAGTGACGCAGAGGATGCTTAGACAGAAATGAGGACGCAGAGGCACAGAGGGGAAGCCACGCGGACGTGCAGGGGGAGACTGGATCAATGCTGCCACGCTGAGGAGCCGGCTGAAACTGGAGGAGGCCGGGAAGGAGGCCCCCCGTGCCCTCTGCAGAGGCGAGGCCTTGATCTTGGACTTGTGGCCTCCAGTACCAAGACAATCAATGCCCTTTCTTGGAAGCCAACAGAGCCATGATTGCCTGTTTTGGCAGCCCTGGGAAATCAACGCAGCGGCCTCACCGGGAGCAGCTTGGCTAATGCAATTGGGGTGGAGGAGTTCCGGGTCCAAGGCCAGGAGACCTGGGTTCTCGGCCTGGGTTCTTCCTTTGTGGGTGATCTCTGTGAAATCACTTGACCTCTCAAGACCATAGTGTCCCCATCTTTGAAATGAAGAGTGGCACATTCAGGGGTGGGTGGCAGGCTCTTCCACACCAGGCCATTTATGCAAGAGCGTGAAGTGGGTCAGGGTGGGGGCCACACCAGGGAGAACTGGGCCCCTGGTGACCCAGGAGGCCCTTTCCCCTCTGAAGGAACAGCCATCGCTCAACTCCAGCAAATTGTTGCCAGACAGGAATTCCGGCTTTAAGTTGCCAGAGCTTCTTGTTTTTCAAGAGAAGAGAGAACTCAAGATTTTTATGTAAAACCTGATTTTTGAATGTCTGCAATTGATTCGGATTTCTTACAAGCATGACGTGAGCCAAACAAAGCAGCCTGCAGGCCCAAAGCGAACTCTGATCTAGTTGAACTTCAAGGTCCCTGTCCAGTCCCCAGGGCTGTGCCTTTCTGACCTGTGGGGATACCCAGGCTTCCCGAGCCCTGTTCCTGGCCAGCCCAGGGTGACAGCCAGGGGGCTGGGCAGGACTCACCACCAGCAGAGACCCAGAGCAGCCTGGGCCCCATGTGCTGCCTTAGTTCCTTTTTCCTTCCTTGAGAGTCACATGGTTTCAGGTAGCAGCCTGAGTTTTATGTGCAAAGCTTAAGCCCACGAGTCAGCCCGGGCTCCATCGTGCCCCGTAAATCATAGGCTGTTTTTATTATTATTAATAAAATCCAGCTGATGTTAGAAACCCTTGGAAATGCAGCTTGGGAGCGTAAGTCTCAAGGGTAGGAGGGTCACTCGGCACCCTCAAGCGAATGGTTGGAGATTCCAAGGGTTCCATCAGAATGAAGTTGTATGTTCCGGTCACTCAACAAGTGTTTATGCAACACCTACTATGTGCCAGATGGCTTGTGAGCGCTCAGAATACAGAGGTGCATGAGACAGCTGCCTTCCTTCCGTCATGGAGTAAAGAACGGAGTGAGGAGCCTGATCCCAAGTGGCCCAGGCTAGGGGCATGGTGCCCCTGGGTTGAAGAGCCAGGGATGTGAACCACTTCTCTGAGTGCCGGCACTCCCATCTGAAAAATGAGAGGTCCAAACTGGACAGTCTGTCTGGCCCTTTGAGCTCTGAGACCTCAGGAATCTTGGGGAATAGAGATGGGGATGGACTGGGGCCTCCACAGCGTGGTTCAACCTGTCAATCTGAATAATATTTATTTATTTATTTATTTATTTATTTATTTATTTATGGAACTAGGGATTGAACTCAGGGACACTCGGCCACTCAGCCACATCCCCAGCCCTACTTTGTATTTTATTTAGAGACAGGGTCTCACTGAGTTGCTTAGGGCCTCGCTAAGTTGGTGAGGCTGGCTTTGAACTGGTGATCCTCCTGCCTCAGCCTCCCAAGTCGCTTGGATTATAGGCATGCGCCACCGCGCCCGGCTTTGAATAATATTTAAACCACAGCTCTGGACGCTGTTGAGGGGGAAGCACGACAGACAATTCCACTGCCATCCATTCATGCAGATGGTGATGGCGTGGGCACCCTTGAGATTTGGCACCTGGCTAGCCGACCTCCCCTTTCCAACAGCACAGTCATGAGCGGGCGGCATCTACCAAGTGCCAGCCATATGCACCCCTCATTTGCACAGTGGGTATTTCTTGAGCATCTACTTAGTTCTCGCACTGTGCTGAGTGCTGGGATGTCGTAGTGAATGCGATGGGCTGAGTCCAGGCTGACAGACCCCAGGAAGCAGCTACATGAGCCAGAGAACACCAGCAACAGATGAGAGGATGGAACTGAAGAGGAAGTCGGGTGGAAGGGAGGAGAGAGGAGGGGAGGGAGAAGGGGAGGGAAGGGAAGAAGAGGACAGGGATGACCTTCTGGAACAGATGACATCTGAGAAGATGCTGCTGAGGCCTCAGGCAGGTGAGGTCAGGGAAGAACATTCCAGGTCCCGGGAATGCTGAGTGGCAAGACTCTGAGATGGAACAGACTTGGCATCTTGGAGGAGAGAAGGCGGCCACGTGTCGCAGCTCAGTGAATGAGGGAGTGAGGTTGGGGTGGAGAAGAGCCTGGAGAGGCATCAGGGCCAGAAAAAGGAGGCTTTTCTTTCCAAGCACAGGGGACCCTCCTGGAGAGCATTCAGCCTGGGAAGTGTGGGATCTGATTTTTTCCTTTGGCTGCCACGTTGGGAGTGGGGTGGGAGGGCAAGGTTGGGAGCAGAACGACTATTTCAGTTGTCTAGGCAGGGGACGAGGGTGGCCTGGCAGGGGAGATGGGGTGAGTACTCCTTTTCAGGAAGGATTTGGGAGAGGAATCTGATAGGATTCATCCACGGATTGGTTGCAGGTTACCAGGGGTGCTGGGGGAATCAGAAGAAGGGAACTCCCCTTTATTTTTGGCTTGCAGTGGGTTTTCACATTTGACCCCCATCATCGTCCTTGGAGGTGAGTGTTACTCTCCCCATTTCATAGCTGAGTAAATTGAGGTGTCTCTAGGCCACAGAGTGGGGTTCAAAAGGCCAGTCTGCTTGCTGTCAAAGCCAGGCAGTGTCTCCTCCACGGCTTCCTTTCTTTCCCTGTTCACATCCCTCCATTCCTTCTTCAAGGTCTGGTTTGCCACCCAGGATCCAGCCCTTTCCCCCTGTGCTTTGGGTGAGAGACCTGGTTGGTGTAGCCTGGTTGGGTAACCCCCGAAATGTCAGATCCTGTCAACTGTCCCCAGGCACAGATCAGCGGGGCAGAAGGCGCCTCTGGAACCCGCTCTGGGAAGTGTGTCTCACCAACCCTTTGAACGCTACCCGGGATCTCGGTGCCCCTCCTGCTCCTCCGATGGCTTCTAGCTTTCCACTTGTGACAGCTTCGGTGATCTCCCATGACAGGGGGAATATGCAGCCACAGGGATGCAGCTCCGTGCCCGGGAAATGTCACCTCGTGTTGATGTCACGGAGGAGAGAGAAGCAATTAAGGCGCCAGCCCATTCTTGAAGCTCTGGCTCCAGGCGAACCATAGGGGGTGGAGAGGGAGATGGAGGAGGAAAGAACTGGAAGGGAGGCAGCGGGGTTGGGGGCTGGCAGTGGGGTGAGTTAGAGAGAGGAGCACGCTTCCTGGCACAGACTAGGTGCGCAGCGTTTGTGGAATGAATAAAGGAAAGTTGTATGGATGCTGGGATGTGCCACCCCAAGGCTCCCTGTGGAACCACAGGATCCTGTGCCTGCTCCAGGGAGTGTTGAATGTTGGTGGCTCACAGCTGAGTCTCTGGTAACAACTGCCCTTGGCCAACAGGAGCTGCTGGCCCGGCCTCCAGGGGACCTCCATCCAGGGGCTCGTTGGTTAGAGTGTACACAGACCCACTCCCTTGGCTTTGACTCAGAGCAGCTCTGACGGGCCATGCCACCTCCTGAGCTCCCTGAAGGACTGACAGACAACCTCGTTCCCCCTGCACGCAGTCCAGGTTCTCCCTGCCCAGTCCATCTCCCATGGTCCCTTGCAGGTTCTCCTGCAAACACTTCCCAGTGAATGCCCCGGGTGCGAATCTCTCCCTCAGAGATCAGAGACCCCACCTGATACAGACACCTCACAGGGACACACATCATCAGTGCTACTCATGATGTTCCCCACGACCTCCCACTTTCCAAACTCTGCAAAGGGACTATTGCTCGATTGAACGCTAGCAACCCTCTCCCGTGAAGAGTCTGGGTAATACACAAAATGGAGAAAGAATCTAAAGAAGTCACAGAGGATTTTAGAACGATGTTGAAGAAGCCCCCAGGGTTTACGGAAGAGAAAAAGAAAATTTGTGCAGGTGGAATTCCTGGAACTGTTATTCAAAGGGAGGTGGGATTTTTTTCAGGTGTGGCTAATATCCGAATGGGGCTGTGAAGAGAAGTTGGAACTCCTGGGAATTTTTAAGGTGTTCCCCATGTTTGTGGTGCCCCACACCGTCCTTCCCGGGGGTCTGCTGATGGAGTGAGCTGAGATTTGGAAAACTCTTGATTTGTTTTTTGACTTTGGAGACTGGGCCACATGGGGTTATGTGTCTACCTGGGTTAAAAGAATAGTAGGGATGATAAGGTGACGGTGAAGGAAGAGAGGACAACAGATCAGTAGAAAGGATAAGAAGGGACTCAGACCCCACTCCTGTGGCCTGGGAAGAGTCCAATAGAAGGGAAGAAAGAGGGTGAAATCAGAGTGAGAAAGCCACATTCCTCATAGCGTCGGCCAAATTACCAACAGGCCCAACGTCCTGCTCTATGGTTGACATCCTTCTGCTCACAGCTCCTGGGGAGAGGAGAAGACCTCGGCTGGTCTTGGTGCAGAGGTTGGCGCAAATTGGCAAAGAGTAGCATATTAATTCAGAAAAAGTCCAGCAGCTGTGACAGATGGTGACATAGCGGTGTCCTTTGTAAAGTTTCCCCTGTTTTGTAACGACCAATCACAGGCAGTTCAGTAGTCATGTCCATCCCACAGGGACGGAGCCCCAGCCCTCAGCTCCTTCTCCACCATTTCTCTGAGTTAGCACTTGGCTTCCATCCTGTTCTAAGGTGGCGGCCCCAATTACCATCATGAAGTCCACCTTCTAGGCAACCGGAGAAAAGGGACACAGAATTCATACTCTTTTAAGGACGTGACCAATCACTTCTTTTGACTTCCCATGGACCAGAACTTAGTCACATGACCATGATTTAGATTCATGGGTAGGTGGAAAAAATAGTTTAATTCATGTGACCATGTGCCCAGTTAAATTTTATGGGTTCTGTTACTCAAGAAAAGAGAGATGGATGGATGGCGATGAGGAGGTACACCAGCAGTCTCTGGCATAGTTGGGCATCTGATCTATTGTGAGCCAACCACACACTGATAGGAAGCTGATGGGGTGATCTACAACAAAAATGGCTTGCTGTAGACTAAATTTGGACGGAAACTGAGGCATGGGGCAGATGGGGAAGAGGAGAGAATTGTGCAGGGACATTCTGAAGGAGAGAGGGACAGAGGGAGCAGCTGTGAAATCCTTTTGCTTCTCAGTTCTGACCATAAGGAATCTTGCTAAGTATTCATTAGGCTGCTTTTTAGTTTAGGAGTGACAGAGAACTCCACCTCCATCTTGGGCAATAATTAAATTTGTGAAGTCATGTCCCAGGAGTCCAGAGGTTGCAGAGATTGAAAGAGGAGAAACGGATTAGGTGGAAATGCAAGGGAAGGAAGAAGTCCTTCCCATCGGTTGGATTGGACCAGCTTAGAGAATATGCTCTCTTTGCATTAACATTAAGAGAAGATGCTTGTTGACTTAGACCAAGCAGCTTCCATCTCTGGAGACGGAATGGAGCAGATGCCTGGATACAATCAAATTCTGTTAGGTTTCTGTTGGGAAGCCTGAAGTTTCCATTCACCTGATCTCCTTAAGTTGGCTGGAGAGGCTCCATCCCTACATCTCAGGGTGCTTCACCTGCACTAAGAAGACTTGAAGTCTAGATGCTCCAAAAGTTCTGAAGAAGGAAGAACAAATAAAGGAAGGGCTGTGGCCATACATGCCAGCAAATTTCCAAAATTTTTAGAGAAGAACCTCTCTGAGTCCCAAGGTATTTGGGGAGATGATATGGCTGGGTCCTGGGGAATCACTTCAGGGGAAATCCAGAGTCATCCAGTCATCCAGCAACACCTTCAATGACCTGCCTACTGAGTCACGAGGAGGAGTAGGGAATTCCTATTCAGCAGAGTCGGAGTGGCCATGAGTATGACAGTGACCAGCCAAACTGGAAATGGATGTGCATCTGATGCTCTGCTTGAGGGCTTCATCTAGCATGGCAAATAGGTGTCATTCCAGGGTGACCTTAGAGCACATCTCGAGAAGGATTCAGAGCCCTGACTATCAGCATCTCTAAAATACTTAGTCTATTCTGGAACTTTCTTAGCTTTCTTAGCTCTGCCTTTGAGGAGCTAGTCCTCAGCAGTTTGGATCTCACTCTTCTTTTGTGTGATTCCTTCTGGAGATGGGCTGAGTATGTCATTCATCCCATTTTTCTAAGAAGCAGCGTGGCAGAAAGATAGGGAATCATCTTGGAGTTGAAGCAGACCTAGCTTTGAACTCCGAGTTCCTCACTCAACCAGCCAAGTGACTCAAAGACATGGCTTCCCTTCCCTGGGCCTCAGTTTCCCCATGTGGGAAATGAAGAAAAAATCAGAAAAAAAGGACATTTACTGGAGTGGATGATCCCAGGATCAGATTCAATAGATCCAGGATGCTGTTCATTCTGTATTTTGGAGGAAATCTTGGGCACTCTCTCTGGCTCTGATTTCTCCCGTCCCCAAGATTGCAGACACCTTTTCTCTTAAGATTTCCTTGGCCACGTGCTTAATGGTTTGTAAGCGTCTAGTACAGCCGTGCTGGAGAAAGCGACATCCTTGGGTCAGGTGCAGCGTGATGGCTCAGGAACCCTTCTTGACATACCTGAGTTTCTATTCTGGATTCCTTTCGGCCAGGTGCTTGGGACGTTCCATGACCTTCTTTTAAAATGGCGCCCTTCTGCACAGGTTGATGTGGATTCCTGGAACTTCAAGGACAGATCTAGGCATTGACATCTATGAATATGTAATTTCTTTGTGATCGAGCCAGAGCGGGCAGAGAGTGAAGGACCCAGAGAGAGCAAGAAGGTCATTTGAAATCACCATCCTTTTCATACTTTATACCCCCATCTGGATTCTCCTGCTGAGAGGCAGGCTGGGCCTTCAGACCTGGAGACCTGTGCCAGAAGCTAACTAAGTCCTAGAAGTCAGCTCCTGATGGTATTTGGCAACCTTGGGCCTCTCTGGGCCAAGGGTTTAGTGCCAAGAGTAATTGTGATTTACACCCCTAACCCCTTTGGGTGCAAAATGGTTTTGATTAGATGCATACCATATTTATTAAGCCTCACAGAGGCCGGCTGGGGGCTCCGCTGCCCTGCCATGAAAGGGAGGGAGATTTACACGGCTCCCTGCAGGATTCATTTAATCTCTTGGGGATTTACTGACCTTCAATTAGAACTGTTAAGTACTGTTTACACGGTCCCTAATTCATACAAGACCAATGTAAGTTTGAATTTTGCTTTCATTAAGGACCTATGAATCAAGAAAATAAAAACATAAACTCTTTGCCAAGTGAGATGTGATTCGGGTTCAAAAAAAAACATCAAAAATAAAAAGCCATTAGCAAGTGAAAACCTTACTTTGTCATTATTCAGGAGTGGACCCATAGAAAAGAGTGGATGCGTTTTTAGGATAGGTATAAAACAAACAAAAATCCCCGCCGGATTTGAGATTGTCTGGGTGAGAATGAGCTTGATGGTTTAAATCTCTTTCTTACAGAGACCCGGAAAAGATGCTCCCTAGAATTCTTTTCAATTGTTGAAAAATCTGGATTTCTTTAAACCCATCTGAAGGAAGGCGGCCTTGTGCCTTGTATACCTGATGGGGTCCCTCCTTCACCCAACTGTGCACCCAGAAAATTGCCCCTGAAGCACCTTCAAACTGAGGTAGACGGACCCCCAGCGGGGATGGGTGGAAGACCATCACTACAAAAAACCGGAAACAGCATTCATGGGTATCAATCAAGGTTTTTGGTTTTTTGGGGGGAAAATGCACTTTTTTTTCAATGTTAGGAAAAATGCAACTGCAATGAATCCAAAGTCACAAATGCAGATACTCAGTGGATAGGCTGGTGTGAGAATGCGTCTTTGGTCTGGGCTGGGGCTGCAGGAAGTGACGAATCCATTGCCCATCTAAACAGAGAGTGAGCCGTAGGCTCCATCCACACTGGTGGTGGAATTATTTGAAGTGGTCTTGTCTGCTCTTGGCTTTGGACTGATTCCTGAAGAAGAACCCCATGCAAACAGCTCTGAGCCACAGCTTTATGCTGGGAGGGAGAAGTCATTTTAAATTCTTTGACACGTTAAGGGCATTGCTTTCCATGTCTGCCTTGGAAACAGGGCACTGAGGTTATGAGAGCTTGGGGTTGTGCAAAACAATTCAACCACAGGGCAGCAAGATAACAGCCATAGTCAAGGCCAAGGCTGATTAGAGTCCCCATGTGTCCAGGTCTTGTCTTCATCATGTTTTCCAAGCCCCCAGCTGTCCTGTATGGTTGTCATTAGGGTCTGTGATTGACAGGTGAGAAAACAGGATCAGCAAGGTGAAGTCACTTGCGCAGGTCACTGAGCCGGGACCAACTGCCCGATCCTGGAACCCACAGCCTGTGTTCTGGGCTATCACGAAGCATCACGATCATATCAGGGTGGAATTCCAGGCTCCATGTTGCACAACCTCGTCTCCATCTGGAGCAGGAGGGAGAAGCACACAGACCTCACTCTTGGCATCTCCTCCTGTGGAATGTCATTCCCTGAAAGATGAGAGGTTAGGGGACCAGGAATAAGGACAGAGCCAGAGAGATCACAATGCATCTCCTGCATTCTGAAGTCACTACCAAGGCCAACATAGGTCTGCTAGGCTCATGTTCCAAAGACCAGAGGAATGTCCATGCTAGCTGAAATGATGGTGCTGACCTTCACCCACTTTGGTGGCTTGCTGATAAGCCACATCCTTTCTCCTTCTCCTAGTCCCTGACATGCACCATCTTACTGTCTGCTTGTCTGAGTTCAACCTCATATAAATGATCTCCTGAAGTACGTGTCCTTCCATGACTGGCTGATTTCACTCATCATGTGGGTGATGGATATCCTGTTGAACGAACGCACCACGTTTTCATTATCCATTCATCCACCAGTGGATGTTTCGGTTTGGATATTGTAAATAATACCGCAAGGAACGCAGGTGTGCGAATATTTCTGCAAAATCATGTTCTCAATCCTTTTGGATAAAGAGCCACAGTGAGACTGCTGGGTCATGTGGTCATTGGGTTTTTAAATCTTCGAAGACCCTCCGTACTGCTTCCCATAGTGCCAGCACCAGTTTGCATTCCTGCCAACAGGACCCAAGGCTTCCAATGTCTCCACATCCTCACCAACAGTGATTATTTCCTGCTTTCATTTTATTCTTTAAATGATGACCATCTCAACAGGTGGGAGGTGACCTTGTGGTTTTGCTTTGATTTCCCTGGTGATGAGGACTCTTGTGCATCTTTTCATAGACAGGTGGACCATTTATGTGTTAGAGAAATATCTATTCAAGTTCTTTGCCCATTTGTGAAGAGGCTATTTCATTTTTGCGCTTGAGTTGTAGAAGTTCATTATCATTATCACATGATTTGCAAAGGCATTTCTCCTTTCCTCTCGTTCCAGTCTATTGACTCTTCCCCTTGCTGGGCAGAAGTCTTTGGGTTTGATGTAGGCCTGCATGTCTGTTTTTGGTTTTGTTGGTTATGCTTTTGATATCTTCCTAAAACATCGTTGCATTGAGCTAAGCTCTAGACCAGATGAATCCCAGGGCGTCTTTGATGCGGAGACTCCCAGGTCTCTACCTTCATAGGTTCTGTCCTGAGGTTAGCGTCTTTCAGAAGCAACTCAGATTTTCTTACTCGACTCAGATAGTTTAGTAAGAGAGAGGAGTAAGGATGTGAAAAGAGTACATTCACAAGCAAGTGACCACCGTGGGCAAATGGGGCTCTGTCCTGCTGGTACAGGTCAGCCCCGAATTAATCTGAACTTCAACAAACAAATGCGAATGTCAAGTGTGTGGGCAGCTGACCCCACGGGTCCTGCCTCTACTAACATTGGTTCATTGCTCATCTGAAATTTGATTTTAACTGGTTTGCTGCATCTTTACTTCCTTAACCTGGCAACCCTCCACCAGGACTCTGGGGAGATGATGGAGAACATCCTCCCGAGCTGTCCCCCTGAGAGCAGGGGTCCTTACAGCTGGCAGGGGTCAGGGCTACTTCTGGGCTCTTCAGCTCTGCCCTGTGCAGGCTGAGCTGGTTCCTTTGGCCACAGAAAACCCTAAACAGGAGGACAGAGGACAGAGGTGGGGGTGGAGGTAAGAGGTGCTTGTCAGGCACGAGAGCTCTGGTGGAAGAGGCTGGAGGAGGCTCCAACAGCATCCCTGAGCCCATGGATGGAGCATCACAGGATCAAGGATGACAGTGGGGAGGTGACTTCAACTTCTTCGGAGCTAAAGGAAGCCAGGGGCCGGAGGCGATCTTCATCTGCTCTTGTCTGATGTCAAAGGAGGTGTATGGCCACAGGAAAGAAGATCCCCCCATCCCCGTTTCTACCAGGCTGTTGCCCATGCATCTAACTGTACTGAGTGTCTCCTGAGTTTGGGAGGCCACCGTGGGTTCTTATACCAGGCCACCATGGGCAGGCCTGGCTCTCTGGGGTATGCTTGAAGCCCCACCCACCAGAATGGCACCTGTCAGTGCAAGAAGACTGTGCATTGGGGTCGTGCACTCCGCCACTGAACCCTCCAACCAGGCAGAGGTGTCCGTCTATTTGAGACAATGAAGTGTTTTTAATGCCCTGTTTTCAATTCTCAGAAGATGTGGTTCTTCTTGGGGAGGTTTTCTTATATCTCGTGCTGCTCACAGACTTTTCATGTCATTTAAAGTCTTCCTATAATTTACATATCTTTGTTGAAGTGTGAATGAATGGCTGTTTTATCTACATGGGACAGCGGGGTGGAGTAGGAGCTGTGGATTCCGGCAGAAGTGGGAGTGGATCCTGCTCCCATCGCTTGCTGGGTGTGAGACTCAGAACCTGGTGGGTCTCTCAGCCTTCCCAGCCTCACATCCCTGCAGAGTGTGGATGCCACGGTCCTTTCTGGATGAGATTCATGCCACGGTAATGACCCATCTCTCAATCTCGAGCGAGGACTTGAATGCACAGGGTTGATTCTCACTCTTGCTCCCTGCTCTGGGCCAACCAGCAGGGGCTCTTCCCACTGTGGGACTAAGAGCATCAAAACCAGAAGATAACTCGAGAGAGCTTGAGTGAACGACCTGGATCAACACCCACTTTGTTGACCCAGCAGCGAGTTTAGCTAGATAATCCCAGGTGGGATTTTCATGCTATGACCTCAGTGAATTAAAATTGCCATTTTCAAGTGCACCCCCGTCCCCACCCCAAAGTAACTGGAATTTGAGTGCAAGAAGTTTTGGGGGCAAGTGATTCCAGAAAGTACTGGTAGGGAGGTGAGAACATGGGAAGGGAGCCCAGTTACCAGGGTGTGCAAGTGGGCAGGCCTGGCTCTCTGGGGTATGATTGAAGCCACCCACCAGAATGGCACCTGTCAGTGCAAGAAGACTGTGCACTGGGGTCGTGCACTCCGCCACTGAACCCTCCAACCAGGCAGTATGAGGCCGAATCCTCTTCCACATGCCATTGGCCAGAAGCAGTCACGTGGCCCGACCCAAACACAAGGGCCATGGGGGTCTTATTTCCTTTCGGGCAGAAGGAGAACCAGACGGATTTGGAGCAGCAATCTCATCACAGAACGCTTGGGATTCCACAAGATGCCTATGACACAGAACCCGGTATACAGTAAGTGCACAATAAACGTCAGATACACTTCTAATGAGGAGGCTATTTGCCCACTGGAGTATGAATAACTTAAGGGGAGGGTCTCCTCTCACTTCTAATAATGCTGTTTCCTGTTGAATACTTTCCCTGTATGCTCATAACAACCCCATGGGGCAGGTCACCGTGGTTTTCAATCCTCCTTGACAGATGGGGAAACCAAGTCTTAAAGAGGTTGAGTAAACTGATGGGGCTCATGGAGCAAGGAGTTGGCGCCATGCTCTGCTTCCAGGGGACCGAGGGTCCATGAATATTTGCAGAACCAACTGCTTGCTTTTTCCTGACCTCGTAACTGCATCAAAGACCTTCCATCTGCTCCTGCCTCCAGCATGCCTTCTCCCCAAAGATGGCAGTGTCCCCAATTTCCCACACTAGTGGCCAGCACAACCTCCCTCTTGCCTTGAATTCCTATATGTAATCCCAACACTTGGCGTTCTCCATCACCCAACTGCCCGTCGGTTCCTGGTCAAATGCGGAGATTTCTCATGCCTGTTATGATACCAGGGCACAGATAAGGGGACCATGGCCCTCCTGATAAGAAAGGTGGGCAGTAAGGTCCAGAACTTTCCCAGGTCACTAGGAACCCTTCTTAAACTAGTGCTTCCTGTCCCTGAAAATTCCTACTCCCTGAGGGTGCTGATCTTTTTCCTACTCTAGCCATCTTAAAAAAGAAAAAATAAAACTTGGAATTTCATTTGGGGGCCCTCTGGGAATTTGACGACCTCTCTTTTCTTTATTCAGTTAGAGGCTGAGAATATCAGCTGGCTCTTATCTGCCTTCTTGTCTATTGACATTATGTTCTGAGGAAAGCCCCTCCTACTCTGCAATTTTTAAACATTTTTGGGGGGTTGGTGGTCATGGTAGGCAAATAAAAATAACTCTGAGGTTATCTGAGAGCTGACATTCCACACAATGGCCATCCCAGCGTTTTCCAAATTTAAAACTCTGATGGAGGAAGTGGGTTACAATAGCGACAACCTTTGACCCTGACCAGTCATAATGGTTTCCTGGATTCAGGGATATTATGGGCTGGAGCCAAGGGCTTCAGCAGAGAGCGCACAAGATGTGTTAAACTTAGAACACAATGTGTGAGTTCCGGGTGGGGCCATCCCAGGGCCATCTTTCTTTCCGGTGAAAACGATTCCTTTCCAAACAAGGACTTGGATCCTTCTCCTCATTTGGCTGCTGCCCGTGTGTTTGTTCTGATACTGACTTGAAGAGGGAGTTTTCATTCCTTGAGATCATGATGATTCAGAAAATTTTGACTTTCAGGTCCATTTTCTAGGAATTATTCATCACTGAAATATTTATCGAGTGACTCCTGTGTGCCGGGTCCTGTCCTCCAAAGACCAGCCCAAAGGCCCCATCCACGTGAGGCTGCATTCTGTTGCCCAGTTCCTGACCCTGAGCACTCTTGACATTCAGGGGCTGAAGTTGGGGGCTTTCTTGGATGTTTTGCAATCTTTCTGACCTCTAGACACCAGTAGCATCTGCTCTCCATGGTCACAACTGGCAGTGTCTCACTCTTTTGCACCCCTAGACAGCAGTGGCAGAGACACTGTCCTCTAGGGAGGGAGAATAACGGCTCTCTAGGGAGACCATGCTCCGGGGTGGGGGATTGTGGCCATTTACCTGTAGCTGGGGGAGTCCTCATGGAGAAGGTGACATTTGCAAAGACTTGAAAGAATCAGGGAAGTGGGCCATAGGGTCATGGAGGAAGAACATTCCAGAAGGAGGACAAGGCCTTGAGCATGGTCTCAGGCCACCAAGGGGACAGTGTGGGGGAGGCTTGAGACGATGTTCAGCGAAAAGACAGAGACATCAGAGAGGGTGTCCAGGGCATGTAGCACAGAGGGCCCTAGGACATCATCAAGATTTCGCTTTATCTGAGTGAAAAGGAAATCATTGTCCCATTGTGATGTGATCCTCTGGCTGCTTCTGCCTTGAGAGCAAGTTTTAGTGGGAGCAAGGACAAAATCAGGACCTTTGATAATGGAACTTGGACTCCAGAGGGCCCAGGGGCCCAGCCAGAGAGCTAGGGCCTTCTGCAGACGTCACTCTGCCCTCCATAAATGGGCACGCAGTGGTCAGCAGTGTCCCCCGTGGCATGGTAGACCCCTGAGGGAAGTCAAATTTGAATTTGCTTTAATTTCCTTATCACCTTTAATTGTTAGAATCTGCTCCAGGGAAGGCCCCAATTTTCACTTTGGAAAGAAGGTAATTATAATAACGATGTACAATAGAAATAATAAGCTAGGAATTCCCAAAGGCCTACTATATGCCAGTTGCTGTGCGAAGCTCTTATCATTCATTAGTTCATTTAATTTTGACAACAACTTTAGGAAGTGGGTTCTTATCTCATTATGTCTCCCATGGTCCAGATGAGGGAGTGTGTGTGTGTGTGTGTGTGTGAGACACTGGAAAACTGTTTTATATGCATATAAAACACTGAAAAATAACAGTGATGATGATGATGGTGGTGATGGTGGTGATGATGGTGATGGTGATGGAGGTGATGATGGTGATGGTGGTGATGGTGGTGATGATGGTGATGGTGATGGTGGTGATGGTGATGGTGGTGATGGTGACAGTGGTGATGATGGTGATGGTGATGGTGGTCATGGTGTTGATGATGGTGGTCATGGTAATGGTAGTGATGGTGGTGGTGATGATG
>JAJEJO010003457.1:87708-127410 GCA_020662805.1 Glaucomys volans | reverse complement strand
TGGTGATGGAGGTGATGATGGTGATGATGATGATGATGATGATGATGGTGATGGTGACAGTGGTGATGATGGTGATGGTGATGGTGGTCATGGTGGTGATGATGGTGGTCATGGTAATGGTAGTGATGGTGGTGGTGATGATGGTGATGGTGATGGAGGTGATGATGGTAGTGGCAATGAGGAGAAGAAAGAGGACGGGGTTAGAAAAAGAAGAGGAAAACAAAAAAGAAAAGAAGGAGGAGGAGGAAGGAGAAGAAAGACAAGGAGGAAGGCAGGCAATCAGAAGAGGAAGAGAAGGATGCTGATAAAGACCATGAAGAAACAGAGGACCAGAAGGAAGTGGTAAGTGGCTAATCATGGACTGCTAGACAGCTGCTCACCCAAGTCCACCCTGAAGTCATCGTCCTCTCTTCATCTCCTCTCCTGCCACCCACTGGGCAGTGCTCTCCAGGAACCACCTGTCCCCTCTGCTCCCTTGTCTCTCTCAGCAGCTGCTGGTGGAGCTGGTGAGCACTAAGCACCAACTCCACATGCACGTGGTGGGGAAGGACAGGAAATATGGAATCTAGCCTCCCTGAGCCCTTTTACATGGAAAGCTGAGTGCCCACCGACCCACAGAGGTCCTCCTTGCCATTTTCCCCTCGGACTTTCCCTTTGACCCTGCGGCTGGACAATGGATGTGCAGCCTTGGGACCAGGCTGGATATGCTGTCTCAAGACCGTTACTCAACTTCCTGTGTGGGATGGCTTACTTCCTGCCTTGCTCATTCACTCCAGAACACCTTGTACTTAGATCAAAAGATCTGGAAATTTCCAAGTCAATACATGCCGTCATGAGTTTCAACTGCAGAAAACATGCTGAATTCAACTTTAATGAAGGGGTTAAAGTGAACTCTTTAGAAGGATGAAATGAAAAATATTACTTTGGTTCAAGAGGTGGTCAGAACTGGGGGGGATGTTTGTGGTCCTCTCTTCCAAGCATCCTTTATTTTATAGGAGGCAAAACAAGGCACAGAGAGGTCACTTTACTAGCAGATGTTGCACAGCTAGAGAATGACATGGCTCAGAATACATCTCCCTTCTCTGGACTCTCAGCTGCTTTTTCTTGCTCTATTATTATCTCCCCCTTCCAAGTCAAGTCATTGAAAATGCACCAGGAGCATCCTTTGGTCAAGGACAAATCTTTTTGTGAACAGTTGCTTCCTCGTTTAGCTCTTTTATATGTCTTGCTTTTCATGTATCAGGTCTAAAAAAAAAAATCGAGACAATTCTATGCTTTAAAATAATGAAGCTGTAAAGAATTTCTATTTAACCTCAATGTCACAAAAAGCATGAAAGCTACATGTTGAAGTGAATGGTCGATTTTTCATTCTAAATAAAATGTAATTCATCTAATTGATTCGATGAAATCCATGCATTCAGAAGCTTGGCTTTTTCTGAGTAAAATGGCCAACCCGCTGAGCTGTGACAGGAGGAAGGAAAGCCAGAGGAAAAGAGAGAAACTACAATAAAAAGAGAGGAAAAAAATCACAGCATAAGTTATCAGAACTCTCTTCTGGAAAGCACTAGAGAGAGCTCATGGGAATTCAAGAAAACCACATTTTTGGCACCCATATGAACCTCAAAATTATTTATTTGTATTTATTTATATCTTGTTTTATTCTTGCAGGAAGGAATTGAAGAAGCAGTGCCCTTCAGAAAGATTAATACGCGGTGCTTATCGACCGGGTATTGGATGCCAAGAATCTCATATGCCTCACCATTCAGCCTGCCGGTCTAAGTACCAAAGGCGGGAACTGCTCTTATCTCCTTTCCACGTGGGTTGAACGGTGCCCCCCACCCTGCCCCAAAGATGTGTCGAACTTGGAACCTGTGAACATGTGCTTGTTTGGAAGAAAAGTCTTTGCAAGGACCATTCACATAGGAATCTTGACAGGTGGTCATCCCAATTTATCTGGGTGGACCCTAAATCCAATGACAAGTGTCTTCATAAGAAGAGAAGAATGGACACAGAGTTGAAGCCAGGTGAGATGGGAGCAGAGCTTGGATGGCTGTATCTAGAAACTTGGGCACACCAAGGGCAGCCGGTGGCCACTGAAGCAGGGAAGGAGGCATTGAAGGATGCTCCCCTGAGCCTCAGAAGGAACTGACCACTTGCACCTTGAACTCCAGAGCTGAGGAAGAATAGATTCCTGCTGCTTTAAGCCACCGTGTTTATGGTGACAGATTTCAGTCATCGCGGGAAGTGAATTCCCATTTTGTAGATTGAGGTATAACTCTGAGAAGTTCAAGGCCTTCTCCAAGTCCCACAGTCCCATGTGTCATGGCTGAGATTAAAACCCACAAATTCAGCCGGGCGTGGGGGCGCATGCCTGTAATCCCAGCAGCTCGGGAGGCTGAGGCAGGAGGATCTTGAGTTCAAAGCCAGCCTCAGCAAGGGCAAGGCGTTAAGCAACTCAGTGAGACCCTGTCTCTATATAAAATACAAACTAGGACTGGGGATGTGGCTCAGTGACCGAGTGCCCCTGGGTTCAATCCCCAGTTCAAAAAAAAAAAAAACCCACAAATTCATAGCTGAGCCTAACATGAGGTGGGGGGCTTTTAAAGGGGCATAATATGCATAAGGAGGTGCACAAAAACAACTCTCCAAATGCTAATGGTGGCTCTCAGGATGCCAGGATTTCAAGTAACTTACCTTCTTCAACATTCTTTTTTTTTTTTAATTTAATTTTTAAAAATTTTTTTAGTGCATTAGAGTTACACATAATAGTGGGGTTCATTTTGACCTATTCACAACTGCACATGACATCACTGTCCCCACTCAAATTTCAGGGACACCCCTCACCTCCCCACCTCCCTCCCCATCTGCTTCCTCTACTTCAATATTCTTACAGATCCAGCTCAAATCTCCTAAAGTAACCAACATGAACCACACCATTTAAAGAAAAAAAAAAAATAAAGCAATTTTGTTGAGGGGCCATGTTCAACAATGCAGAGCGTTAACTGAAAAAGAGCCTGCAGATGTCAGGGGACGAGCAATTGCGGCAGTCATACACGCCGGTCCATTCTTAGAGCTTTCCTGAGGTAGGTACTGCTGTATCCCCGTTTTGCAGATGAGGAGCCAAGTCACAGAGTCAGGAAGTGCTGGGGACTTTGCATTTCAAGTCCGCACCAGAGAGAGCTTTCCCTTATCCCCTCTTGCTCTTTGGGCTTCCCCAGGGTCAAGCACACACTTCTGTTCTCTCTCAGACCAATGGATGTCCAGGCCCCCAGCTTACATCAGGAGAGAGGTGAGCTTGTTCTCCTGCTCCTTGCCCCAACCCATTTGTTGTTGTCTCCTGGAAAATCTGAAAGTTCCTTGTGTGAAAGACTCTGGTTTGGATGTGAAGAGAGAACAGAATGAGAGATCCTCCTTCCACTCTTGAAACAGCCTCGGGGAAGGCCTGTCCTAGGAAGCCGACAACGGAATGTGGATGGTTTTCACTGTCAAGTTTAAACCTATTGATTATAAGGGACTTCTACCTACGGTCTGGGTCCTGGTGGCTTAGAACTGTCTTCTAGAGGGCCCAGAGTTTAGCCAAGGATCGGAGGAAAATTCAGGCTGAGCCTCGTGTGTTTCGAGATGGACCCAGTCACCCTGGGAGTTCTGAGGGGTCTAGAACCCCGAATGCAGAGGATTGGACTTGGAGAGCGTCTTCGCTATGACCTCACCATGGGCCCAGAACTTCCCATGCTCTGCATAGGCCTCATCCATGGAGGCTTCTGGATAAGCCCAGGAGTGAAGCTCCATCATGTGCAATTTCCAGCAGGAGAACTGAACCTCTGTGGGACCTGGGGCTCGAAGGTGGCAGAACCTGAGACCTAGCAAGAGCTGTCTGTCCTCAGGCCCCTGGCCTTCTGTGCATCCCTGGAGAGCCAGCGCCATGTGCAGATGAATTAGAGACACAGAACGACAGGCCCTTCCTGAGTTCTGGGCCCAGGAAGACAAATAGGGCAAGATCTCATTTCTGTGAAGTATCTAAAATAGATTTACAGAAGCAGAAAATTCAGTATGCACGGAGTCCCTAGGATCAGCATTTGTTTTATAGTATTTTATTGGCATGTTGTGTGTGTGTGTGTGTGTGTGTGTGTGTGTGTGTGAAGCTGTAGTGAGGGTAGGGGCTTATGCATCTTTTTAAAGGTACTCACTTCTATTCTGTAACCATCATTCAGGTTTTGGACACTCCCACCATCCAAGAAAGTGTTCCGATGCCCCCAATCCTGCCCCTTTATCCTGCTACCCTGTTCTGACCCGCATCGCCACAGAAGCGTCTTCCTCCTCCTTGAACTCGCGGAAGTGCGTCTTGCAGTGTAGACTTCCCGTGCCTGGGTTCCTTCACTGGACATCAGGCCTGGGTGATTAATCCTGGCTTAGAGGTTCGAACATTCCAGGGCTATTCCTCCATGGCTCCCAATCCCACTCACACAGGGGCTTGTTTCTTTGTGGGTCATAGGACTGTCCCTGACCCTATCCCTCAGGCCCCACAGCCCCCAGGATAGCTGTGCCCAAGGATCAGCCCCATGAGCCTCGTACCTGGACACCAGGTCTGGCCTCCCTCCTCCTGCAGGAGGTGTGTCTATGAAACGGGGGTGCGGGGGCTAATTCTTTGCAGCTTGCAGGTTGCTGGTCTATTTGAGCAGACAGGAGGGCGCCCTGACACTGTTAAAGATCACAGGCTTTGATAACCTGCCCTCCTGATTTATGATCGTCCCCGTCTCCGCGCGCACCTAATGAGGGGAACTTGGAGTGTCAATCTGTTTATTAAATGCTCAGAACCATGTGTGAACCGGACTGAGGTAAGAAGTCAATCATATTTTCATTTATTCTGCGCGTCCCCCTCCCGCGAGCCCAGGCCCCTCTCCCCTAGACTGTCAGGCTGCCAAGGTCTCTCTTTTCATCTCCAGAGGGCGGGCGCTGGAGGACAGATCATTTGCGGAGACGGTCGGTCGGGGGCCACGATGTTTGCACTTTCCTACTGATTTCGTAGGTGTTTGGAAGTTAATGATGCTCAGCACCTCATGATTCTTTCTGAGATGTCAAACAAAGACATGAAAGGGAGAGTGGCCGGAGGGGAGAGGCTGGGGGTGCAGAGAGGGAGAAGCAACCTCTCCATGTCCCTCTCTCCATCACCCCAGCACCGCAGAGGCTGGCGAGTCTTCATGCAGACGGAAGTCCCATTAATATTCCTGAGGTTGTCAAGATCTAATGAAGTCTTCATTCATCTCCTTTAATTCCCCTTGAAATAAAAAAAAAGGTGCCCATCACCCTAACGAATGGCCTGGCTGCTTTAATCTCCACTTCTCACCCTGTTCCCCCTTGCAACTTGGTCACTGTCATCTTCTTAATCCCGGGAGATTCCGCCCCGATTCCTTTCAAGAGGCATCAGTTCTGTCTCTTCCACTGGGTCTTCCGGACATGGCAGAAATACTTCTGCCTGTTTCAGGCCCCCGGCTGGATTCTGACCTTGGACATGGCTGGGGGAGGGGACAGAACAGGCCACTCTGAAGTTTTCTCTGCGAGAGCAGCTCTAGACAGCCAGGTCTGGAGCCTGGAGTGTTCTGGAAGCTTGCCTTTGATGGGGAAGTTGGTGCTGTAAGCACCCTTGGGGGGCCTCTGGCCTGCGTTGCTGTCCTGTTCATTAAGCACCATCCCGTCCAGTTTCATCAAATAACCACAGGAGTAAGTTTTTGGGTAGTCGGATCTTTTCTTCCTTTTCTTATTCAATTCTTGGGCAATCGCAGTAGCTGAGCCACATCCCCGGCCCTCACTCAGCTCTGGAATCTTGCCCCTGGCTCAGCTTAGGCAGATGCCGCATGAATGTTTGTTGAATAAGTAAACAAATGCATGGGTGAGCAAACAGATTAACACCAGCGTCCATTGCACCATCTTCAACTTAAACTTGGTCTTGATTTGTGTTTGTCTGGTGGGCGTGGAGATAGCCTGGCCCTGGGCAAGCTGGGAAGGGCTGTCCTGGACTCAGGAGCCATCTGTGATTGCCAGACTTGAATGGAGGAAGGAGGTGAGGCAGAAGAGCTTCTTGGGATCTTCGTTTGGCTCTCAAGATAGAGGAGAGAGGAGTGGGAAGGGTGGCTTCCGGCGGGCGCTGCTTCCTCCCTCCTATGGACACCCTCAAGCAAGAGGTCATCAGAGCGGCTGCTGGCCAGTTCACTGCTGGACAGGAGGCTGTCAACTCCTGATGGATCAAGGGTGCCGTAGGACAGTGTCATCTCTGGTCTCTGGGGCTGAGCTCTTCTACGGATGAGGGGGCAGGTCTTCCTCCATCCTGAGGCCTCCCTCTATTTTAAGATGAAAATAAACCTACCCTGGAATCACTACTGCTCTGTTCCTTGCAGGCAGAATGGAGTGTGGGATCCCTCCACCTCTTCCTGAGCCACTCTTGCACCCCCTCGTTGCTGTACAGTCAAGAGTTCATCCACAAATGTGGGACCTCCTGGTTGAGTCTTTTCTCTGTATTCTGACTTATCTGTTCTAACTACAGGGGAGAAGAAAAATTGAGGGATATTTGGGAAGGTTCTGGCAGCCTGATTAACTTCTTGTTAATCAGGAGCCTATAGTTGTCTGCTAAGTATCTAGTGCACATGCAACATGGTTAATTGCGTTTGCCTGTCCGCACCCTGTTCTTCTCTACCGTGCTGTGCTCTTTGCTGGGGACCTCTGCTTCCCAGGCTCCTGGAAATGGTCAGTGAATAGGAGAAATGCTGGAAACCTGGAGGGTGGGAGAAAGGGAGAAGCCAGGAACATACCCCACTTACCGCTTCCAGGAGCTTCTTCGGCAGCTGCTGCCTCTTTTTCCTGCCTCCATCTTCCTTAGCATACCTCTCTCTGCATGATCTCTACTACTTGGACATCCTACCAGGGTTGCAGTATATGCTGGATGCTCCAGTCTCTAGCTGCAGTGAAGTCAATTTTTCGTGTGTCCTACCAGTTCAAGGAAGAAACTTACTTGTCAGTCCCTGTGTTTCTGCACCCTTTCCCATTGGCTTCTGAACCCTTCAATCACTTGAGTGCTCAATCCCCTGTATTCAACTCCTCCGTTGAAAAACCTTCAGTGGTTTCTTTTTTTGTTCTCATTAGAGCCTGGAAAATGCAGGCAGCATCTCACACTTAAAATGTGGTGTCTGTTCCATGACATCATTTTGATTTTGACATGCATGACCTCAGTGAGGACATTGAGGCAGGTGCTATTGCACTGTGATGCAAATGACCGTGAAGATAGAGGGTAAACCATATCATCCAAGTCCAGGCTTAAGGCAGCATGACTCACGGAGCTTCACTGATGATCTCTGCAAGACCTCTGGTGAGTCATTCCACCTTTCTGAGCCTCAGTTTCTTCATCTCTAAAATGGTAATAATAATAATAGCGATAGGGTGAGTGTGAAGATCGTAAAAGATGTTGTTATATAAAGCACTTAGCACACTGATGTGTATCAGGTGTGATGTGTTATCAATTACCACGGAAATTCTCTTCCCCAACCTCTGGTTCATTGATTCAGCAAAGGGTAGGCTTTCTCCATTCCCTCTAGCAAACAGACTAACCCTGATGCAAACCTTGTTGCACTTATAGGTCTGAGACGACTGTATACATCTGCTTTCATTATTCAGGGAATGCATTTATTACCCACCAGTCATGGTGGTTTTCATACTTGTTGGGCCCAATTATACTCGTTCTCAAAGGGAGACTCTAATGACAGTTAAACTTCAGGACTTCCTGCAAGGACCCCTTCCAAGGCTCTGGGAGGAGCCATAGGAATGTGCTCACTAAGCCATGATGCTGAAAATTTTTTTTTTTAAATTAGCAAGCTTCAGTTTTTTAGAGCAGTTTTAAGTACACAGCAAAATTGAGAGGAAGGTACAGAGATATTCCACATCCCCCATCCCCACAAACGCAAGCCTGCCCACTGTGAACCATCCTCAGCAGAGAGGCATGTTTGTTATAGCTGCTGAAACCACACTGATACATGATTGTCATCCAAAGCCCTAAGTCTGCATTAGGGTCCACTCTTGGTGCTGCATGTTTTATTTGTTTGGAACAATGTATAATGATAGGCATTCATCACTGTATACAGAATAGTTTCTTTCCCTAAAAATCCATGTTCCACTTCCTCCTCCTTCTTGCCCACTTGATCCCTGGAAACTACTGACTTTTTACTGCCTGCAGAGTTTTGCCTTTTCTAGAATGTTATTTAGTTGGAATCCTACAGTATGTACACTTTCGAGTTGGCTCTTTTCCCTTAGCAATGTGGATGTAAATTTCCTTCATGATTTTCCATGTCTTGCTAGTTCTTTTCTTTTTAGGACTGTGTAATATTCTATTGTCTGGATATACAATAGTTTTGTGTTGTTGTTTTTTTTAAATCCACACACCTACTGAAGGAAATCTTGGTGACTTCCAAGTTTTGGTAATTATGAGTAAAACTGCTGCAAGCATCTGGTGCAGGTGTTTGTGTGGACATAAATTTTCAAGTCAGTTGGAGAAATATGGAAGACTATAGGTACTGGATCATAGGGAAAGTTCTGTAAGAAACTGCCTGTCTTCCAATGTGGGGTACCATTTTGAATTTTCATTAGCAGTGAATGAGACTTCCGACTGCTCCACATCCTTGCCAGCACTGGGTGGAGTCAGGGTTTTGTATTTGACCATTCCAACAAGAGTGGAGTGGTACCTCATTATTATTTTAATTTGCAATGTCCTAATGACACGTGACCTGGAGCATCTTTTCAGGTCCAGAACTGGACCCTGGGGTAAGAGAGTGGTGTTGACAAACGATGGTGACAGAACACTTCAGGACTCCTTTCATATGTTATTTGCCGACCCTATGTCTTCTTCGTTGTGGAGTCTCTTCAAGTCTTTTACCCATTTTATTAACAGAAAAATTCCTTATTAATTTTAGTTTCCTTATTGTTGAGATTTAGGAGCTCTTTGTGTATTTGGGGTGATTGTCCTTTATCTGATGAGTCTCATGATGTTTTCCAGTATTTTTCAAAGTGAAATATTTTCATTGCAATCAGTGAAAAAGAGTCCCTTTCCACTCTTCCCAAGCGTCACCATCCTTTGGAATCCCTGCTGGGGCAACTAATTTAAGGACATGTTTAGACTGAATGTAATGGGGTCTATTTGTGTTGGTTGAATTCATTTCTATGTAAAATCACTTCTAGCCATCCTAACATAGGAAGAGCTTTCTGGAATGTTCCTTCAGCCTCTGTACCTGCTCATTGATGTCATGATTTGAAGGAACAGAAGCAGACAGAGGCAGAGAGCCTGGTGCAATGACACCGAGGTACGTGGGTAGCTGAGGAGTAACTTTGAACTCTGCAGAGCCCCAAGCTACTCTGGGAAGATTCTCTGAATCATCAAATACTTAAACCATAGGAGGAGAATTCAGTTCAGATGACAATGGGTCATAACAGAATTTTGTTCTTAGCAGGACTGTGGTCAAAAGAGATCTATTCTCCATATCTCATCCTCTGATGAAATCGTATAAAACAAGTTTTTTCAATTTCAGGGAGTCCAGGCTGCACCCGGAAGAGTAATACCAATGGCGACTCCATCTCCAGGTGAAGTTGCGTATTTGACGTGTTTTGAATTTTGGAACCATTTTGATCGACCATGTTAAAAAAACACTGAATTATAGTCTAGTTTTTCTATGGAAGATGTTATTATGAAATTATTGTCACATGAAGTGATTCAAAGTTCGAAGGTGGAAGTTGCAGGATAAAAATATTTTAGAGATGTTGAGGGGTCATTTGATGATAATAAAAATATGATCATCTCTTTCTCTGGATTTTGTGCTATTTGCAGTCCAGCCATGCTCCATGTAATGACATGGCGGTCAGCCAGGACTGCCTATTAATGGTTCTGTGAGCTTCTGTTACCTGGAGACCCTGGGCAAGTCCACTCTGAGGGCCACAGGATGATGGAGTCACCCAACCACTACTCTCTCAGAATTGATTCCTGTTGTTAAGCCACACCTGACTTTCACCTTTCTAAAAAGTGGGAAGTTCTGATTTCCCTTGTATCTAATTTCATATTTCTAATTTCCTATTCTTTTGAAAAAGTCCTCGAAATTGTCTCAACTTTGGACCCCACAAAACCTGCATCTACCCATTCTTCTTATAATCTTTCAATTTAAGGAATTTTCACATAAGTCAATGAAAGGTGAATTGCATCCACAAGAGAAGAAATTGCTGGACTTGGAAAACCCAGTTGGGCCTGAGTTGCGAAAGACGATTGCAGTTGACTTGGGCGTAGAGGAGAGCTCTTAAGAGATCAGGGAAATCACTTGATCTTCTGGAAGGCTTCCTGCCTTAGACCACTTGACACTGACTTCAGTTCTCCACTCCCCCCGGAAGGAGCTGACATTGACCCCGAGGTAAGGGTGCTGGTGAGCCTGGTGGGGGTCCCTCCAGCCATCACCCCACACCACGTAAAGTCCAGTCGCCAGATCTGACCGTTTTAAGAGCTGTCGAAGTTTTTTCAAGCTAGAATTTCCTACTTTTAAAATGATGGGCAACCCATTCGAATGGTTGCAAGCACCACCTTAGTTGAAAAATCGCTTTTGTGACCTGATACATAGTTGGCAGCAACTTCCGCCCAACCAGTTGTGAGGAGAGGTCTAGAACGGACACCACCAGGCAATTAAACAACACAGCTGTTGCCATGGGAACCACCTGCGGCCTCTGTTCCTCAGATTGGCAGCCAGGAAGGAGTCAAGAAGACACACGGCCGCCATGTTGGAGGACAGGCTGTGTTCCCAGAGGACGAGGGAAGCTGCCAGTGGGCTTCTTGTTCAGGAAAGGCCTGGTGCACCAGTGGGAACCCACAGGAAGGCCCTGGGGCCACTCAGGCTGTGGGTGTGGCCTGGCAAGGTGTGCCTGGTGGGGAGCAGTGGCCCTGAGCTTGGCTGAATTCTCTGTTGCTCTCTCATGAAGTGGACAGGCCCAAGTTTAAGGCTCAGAGGACAACCAGGCAGAATCTTCCTCCTGCCCTCTTTTCCTTCCTAAGAAAGCTGAACAGGTCTGCCGGGAAGCCATTGTTTTCTTTTTTGGAGGCTCTGGCTGCGGCTTCCCTTGGGGACTGGTGTTCCAGCTGCCTGTTTAAAGACTCAGCTCTTTAAAATCCCCATGAAAGCCTGGGCCCCAATAAAAATTGCCAGGCTGGGTTTGGGGCAGGGGACCCACAGGCCAAGGGCACTGTAATGAGGCCCGGGAGGAGGCACAGCCCCGGGCTGTGGCCCCTGATGGACTCCCCCACTCTAACGAAGCACACATGAAAGTGGGGTGTACGTTAGCTGAGACCCAAAACATCTGAAAGACAGAGTCAAGGAGCCACATCAAACAGCGGCAGACAGGAGGCCGGGAGGGGCCTCCAATGGTCCATTTACAGGAGATGGAATTCCTAGGTCTTGCAACTTGGAAACAGCATGCAGAAGTTGTATTTTAAAGGTTTCAGGAGAAAAGATAAAAAGTCAAGGGATTAGAAAGTGACTGCCTTCTGGCAGCTTCCACCAAATGTAGGCCAATTAGACAAAACTCCTTGCACATTGTGGATATCTGTGAGGCAAATGAATGGGATGTGACTTTCCCTGCGAGCACAGCTCTGGAGCCCAGGGTCTGACTTGCCACATACTTCACCCTGCAGTGGGCGAGGGAGGCAGGCCTCCCAAGGGAAAAGACGCCTTCCCCCTTCCTGTGCTCCCCGAGTCCAGGTCTGCAGAGTGGGCTTCAGAGCAGGGCTTCAGAACTCCAGCCAGGGCTGAACCCTGGAAGCGATGTGGGGACAGAGAGTGGAGGGGACTCTGGGGTCTGCAAGGCTTGTGTCCCGCTAAAAGGTCCAACTCTACTAGTCAATCATCATCATGCAAAATTTTAGGTTCACTTGCCAGATCTTATTTGTTTTTTAGAGGAGCTACCAGGAAGGCCTCTGTTCTTTTCAAGGTAAAGATCCCCTACTTTTAAAATGATGGGCAACTAATTCAAATGGTCAGACGCACCACATTAGCTGAAAAATCGCTTTTATGACCTGATATGTAATTCATAGCAGATCTGTTGACCAGTGTGAAGACCTAAGAAACACATGATTTTGTATAGCCAGCACTATCTCTTGTTCTTGCTCATATAAGAATTGGGAGCCGGGCGCGGTGGTGCATGCCTGTAATCCCAGCGGCTCGGGAGGCTGAGGCAGGAGGATCGTGAGTTCAAAGCCAGCCTCAGTGAGAGCAAGACGCTAGCAACTCAGTGAGACCCTGTCTCTAAATAAAATGCAAAATAGGGCTGGGGATGTGGCTCAGTGGCTCAGTGGCCAAGTGCCCCTGAGTTTAATCCCTGGTTCAAAAAAAAAAAAAAAAAAAAAGAGAATTGGATTATGTTGAGCTTCAAAAAAAGAAAAGGAAAGAAAGAAAGAGAAGAAAAACGTTTGGTCACAATGCTACGTGACCAAACAAGACCCTCGGAGGTTCGCACCTGAACCTTTTCTTGGCACCTCAATTTCCCCCTCTGTAAAATGGGGATAACCCTGGAGCCTGGATTTGAGAACGTGGAGTCGACTCATCTCACTGGTGCAGAAGGGTGTTTGGCAAAATGGGGTGAGCAGTCAACAAGCATTCCCTCTTCTGACTTCGCTCTCTCTTTTCTTCACCTAAAAAAGCCAGGCGTGTTTGTGAGGTCTGGGTCTGGCCCTGGGAAAATGGCCTGTGAATCGGGGACTTAAAAGCTCTCTCCCAGAGCTGAAGGTTCTGATTTCTTGGCTCTGCAGAGAGGAAATGAAACCCTGCTCTTCTAAATGGATGGGGAGGAGTATGAGATGACCCAGTCGGCTGGGAGCTTTTGTGTGGGGCTTTCATGAAGAGATCAGCCATTAATCATGCACAATTACCCTGACCTTGGGTGAACTGCGCCTCTTGAGCGCAGCCGACTTCCCTCCTGAGCCCAGAGATGCAAACATGGCTGCTCACGGCCAGGGCCCAGGGCCTGGGCCCTGCCTGCTTGCTGCTGGGCCTCAGAGGTGATCCTCTTTCAACCCCAAGCGCCCCATTCAGAGGGGACAGGCAGAGTGGCAGAAATAGAGGTTTGGGAGAACAGGGTCCATCTGTCTCTGTGGTCAGTGGGTGTGGACACCTGTCTCTCTCCTCGCCTCTCCTCTCCTCTGCTTTAAACTGGGGTGAATGGTGTCCGTGGCATCCGTTCCTTGGGCGGAGGGTAAGAGAATGTCTTTCTTCTGGTCCTTCCTTCCTCCCTCCCCTTCCCTCCACAATTCTCCCTCCCCTCCCTCCATCTTTCCCTCTGCCTCTTTTTGCATCTCTTCCTTCTTCCCTTCCTCCCTCCCTCCATCTCTTCTCTCTCTTTTCCTTCCCCTTTCTCTTTCTTCCTCCTTCTCCTCTCTCCTTCCCTTCTTTTCTTCTTTCCACTCTCAAACTCTGACCCCATCAGGCCCCAAGTTTTCAATTTGGTGAAGATGTCCACAAAATCGACAGGGGTGCATTAAATTGAACTGGATATCCTAAGCTGGAGTTTATATATCCTTTAATATCACTAAGCATGAAAATACAGATTGTCCTCTCATGGGACCCTGGGGCGATGGATGTGAGCCTCTCTGTGTATAGGACATTGGCTGATATATCTGGGGTGACAGGACAAAATGGGGTAGGCACCTTGACCTTATCTGGGCGTTTAGGCCCTTTTAGCTTCACTCATGAAGAATCTCTCTTCTGTTCCTATAGTGCACCCCTGACTTAGTTTGGGACTACCTTAGTCCAATAGCTTCTGCTGCTGGGCCGGGGTGGTGACTCAGTGGCAAAGCACTGGCCCAACATGTGTGAGGCACTGGGTTCGATCCTCAGCACCACATAAAAATAAATAAATAAAACAAAGGTATTGTGTCCATCTACAACTAAAAAAAAAAAATTTTTAAAATAGCTTCAGCTCAACATCACTGCAGGCCAGCCATAGTGCCAAGCTCAGGTCACAGGAGCCTGTGTCTTCCTTCATGTCACCCCCAGTGTGACATGGGTAGTGTCACTTGTCTCTTCTGCTGCGAGAACAATCGTGGAACTCAGGAATCCACCAACACTGTGTCATACCTTGGCCCTTATTTTATCAAACAGGATGAAACTAAGTCTTTCCCTGCAGTTAAGATACAGGACACCAGGTCACAGTAAAAAGTGGGGCCACCCAGGAAGATACTGAGAATGGAACCATCATTCAGGCTCCTGCTACTAAATTTAACCACCAGTGACATTTTGCTGAATTTCCACCCAGTCTTCCCTGTCTAGAGTGATACACGTATTTTGTGCAATCGGAGTTCCAGGTTGTTGGAGAAGGCCTGATTGACAAGAAGACTCCTGGGCCTAGAACTGAAGGAGACAGAGAGGAAGCAAAGAGACCACCCAGACAGGGGGACCCACAGGGGCACAGGCCCTGGGCGGGGCACGTGAGAGGAGGAGGTGTTGGAATGTGTCAGAAAGACAGCCTAGAACTTTGTGCGACCTTGAAGTTCAAGGTAAGAACTTCAACTTTTGCTAAGAGTAGGATGAGAAGCTTCTGGAAAGTTTTGAGCACAGCGGTTTTATTGAGTTGTGATTTTTTTAAAAGCACACCTGTGTTTTTTACAGACTGTAAAAAGGACACAGACTGGTCAGAAGCCAGGAGATGAGGTGAGAGCCTGTGGTCACTGAATTCCGAGGAGGCTCTTTGTTTTGAATGAAGGTATACTATTCTGTGCTGTGCTGGAATTTGCTTGGCCATTTTCCTAGAGTTGGAAGCGTGGTCCCTTCCAGTCGGGAGTCCCATCCCTCCCTTGCATGTGGATGCCTGCGTGTTGATGTGACATTGACCCAGGCTGCTGATATCCAGATTTGAATGGCACCCAGCCTGGAAAAGATACCCTTCTTAAATACAGAAGGCATGAGCGTCAATCTCAGAAGGTGTGGCTGGCCGTCCTGTCCTCCCTACATGGCTAACTGTGTCCTCTGGGCATTTCTAGAACCTTCTGAACCTCACTTTTCTCAGCTGTGAGATGGGGCAATGGTGCTGGACCTCTCAGGTCAGGCGTATGAAGGACACTTCACAACTGTGAGGAGGTATCACCCACCCCAAAATGGCGGTTAGAGATCCCAGTTGGAGGGTATGGATCTGACTTTCTGTCGGATCCCTGAAATGCCATCTTATTCGGGCTCTTTGGTCCTTTTAGCTTCATTCATGAAGAATCTCTCTTCAATTCATGTATTTTACCCAAAATTTAGGTTTAGGGCCACCTTCGTTCAATAGCTTTGGCTACATTACTGTATCTCCTAAGTGAGGCTGTTGGTCCTCATCCTTCAAAACGACAAAGATTCTGGGATATATCCCATTCCAAACACTCCAACTCTCTGTAAAGCCACAAAGAAGTTATGTTCAATTTCCCCAATGAAAATCATATACTTGACCAAGTTATTATTATTATTATTATTATTATTATTATTATTATTATTATTTTGTACCAGGGATTGAACCCAGGACTGCTTAACCACTGAGCCACTCTCCACCCCCTTTTTTAATTTTGAGTCTCGCTAAGTTGATTAGGGCCTCCCTAAGTTGCTGAGGCTGATTTTGAACTCTAGATCCTCCTGCCTCAGCCTCCCGAGCTGCTGGGATTACAGGTGTGCGCCCTGGCCAAAATATTTTTTAAAATGCATATACAGAGTGATTTAGCAACCAGACTCTCTTGGAGCAAAAGCAATAAAAATCGCAACCAGGTGATGAATTTCAAAATAGAAATGTTGGGAGGAAGTTTCCCTAGGTGGGTTTTGAGGATGATTTGGCACAGGAAGTCAATGGACTTCAGACTGTTGTGTGGACACTAAAGCAGGAAGATGTCCCTTGTCATTCTCCAAATTCCCTTCCATGGGGAATGTGGCTTAGAGTAGGTGCTCAACCAATGCGCATGGAATCAATCCGCTTATCAATCGATCAACTCACACATGAGTAAGTCAATCAGGACGGTCATGGAGAAGGCGCTGTCTCTGAAAGCTAAGGGTAGGAAAGTCACCTGCCAAGGCCTGTGCTGTAGCTGTTGGGGACATTGGACCTGGTTGAACAAGCAAGGTGAATGGGCGGCAGTGCTGAGGGCCTGTGGATTTCCTGTTAGAGCTGAGATTGTGGTGAGAGGACCTTGTTTGAGAAACTGTCATAGCATTAGGGAGTTTCTAGGCCCCCAGATGCAATCAAGCTGCACTCGCCCATCCAGAGAAAGGTCAGGAGCCTTGGTGTTCTTTTCCCCCAAGACACCAATTCCCTGGGCCTAGGCAGATTCCCAGTTCCCCTCTGAATTCCCTGCAGTGTCTACAACCAGGCCAAGATGTCAAACTCCAGGCATCTCACTCCAGCTCTGGGACGACATGAGAGAAACCAACTGAGACCGCACGGAGAACCGAGGGGCATTGGGCCCACTCGGAGGTTACATGCGTCTTTTGTCTTGACGTTTCTTTAGGGTCTCTTTTTGCCTATTTTCTGTTGATAAAGCAGAAGCCAGCACTGTCCCACTGGCTGGAGGTCCTCCTGATGACATCCAGGCTGTTTGGAGCTGAGACCCCAGGGAGCTGGGCCCCAGGAGAGGAAGGCCCTTGCCCTCTGTGTCTGCGTGAATCGAGAGGGCAAATGAGCCCAGAGCCATCTCTCATCAAGCGCACGGGCCCCCTTTCTATCTCCTGCTTCCCAGGTTCCCATCTCCCACCTGAGGACCTGCATCTCACCTGATAATGTACATCTAGAAGGTCCACAGATATGAGAAGGCAGTAGCATAACAATAAGACCCAGTTCCATCCGCACCTGAGATGCCCGAAGACACCGACTGCTAAAGACTTAGGTGTTGGGACTTTGCATTTATTCACTGCTTAAAATTCTCACACTAACCCCTTTGCAGGGGTGACTATTAAATCATTTCTGTGTTCCGGTTGCAGAAACCAAGCCCCGGAGATCTGGCTACAGGAGCAGATTGGGGCTTTGACTGAGGCAGCTCTGCACTCTGAGCTTGTTCAAGGTCGGCCCCTCTTCCACCCTCAGCTGCCAGGGAGTGTTTTCCCTCTTAGTCACACATGTGCCCGGGGTCCCCACACCCACCCCACTTTCAGGGTCTGTTGATGCTATTCTTCTAGACCGGCAGTAAAATGACATTTATGAGATTTTTCCCTTTGAAGTAAGAGTGTTTGCGCATTTCTCTTTAAAGCGAGGGAAAAAACAAGGGCTTCAGCAGATAAATAACTGCAGCCTGGGAGAAGGCGTGACGCGCGGCCTGGGCTCCGCTCTGCCATATCGGGTCATCTCAGACGGAAAGATCTTTATTTGTCTCCTTTCAAGTGACTCTCTTGATTAACTCCTTGCCTCCGCCTCTGTTCCTTTTACTTACAAAGAGACAGGCTGGTTGTTTGCCTTTCTTTATCCCCAACTCCCGCTTCTCTGTTGTTTCCTTCTGTTATCCTATAATTTTCTTGGGGAACATTCTTCCTCATTCTTGGGCTACCACATCTATGCTGAAGATGTGGGATGGGAGAGAATGCTGCCCCTTAACTAGCTGTTCTGATCTTGTGTGGATGACAACATCTCTGAATCTCACTTTCCTCCTCGAAGAATTGGGTATAATCATGTCTACCTCCGGGATGGCTGGGGAGAGAGAGATGGTCATTGTAGAGTGGTCAATTTCGCAAGGAAGGGGAATGTCCTGTGTGCATCCTCTTCAGATGAACCTAAGAATCCCATTGGTCTTCCCCCATATTGTGATAAGCTCACTTAAGAATGATGTATTGTCTCCTATCCCAACCATCCATCCACCCATCCATCCATCCACCCATCCATCCACCCATCCATCCATCCACCCATCCATCCAACCATCCACCCACCCATCCACCCACCCATCCATCCATCCACCCACCTATCCATCCATCCACCCATCCATCCATCCATCCATGCATCCATCCACCCATCCATCCACCCACCCAACCATCCATCCACCCATCCATCCATCCATCCATCCATCAAGAGTCCATCTGTCCATCACATACTCACCCACCCATCCAGGCATCTGCTGGCTATCTCCACCATTCTGCTTCTGGATTATTCCAACAGCCTCCTCTGCAAACTTTCTACTCCCATTTGCATTCCTCGTTAGCTCTAAACTCAGCATGAGCTACAGGTTCTGCTATGACAAAAGATCATGTCATTTTCTGCTCTAAACCTTTCAGTGGTTTCTACCTCACCCAGGGTCAAAGTCAGGTTCCTGGGATGACCCCACACCCTGCATCTTAGACCTCAACTGCTAGGTCTCTCCACTCCAGTCATGCTGGCCTCCTTGATGCTCCTTCAACCCTACAGACACCTTGCTCTGGGGACTTTGCAGTTGCTGTTCCCTCTGATGGAATGCTCTTCCATCAGACATTCCTGTGAATGTCTTCAGTGAGGCCTTCTCTGATGACCCTACTTAATATCACCACTCCTTCCCCACCTCAACATTGCACATGACCCTTTCTTTCTCCGTAGCATTTATTACCATTTACTATACTACATCCTTTATTTATTGTCTCTCTCTACTCCTACTATAAACTCCTTATGGGCGAGGATTTTTGTCTGATTTTTTTTCTCTGCAATATTTATCTGCTTACATTTCTGATATCTAGCAAGTTCTTGGCACACAGTAGGTTGTCAAAAAACAGTTGAATGCAGGTGTGTGCATGCGTGTATGGGGGTCTGTGCCCATGTAACTTCCACGGTCACGCCATGGCGGAGCCAAGGAACTTTTCCAAAAGCAGTTTCATGATCCGGAATCTTTACAAGATGTATTCTTGTGGAGTCAGCAGTACTGGATTTTCAACTGTTTCTTAAGAAAATATTGTGGATGAGTTTAGTGATTTAGTTCCACAGATGTTCATCTGGGTGAGATTTAAAATGGCTAAAAAAAAAAAAAAAAACAAAACTGGAAAATAGCTGAAATGTCCAGTAATTGGGGAATGGTAAAATAAATGAAAGGACATGCATTCATGAAATGTTGCAGAAGTCTACTGAGAGACATCGAATATCCACACTGGGTTCAAAAGCATCCGAATGCTGGAACGGTACCTAGAAGACAAGGTGACAGAAGATCAATAGGACTCTACCTTGGGGAATGTGTAAGTTTTGCCTATTTGTGTCCTTTTATAATTAAAAAAAAAATAAACTCATATAGGTTCTGGGCTTAAAAATAAAGTGTTTCAAAAGAAAACTTAAATAATAGAAGTTTTAAAGGTAATCTCAGGTGAATGAGATCTGCCAAGGTCAGAAGTGACTGCAGTAGACAGTGAAGGTCAAAGGATTGATTTGCCCATGACTTGCTTCCCACCTAACTTACCAAATCTGTGTTTGTTCTTTTCTGCTCATTCATATCTGTGTCTCCAGAGGTTAAAATCAAGTAGATAGGGAAGGTAATTTATATAGTTCACTCTCAGACAAATCAAGTCTAAGGGGAAAGAGAACACTATGCTTGTCTGACCTGCAGGGAAGCAGGTTGAGGGTTTCCATGGATATAGTACACCCCATGGCCACTTCCGTCTTCCCTGGACTGGTGCAGGCTACGAGAAAATGCTGGGGCAGTGAGTGACAGATAAATTCTGTGCTGATGTTTATCTTTTCAAGGACCCTAGCCCCTAAAACTTTGCCTTTAACTCCTTAGAGATGTGGTTGGAATTATGTACAGCCAGAGGTTGCAAATTCTTTTCTGCAAAGGATCTTATAAGAAGTATCTTAGGCTTTTCTGGTCTTAAGATCTTTGCTACAAGGATTCAGGTTTGTGAGCATGACCTAAGGGCAGCCATAGCTAATACGCCAATCAATGAGCATACCTGAGTTTCAATCAAATGCTATCTACAGACACTGAAGTTTGGATATTTTATAATCTTCATATATCACAAAATATCTTTCTCTTGCTTCCCTCCCTGCCAACCATTTCAAAATGTGAAACCACTCTGAGCTTGTGGGAGTAATAGGAAAATAAGTAATGGTCTGTCTATGCCCCTCCAGCTACAGTGTGCTGACCCCTGGTGTAAGGAATGAAATGGAGATTTATGCTATTGGGGTTATTATTATTAATGATGTGAACATATTGATTCTTTAACTTAAAATAAATAAGTATATGTTTTTTGTAACACGGAGTACCATATGTCATGAAAAAAGTATGCTTCTCTGATGCACAGTATGTAATTTTTAAACTGGCTAAGATATTGTGTCAGATCAATTGATAACTGCAATGTATAAAACATATGAAACTAATTCCAGGAAATACCTTATATTTATGTCCTTGGGTCTGAAATTCAGGGCTCTCTGTGTTTAGGGATGGAATTTGGTTTATTCAAAGAGTAGCAGGTTATATATCTTGATGGCTACATTAGCTCGATATTTTATTTCCTTTCTGGAGTAGGTAAGCTCTACAGACTGTTTTCGTTTGCAGCAATTACATTTGCTTATCGCTACGAAGCAGAATTTCATTTGAAGCCCGTTATTAATGTCTAAAATGTACTTCCAGGAAATAATTTTGAGCATTTTATTTATTAAAAAGAACTCAATGTTTGTTCAAAGGCATTGATGTAATTTACAAAGTTCGATATTAGGTATTTTACAAGGCAATATAAAAATGTCATTTCACGAGACCCCGTTGCTTAATTGTACTGGGTTGCGTTCAATGTCAGAATAAGGTGCTATTTTGTATTCTGCTTTTATGGCACTAATCAGTACGTTTATTAAAGAAACAAACAAAGAAAAACCCTTCAATTTTCTCCAACCATGAGTTCTTCTGATTTGTGGATTTATTTTTATGAAACATCTTCAAAAGATCTACAAAAGAAGTCACTTTAGTTAAATGCTTTGAATGAATCACTTTTATGGAAAAAGAAGAAATTCGGGAAGTGGCTTACAGCTGGAAATTCTATATCAGACCCTCCCCATCCTAACAACATTCTCTTGCATTTGCTGTTCAAGTGCATACCTGTGGTGCCAATGCCAACACTTCAGACTTGCTATTCGAGGGCTTTCTCTTGGTCTCGGTGAGGGGCACAGTAGAAATGCTGGGGACAAATTCAGGGGGCATAACTCGGAAGCACACTCTGGCGAGACTTTGAGAATTCCCCAGAGGATCGAGTTTCTGTTGACCAACATGAGAATCTGCTCCATGATGCCAGGTACCAGTTATCTATTGCTGCATAGCAAGTTACACCAGAACTTTGTGACTTAAGGCAACAAATATTTGTTATTTTGCAGTGGAGTGGGATTCAGACACGGCTTAGTTGGGGGAATCTGGCTCAGGTCCTCTTGTGAGGTTGCAATCAAGATGTGGGCTGTGGTTGCATCCGAAGGTTTGACAGGGGCTAGGGCATCTGCTTCCAAGCTCACACCCATGGCCCTTGGCTGGAGGCCTCAGCTGCTCATGGCCTGGGCCTCTCCACAGGGCTGTCTGAATGTCTCCTGACGTGGTTGCTGAGCTCCCCCAGAAAGAGCAATCCAAGGGAGACAGAGCCCCGGATGGAAGCCCAAGTGTCTCTTATGAATTAGTCTCAGAAGTCACTTTCCCTTTGTTTCATTAGAAGCTAAGCTCAGCCCAGACTTAACGGGAGAAGGAGACTTTGCCATCAACCTTGTATCTGTTTCTCCCTCTTTGCAATCAAATTCCTCCCTGTGGTTCTTCTCAAGGGGAGCTTCCAGATGCAATATCCTCCGCTCAGGGTGTGCTTTGGGGGAGTCTCACTGGGAAGGAGGTGAGGTGATGGGAGCCCAGGGGAGGCTGGGCGAGCTGGGCGAATAGCCAGCCAGGCTCTGCTACTTTCTAACCACCCCAAGAGACACCAATAAGCAACAATGACTCCCTTTACTGAGCACCTCCTGACTCAGGTCAAGCAGGGTTGCTACAGCAAGCAGGGTGGCTCATGGCCACCTTGTTGGGGGGTACTGTTGCATCTGCTGTTTGGAGATGAGGCCACCTAGAAAGAAACAGTCTCAGCCACTGGGGAGCTGGATGGGAACCCAGGCTGCCTGACTCCCCACACCTTGGGCCCCCGCGTGCAGAGGAGATGAGCTTCAGCAGCGGCTGCAGGTGAGGAGTCCGAGGCTCAGACGCTTTGCATTTCCAGCTCCTGGCCACACAGCTTGCACCTGGATTTGAACCGCAATGCTGTGCGCTCTCTAAGCCACGCCTGGAGCAGGACAGCGCTGGGCCTGTTGTGGGCCTCCTGGAGAGCGGCGAATGCAAGCTGTCCAGTGTGATAAAAATCTCTGCAGCCGCGGGAGCTGGAGGAGGCTCTTCCCAGCCCCCCTCTTCCCCTTCCTAATGAGCCCGGAGACGCCGGCCCGACGGCGGCAGCCAATGGACAATTAGCGGAGAGGGCTGTCCACATGGGCTGCGCCCAGCACCGGGGCCCTAAGTGTCTGCTTATTAAATCACAGCTCGGCCTGGAGCCGGCTCTGCCCCCGCCTCCCCAGGACGCCACACACAGCCCAGGGCGAGGCGGCCCCCTGGGATGCAGCTCAGCCCACAGGATCCGGGGAAAACACAACCAGAGAAAGACAGGAAGACATTCCTGCCAGCACAAAGGCCCAGGCGTCAGCAGGGGACGGGTGGGCACATTCCTCTGCACAGCAACAAAGAGGACCGGCAAGCATCTCCTGGCTTGGGTGTGAGGTCAAGCTCCTCGCCACCCGCCACTGGGACCCTCAGTTTTCTCCTCTATATAGAGGTGATGGTTCCAGTGTCTGATCCAATGTAATGATGCACATCAAGGGCTTAGCGTCTGGCCCAAAGCAGAAAAGGGAGCCCCGTGCAGCTAGTGCTACTTAAGAAAATGCAGATTCGGCACCGAACTGATCAGCACTGGGGGCTGGAGCCAAGGAATTTGCATTTTGTACATTCCCTTCCACTCCACCATCCTAACTTCTCAACTCTGCCTTTCCAGCATGAAAACAGCCAAGGATGATATGCAATTGAATGGGCGGGCCATGTGCCAATAAAACTTTATTTGTAGTCACCAAATTTTATAAGTATTCATGTGTCAGGGGTCAGGAAATAGTTTTCTCTTTTGATTTGTTTCTCAATCATTCAAAATATCAATTTATTAATATTATCTAATTTATCCAATAGTCAATTGCATCGAATGATCAGTATTAGCTCATGGGTCATGTGCAGGGAGGCGGCGGGCCAGATTTGGCCTGTGGGTCACTCGGATCTAGAACAGCCCTGCTACCTACAAGTTGAATGTGAGCTCCCTGCAGAGTTTTAATTTCAAAACAAAGCAAAGCTCTTGGAGTGTAGCTCAATGGTAGAACACTTGCCTAGCATGTGCGAGGCCTTGGATCAAGTCTCCCAAAAATATATAAAAATATTTAAAAATATATAAAAATATAAAAAAACATAAAAATATTTTAAAAGATAATGTGAACTTTGATAGTGTAATATGCAAAATATTATTGTTTTAAGATGCATTTGTTATGAAGTATGAATGAGATATTGTACGTTTGTTTCTGTATGTGTCTGTATTTCGCATGCCAGGTTTAGATCAGTCTGGCCCCCTCTAAGCACTTTACAGCCACACGAACTAGGGGTCCCCATGCTGGACAACGCAGGTTCAGTACCTTGCTGTTACTTTCCAGGGGTCAGGACCTGTGCTGGGAAGACATGGAAGACCAGCTTGGGAAGAAGTTACCAGGATCCTCCCAGGGTTCCATGAGCCTCCCAGCAATTCTAGCAGTATATTCAGCAATGGGCCTCACTTTACAGATGAGGAGACTGAGGCTCAGGGAGGTCCCTAGCCCAGTGTCACAGTTGGCTGAATGGCAGAGGTTTGACCTGCTTCAAAACCAAACTGCACTAATCCGCCAAGCCCTTACCGTCTGCCTGGAACGTGGGGACATGAGAATCAGGGTGACCTGTATCCAGCACCTGCCAGGTTCTAGACTGAGGCCGCGTCTCTGCCCACAAGGGGTGTGGAATCCTGGGCCTGCCTTGGCTCACCTGGGTGCTCGTGGCTCTGGCCTTCCCTCTCAGCAAACATTCTCTACACACTCACCTCTGACACTTCCCGAACCCACAGAGGAACCCAGTGACTCTTCTCCCTGTCCTTCACCTCCTCCCTTCCCACCTCCACCCGCTGGATCTTGAAGACCCAGCAGTAAACGTTCCAGTGCTCACACCCTTGCTGGGCCTGCCCTCCCTGCCTCCCTTAGACACGCCTGGGGTGAGCTCCACCCACCAAACAGATGCACCACTCTGCCTTTGCCTGGGGGCTACAGACGCTTGGAGACCTGCTGTGGTGGTGAATTTCCTGTGCTCACTGGGCCCATATTCAATCACACATCATCGGTGGAGGTGTTGCTGTGAGATGTGACAAACACCTACAATCAGTGGACTTTAAGTGAAGGATCTGGGTGGGCCTCTTCTAATCAGTTGACGACAGTCTAAGCAAAATCTGAGGTTTCTGGAGAAGAAGAAATTCTGCCTCAAGACTGCACCCACAGCTCCTGTCTGAGTTCCAGCCTGCTGGCCTGCCCAGCGCCTTTTTTGGACTTTGCCAGTCTCATAATTGGGGAGCCAGTGCTTTAGGATAAATCTCTGGGTTCGAGTTCTCGGGAGATCTTTGACTGCTATGACAGTCCTCCACCGAGCCGACTTTCTCACTCTAGGTTCCTGACAGTCTCCAGAGAGCCGTCCATGCAGCCCAGCAACCCAGCAACTTTCTATGCCCCCCTGGTCTTGGACCGTCTTTTTTCTGCCTTCGGTTCTCAACATTACCTCCTTATCCTTCCCTGGTCTCTACTGCACAAAGGGAACCCCCCCCACCACCTCTGGGACGGGACCCCCTCAACCTTGCTCCGTTTTTCTCCCCACCACTCAGCTTCACTGAACATCCCAAGCTACTGACTTACTGAAGGCAATCGCTCACTTAGGTTTCCCACTTTCCCTCTCAGGTGGACACTCTTATTAGCCCCATTTTACAGATAAGGAAACTGAGGCTCAGAGAGATTGAAGCCACGTGTCCCCCCCTGCAGGGTGAGGTGTGGCGGGGCAGGATGTGGACAGAGCTCTATCTGTCCATCTAACTGAATGAATGCCACGGTTGATTGCAGAGTCACTGGCATGCCTGGAGTGAGCCATCGGTGGAGAGCCACTGTCCAGCCCTGCAGGATGCAGCCACACTGAACCAAGGACCAGGGCTGACAGGCTGACCTCGACCAAGTCCTTGCTTTGCAAAACCTCGGTTTCCTCATCTACACCATGATCGTCATCCTATCTTGCAAATGTCTGCTTTTACTTAATCTGCCAAAAGGAGCTTCTCCCTCAAAGTCCTTCTCTGGAGACTGCTGTTCCCCTTCCTCATGAGCCTCAGGATGACAGACACCCTCTCTCTGCCTCCAGTTGGCAGGCACAGGCGGGAGAGGCTTCCATATTGCTGGCTGTCTGTGCTGGAGACTCCCGAATCTGCTTTGGTGTCCTGCCACCTTCTTGCAGGTCAGACCCAATCAACCGAGTGCCTAGTCGATGGAGGGTGTGGGTCCTGACTCTGTCACATTCGGGCCTGCTGGGTGATCACGGTCTCTCACTTCCCTTGGAGGCTCAGTTTGCCTATCCGTAAGGTACAGACAGCAGTGCCCAGCTCATGGAAAGAGAGGCATAATCATGAGCAAGCATTGTCCACGCACAAAAAAACGCTCCTTCCTCTATGAGGTGCTGTGGGATTGTTGGAAAGAGCACCCGAGGCAGAGAATGCGGCAGGGCTCCCTGGCAGCCTTGGTCCCCTTCCCTTCCAGGAAACACCTGTAGGCCACACTTCCCAGCCTCCCTTGCAGTTCAGAGAGGGTCATGTGATGGTGTTCTAACCAATAGAAACTCTTCAGAACTCCTACACCATCCTCCATGCCCTTAGCCCCTTGCCTGCCAGCCAGATGCAATCATCTAGGGGTTCTCCTGCCTGAGAGCCTTGATTCTCAAAGTGTGGTCCCTGGACCAGTAACATCAGCATCTCTTTCTACTTGTTAGAAAAGCAAATCCTGGAAGTCTATGCACGAACCACTAAGTGAAAAAACTGGGGTTGGGCCAATAGCCTGAGCTTTAGCAAGTACACCAGGGGATTCTGATGCATGTTCAAGATTGAGAACTCTTGCCCCAGAAGATGGCAAAGACACAGAAGAGAAGGAGCCTGAGGTCCCAAAGGAGCAGAGCACACCTGGATTGACAGCCTGCCCCAACAACACAGATTTCAAAGAACAGATGCGAACTAGGTGCAGAAAAGATGCACTTACTATTACAGTGGCTATAGCAATTCTTCCGTCCTTTTTCAAGGTTCAGCAAGGGAGTTTTGGGGAACGTTGAGGGGTTAGATCCCAGTGGCAAAAATGGGGTAAGAATCAAACATTGGGGGCCTGGTGGCATTTGCAACCAGAATGAGCTTCCGTCTGCATTGCGGCAGCAGGGGTGGGTGGTGGAGGGCTATGGCCCACACTGTGACCTCCCTGGGCAAGTGGCAGGAAGCCGGAGACAGGCATCAGCCCAGAATCCTCCAATTAGCCGTCATCCTTGACCCCAGTGGGGCTGGAGGAAGTGCTGGAGCTTTCCGGCACGGGGCCCACCTGCCTGGAGGGCTGGCCGGTGCAGCAGCTGGGGTGGCGGCACCTGAAGGTCCGGGCCTAACAGAGTCCCGCTTATTCCCGAGATCTGCAAAGGGTTAGTGTGGGGGAGGCTGGGCCTGGGGAGGAAGCGCCGGGCAGCAATCACATGAGGTCAGGCTGACCTCTTGGCCCAGCCCCAGGGGCAGACATGCCACGTGAGCGCCAGGCCAGACCATGTCCTCTTGGAGTTCTGGGGGGAGCTGCTCCCACAGTTGGAGAATCTCCACTTCTCAGTGCTCTGGCTGACTGGCGGGTGTGGTTGGAGGAAGGATTCGTGGGGGCCACCTTGTATCTTGGTGGGAGAGGCTTAGAAGGCATCTAGGTACTCAGAGCCACCTGGACACCTGGGGTCTTCTGGGCGATCCTCCTTCTCCTGCTCAGCAGCATGGGATGCAGGGTGGATCGCACGCTGATGTCCAGAATGATCCTCAACCCCACAGGAATGGCTTCTCATCCAAGACTCCGGCCAGGACCCTCTGCATGTCAGAGGTGAGGATGGAGGTGGGGCACAGTGAGAAACAGGCCCCTCCCAGTTCCACGCCCGGGTGAAGTGGCTGAGTTGGAGCTAGTTAGGCTGACTTTAAGGACCCTATTTTTTTTTTAGCGTAAATGTATAGAACATTAAATTGACTATTTTCTCAATTTTTAAACAGCTTTTTAAATTTTATTTGTTCTAATGAGTTATACATGACAGTAGAATGCAGTTATACATTTCGATAGATCATACATAAACGGAGTGTAATCGATTTAATGGTGTTACCTATATGTGACACCGTTGCTGTCTTCCACTGCTGGGACACTTTTATCAACCCCCAAATTGACACTCTTGAACCATTAAACACTAACTGCCCTCTCTCCACATCTCCTGACTATCACTGTCTACTTCCTGTTTCTATGAATTGACAATTTCCGTGCCTCACCCAAGGGGAATCATAGGGCCTTTGTTCTTTCATGTCCAGCTGATTTCACTTGACAGAATGCCCCCTAGGTTCATACCTGTTGTAACAAATATTAGAATCTCCTTTTTTCAGGGTAAATAATATTTCATCGTATAGATATACCACATTCTGTCCATTCTTCTGCGGTTATTTTCACCTTTTGACCATTATGAATAATACCTCCATCAGCATTCCTGTACAAATATCCTGCTCATGTCCTATTATTTTGGGTCAAATGTTAATTCTGTAATACCATACTGGTTTCTTCACCCAAAGCAATGCACAAGGGCCGCCCAACTCTTAATGGGGACATAGCGCTGCGGCTCTGAGCCGCCTGCATTGATTCAGCAACTGAGGAGAGGCGACGCCTGAGCTCTCCGCATACCGAAGGGGCTGACGTCCTGGCAAGAATAATACCTTGTCTTTATCTAGGTCAAGCCTCATTGGAGGGAGAAGTGGGCCCCGTTTTTACAGAAGGAAGGTGAGGCAGACAGGATGCCGTTGGGCAGGGTGGGACGGAGTAGGATGGCACTTTTGCTGTTCTACCCGTGGGAACCATGAAGGCCACAATGGTACGCAGCTGGTAGGCCCCCTACTGGAGATCACGGGTAATGCACCTACCTACCGCTCCAGCGGCGCGCAGGACCTAGGCCACGCCCCTAGGGAAGCTCTCAGCCAATGAATGCACGCGGGGGCGGGCCCAATCCTGTGACCGCTGACCAGGGTACCAGGATGCTCCCTGGCTTATTCTTTTGTGTCGGAGCTGCCACGCACCCACCCCTTTCGCTCAGGGTTTGTTGATTTCCCTAACCGGCTCTGGCTCCTTCCCCATTTTCCTTCTCCTAGGCATTTCCTCTAATAAAACCCCGGGGTTTAATGCTGGTGTGTTGCGTGGAGAATCCAGACCAACACGTGGACTGTACTGAGATTCAGTCTCCTCTAACCAGGGGAGGAAACTGAGGCCCAGGGATGGAAAGATTGCTCCAGGCCAGGGGCAGGTGTGTGTGTGTGTGTGTGTGTGTGTGTGTGGTGTGTGTGTGTGGCTGGGGAAGCTGGACTGGAATCGAATCTTCCGCGCCTCTGGGACACAGTGCAGCGCTTGTCCCCAGCGCGAAAATGGCGAGGAGTTTTAGGATGGAGTAATCAGAGGGGAACGAGGGAGCCACAGTGGGACGGTGCGGAGGGAGGCGTTCTAGAGAGAGGACGGGGCTGAGGCTGGAGCAGCCTGCAAGGTTTGGAGGAAGCCTGGCGAATGGGGATGGTGGCGCCAGGGAGCAAAGTTGGCGGGTGTGGACAGTTGGATTTTGCCCTAATAGGATGGCGGGTAGTTCTGATCAGGCTTCCATCCTCAAGTCACCATGACTGCAGGGAAAATGCGGACCAAGTAGGTATCACGCCAACTAGGAAAGCGAGGTCCTCGTCAGGAGGCTGCTGCTGTCAGGGTCCAGATGAGAAGGAGGCTTTGCCTGGTCTGGGAGGGGGCGGGGAGATGGGGGAGAGGCCGGGCCGCTGGAAGACAGATCCTGTCTGGGGAAGGAGGGACACAAAGAACTCAGGTGTCTTCTCAGCAGTCTGTGTTCACCCAGGAGGCAGCCGCCCAACTCTGCGGCCCAGGAGGGGAGGGTAAAAATTCTCCTCAGAATTTTTTTTTTTTTTTTTTTTAAACCGAAATGCCTTAAAAACCTTATTTTCCTACTTGTAGCTCTAATGCCTGGGATTGAACCCAGGGTTGGTCCCGTAGTTGCTGTGCAACTTTAGACAAGGCCCTGAACCCCTCTGGGCTGCAATGATCTCATGTCACTGCACCTTGAAGGTGTTGTGAGGAGGAATTAAGATCTACACCCCAGGATGAACTATGTACCCAGGTGACTATAAAAATATATATAATATGTACAATAATATATATTATACACATAATAATATATAAAATGCATATATAGAATATAATAATGACAAAAATATATACTTTATATTTTATATAATATAAATGTTATAGATTTATATGTTTATAATATTTCCATAATATATTATACAATGTATTTTAGAAAAAAAAGGTATAACCAGCATTGTGATTTCACAGAGGTTACTGCTTAAATTAAGACTATGGGGGAAAAAATGTCAGGACCCAGGTTGTCCATGAATTCTGTGAACATGGGATCTGGGCCTGAGGCCAGCCAGGGCCTGGGAAGCCCCCCTAGTGGATGCAGGTGTGGCAACAACTTGGGGTACAGGTGGGTGCGACAGAGGTGGGAAGGAGGAGGTGTCTGGGGCGGTCGGTGAGGGAGGCCCGAGGCCTCTCTGGCTCCTGCAGGCCCCCTCCCTCCCTCCCCTTCTCTCAATCCCCCCTTTACAAGTTTATAAAGACCATTCTGTCCCCATCAGGGATCTGGGCAGGTCCCTGAAGGAGATTAAACCAATGAATATTTCATGGCGCTTGACTGACAGCTGCCCAGGACCTGTTGTGGGCCTGGCGCCCGTGTCTGGTTAAGGCGGTGGGTGGTGGGCCGGGCGGGGGAGGAGAAGCCGCCAGAGGAGCCATTGATCCCGGGGTCCAGTCTGCCCTGCTCCAGGCAGCCAAGCCAATGGCAGCAAGTAATGGGCTTTAAGAGGCGCGGGGCCGGTGGCAGCCGGGCCACCCAGTCCCCTTGAGGCCCGCAGAGGCTCCACCAGGCCTCCAAAGACCCATTTCTCTGTCTCCAGCTGTGGCCCCTCTGTCCTCACGGTGCCAGCCCAGGATTCCTGACGAGCTGATTGCAGCGCTTCAGACGTCTGCCACTCACCACCCCATTAAGCCACGTGTCAGGGGACCCAGACGACAGGGAGGCCAGGCGCCTGTCATCCTGCGGCCCCTGAGGAGGTGGTTGAAGACCCCAAATTGTGACCCCATGCACTGAGGAATCCTCCCTTCTATCTGACCCTTGGACACAGACAGGGGACGCAGGGTCCTCTGAAGGGTGAGAAGGCTGAAACTCCGCTGTTGACCTTCTTATCCCTGCTGCTCCTGCATCCAGAGCTGCTGAGGCCACTTGACCTCGCTTCTCGTCACGAAGGTGACTGCATTAAGAACACCCTCCAGGGTCTAGCTAGCAGGGATGAAAGGAGTGCACTTGGTACTTCAGGGTTAGAAATCATCCAGCAGGTAATAAAGAGCAAGAAGTCCATCCTAATTTTGGTGATCAAGAGTGACCGGATGGATTAGTTTTCTGTGGTCATCGTTAACAACCGCGACCTCCATGGCTTCCAACAACATACGGTGATTATCTCACAGTTCTGGAACTCAGGTGTCCAAAATGGGTTTCAAGGGCACTGACATCAATCGAGGTGTGCACAGGACTGCCCCCATCTTTGAGGCTACTGGTTTAGCGTCTTCATCTCTCCTGGGCTGTGCTTCCCTCATGAAGGACCTTTCCCTGAACTCTTTTAAGGACCCGCGATGACACTGGGGACAACCCCAAGTCATCTCCCCATCTCAAGATCCTTAACTTAATTGCATCTGCAAAGTCTCTTTGGCCACATGACCCAACATCCACACAGGTTGCAGGGATTCGGATGTGGACATTTCTTGGGAGTGGTGGTGGCATGATTTTGATGTGAGCTTGGATAAAATTTTCTAGGTACCAACCTTGACACTTCAACCTGCTGTGACCTTGAGTAAGAACTTCGTCTCTCTCAGGTTCAGCTCCCTTGCAAGTTGGGGGTCTAAGCAATGGTTTCTGGATCACTGGCTGATGATAGTATATTTGCAGGGTCTGGCCTTTCTGAGTGACTGGACACTCAGGGCATATCTATTATTTGGTGGGCACTGGTAGTCCCAGCTCATCAAGGAAACTGCTCCCTGCCCTGGGGAGTATTCGTTGATGATCTGATTAAGTGAGCTTTCTTAATTTTTAAAATTTTAACTATGCAAGCTTGTTCCCCCCCCCCCCAAAAAAAAAATTAATCTGAGATGATGGGCATGGCTCAGACTGAAGAGTGTGCAGAGGATCTGTGGGCCTGGCACTGCCTCATCCCCACTCCCCCACCTCGACCGAGCCCTTGGTGGTACCCAATTTGAAACCATAGGCCTAGAACTGTCTGAGGCTCAGCTTTCTTACATATAAAATGGGAAGATCCAGTCTCCTTTATAGGATTGCTGGGAGGACCGGAGATGGACCGTGCAGAGTGCCTTGCATACAGTAACTGCATAATAGCTGCACGTGGCTTAACTGAGGAGTGGAATTTGAGTTCAACAGCAAGAGGGGACAGGGTTATCCTCCACTGGGACCTGGAGAAGGATCAGAAAGAAACAGGAGTGCCATGATCCTACCCCATCCCCTCTGCAGAGAGGCCCTTGGGTGACCCCCACCTTCCAGTGTGATTCAGGGGAAATGGCCTTGCCCTGGAAGGCCAACTGCCAGCATGCAGATTCCCAGACTCTGCTGTGTGTCCTTGGGCCGCTAACACCCCCTTTCTGATCCTGAGTTTCCTACTTGCAACAGGAGGTGGAGATCCCTTGTGATAATGAATGTGTGGGCTTAACTCAGAGGCTGGTCCCATCGCATAGGTTCAGTAATGATCAGCAATTACTTTTTATGGTTATTAGTCAGTAATTACTTTTATTATTGCCATCAAGCCAAGGAAGCATGAAAAGAAAACATGGACTCTGAACAATACTTAATGCCAAAGCAGAACAAAGTTTCTTTTCAACGGTGCTTTGGATGTGGAGAGAAACCCAGCTCGAATCCTCAGCTGCATGGAGAAGAGGGAACTCCGTCTCTTCCATCCCTCCATTGGAGAAGGTCCTAACACAACAGAGAGGCAGAGTCCAGCCCCAGCCTGGCCCTCCTGGCCATTATCAGCCTGGGCTTCTCTGGGCTGCGAGTGGGGGCCAGTGACAGAAGTTCCTATGTGTCCTTGTCCTCTGACCCTAGTGTTCTGCCTAAACCCAGGTGACTCTGAACCTCAGTGGGGACTCCCAGGCATTAAAAAATAATGAAGAAGGAAAAAAGAAAGAAAAGAGGAAGAGATAGAATTGGGGTGGCCTGGAAGTGATCAGATAACATCACCTATTTAAGGTCAATCAGTGTTTTAACAAGTCATTGCTCTGCATTAACTTACAAGGGCAGTCTTGGGGCCAAGCCAGCGTGGGCCAGCAGACCAGCTTGGGCAGCCGGTCGGTGCTGGGTGTGCAAAGCGGCTTCAGATTGCAGACTGATTGCAAGTTGGCACTGTTGGAGCAGGGTGCAGGCCGCCGGGGGGCAGGGAAAGGGGACCTGAGGAGCAAGGCATCTCACTAAGTGGATATTTATAGCTGGGCTCTTGGAACAAATGATCCACGGAGAGGGCAGGAGGGGTGAGGCTGCTGGAGGCTGGCCAAACCTTGGGTGCTGGATCCTGCCAAGCTGAAATTTCAGTGGCTTGGGCCGTTCTGGGATTCCCGGCTACCTCGTAGTAGGAAAGAGGGGGAAGGAAGCCTGCTGGGTGTGAATTTGCATCAGTTTCATGTCTCTGCCTAAATGTGGACCTTGAATAAATTGTGCATGTGTGTGTGTGTGTGTGTGTGTGTGTGTGAATTTAATTTCCCCTAATGTTAAAATGGCATGATGGCCCAATGGATAGTTAAGCCCATGAACGTAGTTTCTACCTCTTTGTAATCACTGCCTATGGTGGCCACCCTCTAAGGCCTTCCTCAAGGAACCCATATTCTGGCACTCATGCCCTTGTACAGACCCCTCCCCCACAGAATAGGGCTGACCTGTGGTCAACAGTAGGATGCTCTGGAAATGCTCTCGGAGGCAATGGGTACTAGATCATCAAAGGCATGACGGCTTCCACCTTGCCCTTGCTTGGATTCCATGCTCTGGAGGAAGTCAGCCGCCATATTGTAAGGTGCTCAAGCTGGCCTGGGGAGGTCAGCTTGTGGGAAACTGAGGCCTCCTGCCACCAGCCAGCACCACCTCGCCAGCCGTTGAAGTGAGCCACCTTGGTAGCCAATTTTTCAACTCCGATCAGCCCTCTCTGTGACTACATGCCAGTTAACATTTTGACTGTCACCTCCCTAAAACCCTTGAGCTGGAACCACTCTGCTCAGTCACTCCTGAGTGTCTGGTCCACAGAGATATTGTTTTAAATCATTAAGTCTTAAGGATGTCTGTCATGCAGTAAAAGGTGACATATTGCTCAAGATATCAGCTCCCAGCACATGGTGGGCATCAAATTAACAGCTCTATATGAATGTAAGTGTGGCACTTGTTTTAGCCAGCTATTCTGTTGCTGTCACCAAGAAACCTCACAAGAACAACATAGAGGAGGACAAAATTATTTTGGCTCCTGGTTTCGGAGGTCTCAGTCCATAGATGGCTGATTCTCCATTTGGCCCAAAGTGAGTCAGAAGATCTGGGCAGAAGCTCAGGATATGGTAACGAGGGGGCAGAGAGAGCTCCGCTCACCAGGGACAAAATATAAATCCCAAAGGCACACCTCCAGGTACTCACCTCCTCCAGCCACACCCTATTGCCTACAGTGACCACCCAGTTAATGCCTGTCATTGGATTAATCCACTGATTAGGTCAAAGCTCTCCGGATCTAATCATTGCTCCTCTGAACACTCTTGCACTGTCTCACACATACGGGGCACCTGACAGCTAAGCCATCATGGCACTACGTTGTGAGGCTGATTTGTGAGTGACATGAGATGATCTATGCAAATCCTCCTGCCTGACCCAACAGAGCAAGGGCTCAGTAAGGAGCCTCCCCGGCACCACCACTGTCTTCGTCATCACCAGGATGCGTAGTGTGCTCTGTCTGAGGGCTGGAGGTGGCTGAGTCCTCAGTATGGGATTCTCGGAGGGTCTAAGCGATGTCTGAGAAGGAAGGATAAATAGAGAAGTATAAAATGAGACCATCAGGGAGATGGAGAAAGGAAAAGATTGATGGGAAGAGAGGTATCGAAAGCAAGAGGAGGCCAACAGATGATCTGTGGGGCCAGGAAACTCCAACCTTGCCTAGCCCCTGCCCTGAGCACTGAGTCAGCCAGCAAGCCTCATCACCTCTGGACTCCAGCTGTGTCACCATGAAGTGGAGCTCCTACCTCCTGCCCATCCTCCTTGGGTAGCAGAGTGGACAAAAGGGTTAGGAGAGGTGGGGTAGGTTCCAACTTTGCTTTACTGAGCTTCAGTGAGTTACACTCCCCTTTGAACCAATTTTGCCTATTGTGAAATAAAGGGTTTTGCTCAACAAGCAAGGAGGGTCCCTCCACTCTGGATTCCAGTGGGGAACTAAGTTTTGCACATGACATTCTTGTGGGGAGCTGAAGAGGTGGGGGTTACTTGGACAGGTGGCAGAGTAGACACTGGCAGAAGGAGGTCTCAACATAAAGTCTGGGTACCTCTCAGGGTCTGATAACACTACCTGTACCCTAAGACTGCCATTTTGGAAGCTGTGTTGTAGGACAGATTTCTTGTAGTCTGTTCACTATTATGATTGTGCGTGGCTAGATTAGGTTCCAATTCAGTCAATTTCATGGCATACTGGCTGTTGAAGATAAGTTTATCACTTCCACCCAGAAGAAAAAGGTTAGTAGAGATTTTCTCTTCCCCCACTTCTCTCTAGCTAGCGAGCCTTACACACTTAGCACTTATTGAATCTGCAAAGGTTGTTGAGTGCCTGCTCTGGACCTGACCCTGAGATGGACACACGAGTGCCCTGAGGAAGCCTGAGGTTCTGCAGGGAACAGGTGTTCAGACACCTTGAGTGTTACAAATGGTGACTCCCAGGCAATCTGGAGGCTGGGAGTCCAGGAAAACCTCCCCAGGGAGGAGGTGTTGCAGTTGAGCCATCTGCTGGTCCTGGAATCTGGATGATGGTCCACGCGCCCAGGCAGCCCTTTAGCAGCTGATGGTCAGGATGAGAGCGAATCATAACTCATCTAGAAGTTGCTGGAATGTGGTGACTGAATTCAGGAAACTCCAGGTCCCAGGAGGATTCAGTGTCAGATGCAAGAAAAAAATCCCCCTTGACTTGACCTGGACCCTAGAGGGGATTTATTGACACATATCTAGGAGTCCAGAGGTGGGGATATCTCAGAAGCTTTAGGGACTAGAAAGACAGCACAGGTTCCCACTCTCTGTTTCTCACTCCCTCTTTCACTCTCTTTGTGTCTGGGCTTGGGTTCATCCTCAGAGAGGATGGGCATTCTGCCCTTCCCTGAACCTGCAGCTGGAGAGAGCAGAATGGCTGCAGGCAGTCCAGGGCTCCCCCTCCCAGCCTACCTGGCTACAGAGCATACAAAATCCCAGGGAAGGACTCTGATTGGTCTGGCTTGAGTCATCCTCCAATCAGGAGCCAGGAGTGGCAGCTGGCCCTGGGAAGAGTTGCCCTGAAGAAAGGGGCCACTTTTTACCAGAAAGCAGGGAAGTGGTGCTCCACTGACCAGCGACCTGTCTCCTTTGCCTGAAGCCACCAAGTTTCATGCTCACTTTAAGTAATAACATGGTTATTTAGAAATGTTAAGAAACATGGTTACTTTGTCTTTCCCCTAAAATCAAAACTCCTCATATTTGATTGGGTAAGAACACCACTGTATTTGGAGCATGTGTTGTATTTTTCTGCTTAAGACAGATGTTCTAAGGAGGAAAATCATTTCTTACTCTGAGAGGTGGGTTCGTGGGTGCTTCTCAAACTCCGGCGGGCACACTGTTTATCCAGGGCCATTATTAAAATCCAGATCCTGGTTCTGCAATTCTGGGGTGGGGCTTGAGATCCTGCGTTTCTAGCGAGTTCGCAGCAAACGTGACCTGGCCCACGCACGGACTGGTTTTGTGTAGCACGGTTTTGCACAAATCTCTCCTTTGGACTAGGAAGGGGGAATAGAAGGAATGACAGCCATTTTAATCAAATCAAGTCAGAAAACAATCTCAGACTGGACGAACGATTTAGAGCTCATTTCTCTGTCCAGCAGCTCCTGTCATGTTTCCCGTGGGCAGCAGACACTTTCCCCGTGTCCGCGGTGACAACGCCAAGACCTCCACTCGTCCCAGGGGGCATCTCATCTATTGGATCTGGATGAATTTGAGAGCGGTGTGTCCTAAAGTGGCAATCAGAGGGCCCCAAGAAAGAGTTAAGCCCTCGGGGACACGGAGTCTGACAGTCCCGGGCACATGCGGAAGGGCTGACCTGGCTCCAGGGGTTAATACCATTGTGCTTCCCAGGACTATTTGTTATATCAGGTTAGAGCAGGCAGCGGGTCGCGGGGTCGGGGGCCCGGGCCACCCTCCCCTCCCCTCCCCCTGTCTCCTCCATTTGAGCCTCGCTGCCTCCTTTAATCGGATGACCCGGACACAGCTTTCCTTGGGATTTTCTTGCCAGCGCCCCCAGACTCGCAGCCGCCGACGCCAGCCGTCTCTCGCTGGGCCCTCAGTGGCAGGCGTGGAGCTAAAAGGCACTCTGTGTGAGGAGGAAGGTCCCTTCAATCTGTGCTGCGGTTTCTCTGGACAGGAGGAGGTGGAGAAAGGGGTCTTTTGCCTTTATTTTGCTTTTTGCTTGCTCTGATTTTCCTGTTTTCTTTTGTGAACATTGGTTTCCTCCTTGCCGGCCTCATTTTTCTTTGCCTTTTTAGCCCCCTCATTTGGATGCATGCATACAGTCTCTCCTTCTCTCTTTCTTCTCCCCTTCCCCCCCTCTTTTAAAAAATGCTTTATCTCGTGGCCAGGTGCGGTGTCGCACGCCTGTAATCCCAGCACTCGGGAGGCTGAGGCAGGAGGATTTCGAGTTCAAAGCCAGCCTCAGAAACTTAGCGAGGCCCTAAGCAACTCAGTGAGACCTGTCTCTAAATAAAATACAAAATAGGGCTGGGGGTGTGGCTCAGTGGCCGAGTGCCCCTGGGTTTAATCCCTGGTTCCAAAAAAAAAAAAAAAAACTTTATCTCATGAAGCGGGCAGGACAGGACAGATTCCAAGGCAGCTCGAGCAGAGTTCGAATCCCTGTGCTAGAGAGGATGGGCCTGGGGGAGGTCTTGAACCTCACTGGGCCTTGGTTTCCTTTCTGCCAAACCAAATTGAAAATCCCCACCTGATGAGTTTGTTGTCAAAAGTTAACCAGAAAAAGTGCATCAAGTACAAGGTCAGTGTACAGTGAGCACCCAGGGAATATCACTCCCTCCATGTCCGAAACTTTTTGCTTCCCTTTTCTCTCTTTTGTTTATTTGCTTCATTTACCTACGTTTCTTTCAATACCTTCCTCCTAAATGTCTGGAAGATTCTCTGGAGGTGAAATGCCTCCGTGCAGAACGCAGCTGGTGTCATAGCAAGGACCCGGGCCTGCCACTTGGTCCTATGCAGCCCTGGCAGGTTCCTGAAGTCTGCTGAACCTTACCTTCTGTGTAAAAGGGACAAGAACTCTCCCCCTCTGGGCAGTGGCGAGGATTAGTTGAGTGTGTGTGAGATGGCGCTGGCCACAGAGCCCGATGGCCAGTACTTCGCCTCTCCTGTCACTCATTCCCCCAGTTGGGCTCTATTTCCCATACCACACACACACCAGTGCTTGCAGGGAGTTAACCTGGTACGACTAACCACTCTGCAGAGCCATTTATTCATTTATCCACCCATCTGTCCATGTGTCTGTTGTCCATCTATCCATCCATCCAACAGCCATCCATTCATCCATTATCCACTGACCTACCCATCCATGCATCCACCCTCCTTCCATTTTCCATCTATTCATTCACCCATTCATCCACCCATCCATCCATCCATTCATCAGCCATCCAGGAAGTCATCTGTCCATCCCTCCATTCATCCATTAATCACCCACCTGTCCATCTGTGCTACCCCCTCCATCCAGCCAGCCATGGTTCATCTACTCATTCATCCAACCACCTACCCATTTGTTTATCCATATTGGTTGTGTAATAAATAAATAAGGTCAGTCCAAATCATGCCTTATTATAAAATTCTATTTGATAGTTCCACAAATGGAAGAAATAACAACATGGTTTTGGAGACATACAATCCTTCCATCCTGTTTCCTCATGAGCAGGTAGTGAAGAGGCAGGAGCTTTGGCCTCAAGGACAGGGATTATGCAATTGAGTAGCTTGGTGCTCTTTAAACAGACTCCGTGGCTGTGCCAAAGGGGTTACTGAAGGAGGGGTGAGGACTTCAAATAAAGCAGCTCTTCATCCTCCCTGCTCTTATTTTTGGTTTCAGTTTAAGATCTAATTTGGAAAAAAATTGTTCATCTGCTACATAATTTTTAAAAATTAGACAAACAACTTTATTTAAAGGTTGGGGAAAGCTGAGCCCTCCCGCCTCACGATCCTGGGGGTGCCAACTGCAGATTCAGGGCATCCGGGTGTCCTCTCCCATAGGTAGCTGCTGTGGGTGCACAGTGTCACTGTTCAGAAATTTTTTTAAAAGTCCTAAGGTAGTTAGACATTTTAGGTACGAAAGAAAAGTTGAGAAGGAGCTGTCTTCTTTCTTGTTAACCCTTGAATAAAATTGAAATCTGTCATCTGTAAAGGTTTTCTCAGTGCTGACCATAAACTAGGCAATGTGCTAACAATGAAACGAAGGATGTCACTTAGAGACCAAGGTGTCCCTGAAACTCTCCAGAAGTCTCCACAGGACACGATCAGAGGTCACTTCAGTGTGGATGTTAAGCAGATCTGGCTTCAGGTTAGAGCTGAACAGGCTGTGTGACCTTGTGGAAGTGACTTTCCTTCTTGGAATCTCAGCTTCCTCACCTATAAAAGTGATATAGAAATATGTTATGTTTGGAAATTAAGTGAGAAAATACATCTAGAATATTAGAGCTGCCTGGCATATAAGCTACCAGACACAAAAATATTAGCTACCATCACCATCCCCACCATTATTGCCATCAACATCATCACAATCACCATCACCATCACCATCCCCACCATCACCACCATTGCCATTATCACCACCACCATCACCATCAGCACCATTACCATCATCACCACCATCACCATCACCATCCCCACCATTATTGCCATCACCATCATCACAATCACCACCATCACCACCATCATAATCACCACCATCACCATCACCACCACCACCACCATCA
>JAJEJO010003457.1:69137-85679 GCA_020662805.1 Glaucomys volans | reverse complement strand
CAACAGATGAATGGATAAACAAAATGTGATATATATATCACATATAGATATATATATATCTATATGATAGAATGCTACTCAGCTTTAAAGAAGAATGGCATTTGCTGGTAAATGGATGGAGTTGGAGAATATCATGCTAAGTGAAAAAAGCCAAAGCCAAAAAAACCAAAGGCCAAATGTTTTCTCTGATATGAAGAAGCTAATTCACAATAAGGAGGGGATAGGGAAGAACAGAGTTACTTTATATTAGGTAGAGGGGAGTGAAGGAAGGGGAAGGGGTATGGGGAAGGAAGAACAGTAGAGTGAAACAGACAGTATTACCTCATGTACCATGTATGACTGCATGATCAATGTGATCCTGAAATACGTACAATCAGAAAAATGAGAGTTTACGCACCATTTATGTATGATCTACCAAAATGTATAAATATATTCTACTGCCATGTACAACTAATTAGAACAAATGAAAAAATAAGAAAGAAGGTTTCTGCTGAAGGAGGCAAATAAGGATGGTGTCTCTGGAGAGGTGATATTTGGGTCAGATTGAAGAGAAGGAAGTAAATGGATAAAAACAATAATTCTAAGCAGAAGAAACTGTACATACAAAGGCCCTGTGGCTGGCACATGATGGATAAAGATGGAGTCTGGAGAAGATGGAGTGGGGATAAGATGGAAAATGGATAAGATGGAGTTTGGGGATGATGGAACCAGGGTAAGATGGAAACTGGGTAAGATGGAAACTGGGTAAGATGGAATCAGGGTAAGATGAATCTGGGGATGATGGAGTCTGGGATAAAAGGGAGACTGCGGTAAGATGGAATCTGGGGGAAGATGGAGTTTGGGTAAGATAGGAACTGGGGAAGTTTGAGTCTGGGTAAGATGGAGATTGGGGAAGATGGAGACTGGAGAAGATGGAGTCTGGGGGGAAATGGAGTCTGGATAAGATGGAGACTGGGGAAGATGGAGAGTGGGGAAGAAGAAGCCTAGAAAATATGGAGCCTGGGGGAAAATGGAGTCTGGATAAGATGGAGACTGAGGAAAATGGAGTCTGGCAAATGTGGTGTCTGGACAAGATGGAGTGTGGGTAAGATAGAAACTGGGTCTGATGGAGTCAGGGAGAAGATGGAGTATGGGTCAGATGGAATTTGGGTTAGATGGTATCTTGGGAAAAATAGAGTCTGGGTAATATGGAATATGGGTAAGATGGAGACTGGGAAGGATGGAGACTGGGTAAAATGAAGACTGGCTAAGGCATAATCTGGGTAAGAAGTAGACTGGGGAAGATGGAGACTGGGGAAGATGGAGACTGGGGAGGATGGAGAATAGATCAGATGGAGTCTGGGGAATATGGCATCTTAGGGAAGGTGGAGTCTTGGTAAAGATGGAGTTTGAGGGAAGATTGAATCTGAAGAAGATATAGTCTGTTGATTATGGAATCCAAGGATGTTGGAGACTGGGGAAGATGGAATCTTGGAAGACGGAGTCTGTGTCAAATGGAATCTGGGCAAGATGGAGAATGGGGGAGATGGTGTCTGGGGAAGATGGAATTTGGGGAAGAAGGAGACCAGGGGTAGATGGAATCCAGGGCAGATGGGCATTTGGGGAAAGATTGAGGCTGGGGAAGAGGAAGTTGGACCTGGTTGAGACACTGCCTTCCCACTCTGGCTGGATTCCACCCTGGACTAATGACCTCCACGCTGTCTCAGTTTAAGCAGACACCCAGGATGTTTAGGCTCACCTGTCAGGTGGGAATATTTAGTGGCAGTAGTTGCCAAGACTGGTGCTCTGCACTTTTAAAAAAAAGTTGTTCTAATTAGCTGTACCTGGCAGAAGAATGCATTTATACATTTTGATAGATCATACATAAATGGTGCGTGATCTCTCATTCTTCTGATTGCACATACTGCAGAATCACATCGGTCATGCAGTCATACATGCACACGGGGTCATAACGTCTGTTGCACTCTACTGTCCTTCCTACCTGCTCTCCCCACTTTAAGGAAGCATCAGGTGTTGTCCTTTGGAGGGATTTGGGGAGTCCACAGGGTCCCATCAGCCGTCGGTGTCTTTTGGGAATCCTGACCTGCTCAGCTCACCCTGGATCCCAACACCTCAAAACCCAGAGATCCGGGTGAATGAGAGGAAATACCACTGGGGCCCTGACCTGTCAGGTACTGCCAGGTGCTGTCAGTCTTGCACAGGGACTGGGGGATGGCTGCCACCAGCCTGAAAACAGTCAGGTAGTTACACACGTTCCTCCCACAGGGGCCTGGCGGTGAACACAGGCCCTCCAGCCACACACCAGGGACCCAGCCTAGCCTGGGTAGGGGCTTCTTGAAAAGATGTCTTGGAAGAGCACCCTTCCCGGGGCCGCAAGGACACTGGTACTGTCCCTGCCCATTCCAGGCGCTGCAGCCAGGTCCTCTCCAGCACCTGCAGCTCCATCTTGGCCACTCTCTCAAAGCACAAATAATAAGTAAAATCGAATAATAAGACATCAATAGAGGCCGCCCTCCCCACCTCCCGGGCTCTGGGCATGCGTTTCCCAGGCAGAAAGACAGCGATGGAGAGGAAGCTCAGCAGCATCACGGATTCCCCGGCCTCCCATGCGAGCCTCCCTCCCGCTGCCTGGCCTCCTCCCCAGGAGACGGGAGGAACCTGGCAAGCCATCTCGTCGCCAATCAATCTGTGGTGTAACAATTAGCACTTAGGCACCACTCATGCTAAACACACGCTTAGAAAACACTTTAAAAAAAGGGTGGTGGGGCGCGGGAGGCGGGGGAAGAGCCATCAGAGCCGGAGCTCGGCAGCAGCGGCGGGGCGATGTCAGGGAGCGGAGCCAGGAGCGGCCCGGGAGGAAACAGATCAATGGCGCGCGGAATGGAAGGCATCTAATACCCTATTATTGACGAGGCCAGAGCACTTTGAGGCGTGTTTCCACCGTGAGCAATTAGTCTGCGAGACCGCAGGAGTTAAGCTCGCGCTGGTGGCCCCCACCCGCCAGCGGGAGGACACTTTCATTGCGCGCCCGCCCCCGCAGCAGTGGCGCCAGCCTGCAGCCCTAATGGGACCCATCCGCGGAAGGCCAAATGCTCCAGCCTCCCAGAAGGCCCCCTGCGCCCCCACCCTGTCGGCCCCCTCCGCGGCACCCCCAGCCCGGTAACAGAATCCAGTCGACGCGGAGTCTGTCTGCGCCTGCGAGCTGCCCAAATTGATGGTAATGGTTTTATCGCGCGCAGAAAGAGCTGGCTGTTTTCTCGCCTCTGCTGTCGGCTTTCATGAACGCCCAGGCAGAAGGAAGTGAGTCCTCTTCGGCAGGCAGGAGGCACTAGATCGGATGAAAGGCGACTTTTGTTTGTGGAGAGCAGCGAGCGGTCCCCGCTGTGGCCTTCTCCTGCCTCCGCAGGCAGGGCCGCATCTCTCCTGCCCACAGGAGACTCAGAACAATCTCCCCCAGCAGCAGGGGCTGCTTTCCAGAGCCAGTTCTGGGCTCCTCCCTAAGGGGAATGAAGGATCCAGGCAGGTTAGGAGAGAGGAGCTGATGATTGACAGGTGTCCAAGTACAAGAGGTAGTTCTTCAAATTCCCAAAGCAACTCTGTGAGGTGGCTGGTATCTCTCCCATTTTGCGGAGAGGGAAGCAGATTCCTCATCTGCTTCATTCTTTGTACCCTGTTAATGCTTTCTCAAATTTGGTGGGATGAGTTGGTGTTGGAATACCTCAACTATTGGGTATTCCCAAGTACTGGGGAGCTTCAAGTGATTCAGGCGTGAAAGAACCGGATGGAGCCCCCCAGACTGAACCCAGAGCAAATATGCTAAGGTCCCGTCCCACCTGATAACTTGCCAAGCTTTTCCTTGGCACGTTCCTTCTGTTCCCTCTCTTTCTGCTCCCTCTGTTCGCTCAACCCAGAATCCCCAGATCCACCCCGGAGTGCACCTGGAGAAAATCTAGAACGTCTTCAAACTTAACTTCCCCAAGGAAACCTCTGCAGGTTGCAACCCTTCTTCCCACCCTATTTTAATCTCTACCTTTTCACTGAGGTTAATTCAACACCGATTTGTTAAACTCTTGCCAGGTGCCAATTTCCATATTCGATTGAAAGTTCATTGGGCTTGTGTTAGGTCCTGGCCGACAGTAGGGCCTCAGGAAATGTCAATTGCATGAAAGAAGAGCGAGATCATGGGTCAGCTCCCTATTTTTGCAAATAAAGTTTTATCACAACACATCCATAGTTAGTGGTGATTCCCGCCTGGCTACTTTCATGCTCCACTGGAAGACGAAAGGGCAGATAGAGAAAGGGAGGCAGAGTTGGGAGTGACCATGTGTCTGATAAGCTTAAAAGTGTGCCATCTACCTCTTCGCCAAACAGTTGGCTGACCACTAACTCGGGGGATGATCAAATGGTCTTCCAAGTTTTCTGCATGTAGGGAGTGTATTTTGTGGAGTGTGGTTTCCATACTCTAGGAGACTCTTTGGGAAAGTACTCCAATCGCCAAACCTTTCTCTGCCCGTACCCGTGGATGGTATCTTCCAGCCAGGTCACTTTATCATGTGTCGTCTTCTTCTTCTTTTTCTTCTTCTCCTTCTTCTCCTCCTCCTCCTCCTCCTCCTCCTCCTCCTTCTTCTTCTTCTTGTGGTGCTGGGGATTAGAACCCAGGACCTTGTGCTTGCAAGGTAAGCATTCTACCAACTGAGCCATATCCCCAGCCCCTCATGTGTCATCTTGAATAATAATAAATTCCATGCAAAAGAGCCTTGAGAAAGTGGCTTGTTTTCTGCCAGGCACCTCTTCCTAGAAGAGCCACCTTGATCAACCCACCTGCCACCTGTCTGCAGGTCCGTGAGTGAGACAGCTGTACTTGGACCCCACACATCAGCTGAACTTGACAACTTACGGACCTAAGTAATAAGTGGTCGCTGGCTTGAAGCCCTAAGTTTTGGGTTATTTTATCGAGCAGTAGTGTGTACCATCCATCCACCTAGCAGTGTCCAATTAGTTCCTGCAACCCGGGTGTTGCAACTGGTCACCTGCAGGAATGGCCCTTGAGTGTAAGAATTCCTTTGCATGTTTTGGGGATGAGTGGCGCTGGGGTGTGTTTTAGTCTTATATTTATTCCTTCTTCTACTTTGGGATCCTTTGCTGGTTGGGAAAATTGGGCAGGATCATTAAAAGGAGGTGAAATGCCTGTCTACGGGAGCACTTCTCTGGGAGTGTCACGAAATGATCACATGTTTCGGAGGAGGACTGAGCCAAAGCCTTTGGATGCAGCAGTTTTGGGAATTGTCTGGATCTCCCAATTCAGGGCACCCTCTAATTGCATCAGCACAAGTAACCAAATCAGGATGTGACCATGAAGTTATGTGTCTGCCATGCTTGTTTGTGACACAATAGACCTCGTGTCTATAAAAAAAAAAAAAAAAGAACAAACTATACACTTCTTTCCACTTCCATCTCTGTCGCTGACCAGGCAGATGAATGGAGGTTCCTATGTGTTCTTAAAGATTTCTTTCCTCCTTTCTTCCCTCTCCTCCCCCATTCTCTCTGTCTTTATCTCCCATTGCACATTCTCATGTTTCTGTGAATTTCTGCACAGAGTTTGGGGTCCAGGATCAACTGTCTTGGATGCACCCAGCGCAGAAGGAGGAGCTGTGGGAAAAGACTGAAGCCAAGGTCAGAAGTCATTCCCCAATGAAAGGCACTGGCTCCCAGCTTCTCACAGGAAGATGCGATGGCTCTCACTGACCCTTTGGCGTTGGTGTGAGTTCCTTACCTACACCCCAGATGAAGCATTTAGGGCTGGAGTCCAGCTGGAGCAGGGGGGTTGGTGAGAAGACCCAGACCTAAGGAAAAGAGAGCAGAACCCAGGTCAGAATGGACAGATGGATCGGGAGAGGAAACCAGGGCTCTTCACCCGCTAATCAGGACCCAGGCTGGGGTGATGGGAGGTGGCGTTGTAGTTCCATGTCTCCAAGGGTAGGGTGGGAAGGTAGCCTTTGATAATCCCATGCACTCTAAGATGGTCACATAGGGGGGCCGGGGAGCAGCCCCCCATCGTGGTGGAAGGAGCCTGGACTGCAGCTGACTCTGTGTGCACACGGTGGAGTCCTCAGCCCTTCACAGGGGGGCCTGGCTCGGTCAAGGGCGGTTGGGAGCAGAGCTGTCTCAGGAACGGCCAGGGTGGGGCTGGGATGGAGAAGACTGGGCTTGGGTGAGCTTCATGCCAGTTTGGAAGCGGACACACGTTTCCAACCTGGCTTTCCCCTTGACCTTCCCGTGGGCAGTGGGGTTCTCTCTGCACCAAAAATAGACTTGGAGATGGGTTTAAGCCCCGAACACGTGAGCCCTGTCCTCCCGGGAAGCACAGGCAGGCCTTGTCAGAATGAGTGACGGCTGCTGTAGGAGGTGGCCTAAACCATGGGATATATTGCTTTGGGTTCTAGAAGCCCCAGAGCAAGGTGTCAGCAGAGCCGTGTCCTCTGGAAGCTCTAGGGGAGACCTGCTCTGTCTTTCTCTGAGCATCTCTTCATTGCCAACATTCCTGAATATTCCTTGGCTTCCAGGTGCATCATTCCATTCTCTGTCCCCATCGTCACCTGTGTCTTCGCACTGTCCCTGTCCCCTCTGCTATGGACACCTGTCACACTGGGTTAGGCTCACCTAATGACCTCATCTTAACTTGATCCCATCTGCAAAGAGTTTATTACCCCACGAGGTGGCATTCAAAGGCATGTGGGTCAGGACTTCAGCGTGTCTTTGGATGGACACAGTTGAGCTCAGGTCAGTGAGGAAGAAATGAGTCCCTGGTAGAAGTTGTGCATGCAGTGGCTGCTGCTGAGCTGAAGGGCATGTAATGTCCCATGTCCCATTCCCTCTGTCTTCCGCTGCCACTCCCTGCAGGTCCAGAGCCAATTTGACAGTAGCCATGCCCCCCCACCCATAAGGGTTATGTGCCCGGGGTGTTTTGAAGCCTGAATATACTATGTTTTTTACATCCTATGATAAAATATAATTTATAAATTAGACACAGTAAGAGATTCATAGCAATGACTGATAATATGGAACAATTATAATAATATACTATCATAAAATCAATAGGAACACTAACTCCTAGAGCTTATGATGAGGTCGGAGCCCTGGAGGTCGGACCATCGCCTAGAAGCCCCACTTCTGAACCCTGCAACACTGGGGATCGTGCTTTCAACACACGAGCTTTTGGGGAACATTCCAGATCCAAACCATAACACCGAGCTTCTTGGGGCTCATCACGTCACCCTGAAACCTAGTGATTCTGCAGCCAAACCAGCTGGACTTGCAGGGCATAGAATATCCATTGCATCTGCAGAAGAATCAAGGGGATAGAGTTGTTCTAGGAAATTTTTAGATGAGCCAGAGGAAAGGTCTTGCACAAAGCTGGGTGAGTGGATGAAAGAATCAGACTTCTAAATGAAAAAGCCACAACTTCAGTCTTCAAATTCGAGGCTCCGTGGATCCATTACTATGTGCCTGGTACGGTGCCTGCTGCTAAGAGTCTTTGGAAATAAGACAAGCAGCATGGTTCTGGACACATGCATCAATTGACTGAGGAGATAAAAATTCTATCTGAAGCCTTCAGGGGAAAAATTGCATGAGTGTTCATAATCAGAGAGAGATGATGTGTACGGAGACTGCCTCCCAGATACCTCGTTCACGGCTGACTCCTATCATGAAACCCTCTTGCTTTGAGATTGAGTGGCAACAATTTATCCAAGGGTCAGTAAACTTCGATGAGAAGGACCAGGTAGGAAAAATGTTAGGCTTTGTGGGCTGTACACACTCTACCAACCGCTGAACTCCATCACTAGAGCATCAAGACAAGGGCAGGAGGGCTGGGGTGTGGCTCAGGAGAGTGTAGAGTGCTTGTCCAGCACGTGTGAGGCCCTGGGTCCTACCCAGCCCCCCACTGCAAATAAATAAATAAGTAAATAAATAAAAATAACACAAACGAAACAAAACCCCAAAATAAAAAAAATATATATATAGACAACATATAAACAAATCCATGTTGCTGCAGTTCAGTAAAATTTTATTTATAACAACAGGTAAATAGTTGATGCTTCAACTCATCAGTGTGGCCAGGGCAGTGGGATCATAGAGCACCCCGGCGACATCTTCATTCAGAAGAAACTTACAGGCCTCGTGTTTGGTAGATATTCACGGATGTTCCGGATGGGGCCCAAGCCAGCAGCTGAAGCTGTGCTTCTCATGCTGATTCTGAAAGATCTGGTGAGTTTTAGTGAATCAGATGGCATCTGAGTTTGATTGGTTTTCCTTGGCCGCATTCTTTTGGCCTGTAGCAGGGGTGGAAGGCATGAGGCCTGCCTGCCTGCCCTGGTTGGCCATGGCCTCTCCAGAGGCAGACATCACTAATGGATCGCAACCCTCTCCCTGAGTCTGCAGAGGTCCTAACTTCCTTTTTGACATAGAGTGGTCACAACCAGTCATCAGAGGTGATCCTCGAAACAAAACCGGCTTGCTATGATAGTAAGAAGAGAGATTGAGAAGAGACGAGTCCAATAAGGCATTCAGACTCTGATTCCCAGCTCCTTGGCCCCCCTGGGCTACAGCCCTGCTCTAACAGACTCACAGGAGACACGCCCCGGGCAGCCCCAAGCAGCTGATCACTTTTCCTCTTTGGTCCATGTTCTTACTCTTGCTATTTCTGAAGGTCCCCTGGAAATTGTGTTCCTTCTACTTCCTGGGGGAGGGGGTGTTTGTGTGGAGTCTGGCAAATCCTTCCAGCTGAGCGGGGAGAAATGTTTCTGCATGGACATTTGTGATCCTTCACTAAACTCCAGAGCCTGGACCAGACTTGGCAATACGTCCAATTCTCCTGTGCATCAGGCCCCGGGCCCGAGTGGGCAGCCCTGGCTGATGCCTGCCTGCTGCCGGAACAGCCAGTCGCAGGCCCACCACATGGAAACAGCACCTGGAAGAACCCAGCCTCTTAATGCTTCCTCCCCGGTCACCACCTTCCAACTAAGAGGAGGAGAAATCGGCTTTTAACACCACCCAGTGACCCTCCGTAAGCACCTCCTTCTGCATTTGATCTTGCAAAGTGGGGCGAGGTCAGCTCTGGGCCTCCAAGAGTGAGAGGCCTTGTCAACAGGTGGGAATGGGGGCAATTGGAGGCAAGGCTGGAGGGGGGCGGCCAGGGAACCCACCTGGAAAATATTTCAGGAGAAGCTGTCACGGGCATTTTGAGTGCCGAAATCCACCGGGTGCTTTAGGAAGCAGTCATCTTCTCGCAGAATCTTGTGGGCTTCTTAGTTAGGGGCCCGAGGGAGCTGGCTGGCATTGAAGAATTAGCCAGAAGAATTGGAGCAGCAATTGTGGGGGTACTTAGCCTCTGCAGGGCTGGACGAAGGACTTTTCTAAAATCTTATTTGCTTCCTTTCCTCCTGGCCTCTCGGACCCCAGTGCTGAATGTAGGGAAGGATCTGTCATCTGCGTCCCCTGATCTCAAAATGTGGTGCAGTGGTTTCAGAGTGTGGGTTCTGGACCTGCACTTCTTGGGTTTGAGTTCCAGGCACATCACTTGTTAGCTGGGTGACCTTTTGCAGGTCACTCAACCTCTCTGTGTCTCAGTTTCCCCATTTGCAAAAATGGAGATGATAATAGCAAGTAGCTCACAGGGTGGCCATGAGGTAAAGAGTGAATCCAGGTAGGGAGTTGAGAACACAGGAGAAGCAGGTGGGGTTCCCTTGGTGTGTGTGTGTGTGTGTGTGTGTGTGTGTGTGTGAGTGTGTGTGTGTGTATTCGATCAGGTTTATTGAGTATAGTCTACATCCAATGAAATAAGCCCTTTTTCAATGTGCACATTGTTTAGTTCTGAGAAATATTCATGGTCACCTAACTACCACCACAATCAAGAAATCTGAAAATTTCCTTCTTGCTTCTTCTGCTACCTCAGGTCCTGGTCACCAGTGATCTGATTTCTATTCCTATATAGTTTTGTCTTTTCCAGAATTCCATATGAATTCAGACCTTAGTGCCCGGCTTCTTTCAGTTTGTGCAATGCTTTTGAGATTGACCCATGTTGATGTGTGTGTTAATTCTTTGCTCTTGCTGCGTAATATTCCACCGTACGGCTGTCCCACGCTTTGTCTATCTGTCCATAAGTGGATGGACACTGGGACTGTTTCCGGTTTGGATCGATTTGGGATGATGTTTTTGTGAATGTCCCTGCATGGGCCTTCTGGTGGACGGAGGTTTCCTTTCTGTTGGGTTAACAGCTTGGCATAGCGTGATAGGTAGCAGGATAAGAGTAATAGCTACACAGGTGGCCGGATGCTTCCTGAAGTGGCCGTGTGTCATTCCTCATTCCTACAGCGAGCGGTGCATGGAAGTCCTACTTGCCCCCTGACCTTGTCGGCTGTTGGTTTTGTCAACTTTTTATTTTCATTTTCTGTTCCAAGTTCAGCCTTCCTTGCAGGTGTGTGGGGGTTAAAGTCAGGAGGAAGCTCAAGTTCAACTTGGCTCTGACTTTGATTTCCTCATGGCTAAGAAAGGTGAGCCTCTCTCATGCAAACGTGTCTGTTTGGTGAGCGCTTCGGTTTTGGAGAAGTGAGGACAGACTTTGGGTGAAGCCACCCACTGCTTTTGTTCTCGATTTTTCTAAGACTGGAGTTCAAGGTAGAGGTCGCACATACTGGTTTGGATTCACTCTGTCCCGAGTGTCCGAGGAGTGGGTACAACGGAAGGATCCGTAGGATCTGGGTTGGCGTTGCCTTCCCGTTTCTTTCCTGGCTCTGTCCTCTGCGGTGTTGGCCTCATGGCTGGCCCACAGGGCAGCCTCCGGAGCGCCAGGGACGGGGGCAGAGTCTGACGGACTCGTGCCTATGTTATGTGTCACCCTGGAGTCAGGGCAGGGGCTTGCACTGGGCCCACGGAGGATGGGGACAGCTAGATCCAAGGGCATCATCGAGCCTGGACGTGTGGCCCTTCTTTTGCTCTCTCAGTTCCGGGGACCCAAAGGCAGACTCTGCTCTGAGTCCTGGAATCCTGAGTTCCAGGGTTCGTACGGACCCCCACCTGTTCCAAATCTGCCCTCCCAGTGGGTGCTGACGTCCCTGGTCTTAGACCTAAGGGACGGTGGTGAAGGGGGTGGTGGGACGTGGTTGCAGATGGAATTTGGAGGAGGCCCAGGAGGGTGCGCGGTGGGGTGGGGTGTGAACTGGGGTGGAAACAGAGGCTGGGTGCTTTCCTCGCCCTCTGCGTTCTGGCAGGAAACTCAGGAAGCCCGGGGAGTCGACATGCAGGGCCATCTCTGATCCCAGTCCCTTGCAGGGACCTGCTGGGGACGCCCGCTGGAAGCAGCTCAGGCCGGGCTGCCCACCTTGGACCTGGAGGGCTGAGGATCGAGATGCCGGCTCTGCTGCTCCCTAGGCTGGTGCCGAGGCAGAATCAAGGGCACAGACATTTTATTAAGAGAAAGACTCACGGGAGGACATAGGGAGGGAGCCGGGAGGGCTGGGGCGGGGACATCAGACCTGGTGCAGGTGTGGCTGAGTGAAGGGAGATGGAGGGAGGTGGGCTGGAGCATCTGGACCACCATAGAGACCCAGGAAGTTTGGCATGGCCGGTGCAGAGTGGACCCCTGAACCCAAGTCAGCCATCCATCCACAAGTCCCCTGTGCCCTGGGGACAAGCCTGCCTTGGTGCTCTGCCGTTAGGGTCACTGACTGGGGCCAGCTCACGGGCAGTGTGATCTCTCCTGAGCTGACACAGCCATGGGGGTCGGGGTGCAGCGCTAGGGTCCCAGTCAGTTCCACTTCCTCAGGGGTCTGCAAGGTGCCTTCCCATGGGCCCAAAAGTTAGGGCTGGACTTTCCTTCATCCAGGAGCATTGCCAGAAAAGGGGACAGACCCAGGGGACCAGGAAGGCCGCCAGTGACCCAGGACACCTAGGTAGGATGCTCCCAGCTCCTCTGGGCCTGGTAAATCAGAACCATTGATGGCTTTGATCGTGACGCTGGGGCATGGCCAGGCTTGGCCTTCCCGGCCTGGGAAAGCTCCTGCTATCCTGGGCCTGCGGGTCACCTGGGGACCTGGCGGGTCTGGACTGGCAGACAAGGAGCCATATTTCTCTGCCACCCCGTAGCTGATGCTTGGGTGGCGAGGGTGTAGACAGCGGGGCATAAACAGGCACTGGAGCAATGGTCGCCATGGTAACTGATGTCCCCCACCAGGCCCTAGAGGGCTGTCCAAATGAGGTAATTTCTGCAGTGATTGCTGACTCAGGGACAGTGACGTGATCCGAGATGTGGTCCAAGTGGAGGCCAGGCCTGTCCTGGTCCCTGGACTTTCCACTGCAGGGGGGACCCAGCCTGTGTGCATGGGGACAGTCAGCTCCTGGCCTCCTCTGGCTCAGGTGGCCGCCCACTCGGCTCATGTCACCCACCACCTTGCAGATCCCTGAATCGCTGTCACTTTCTCCTCTGCATGTGTCAAATCTCCCTCTGCGTCCCTCCCTCAGGAATGTGTCAGGGCCACACAGATCATCCGGATGATCTCCGTGCTCCCAGACCCTGCGCATACCTGCAGAGGCCTCCTCAGCCACGTGGGCAACGTGGGATTAAGACGTGGGCATCCCCCGGGGGGCGGGTGGGGTGTGTTCCGCAGCCTGCGGCATGGCTGTCCCCCCACTGAGGATACGAGCCCCAGGAGGGCAGGGGGCATCGGCTTGGCCACTGACATGACCGTGGTCCTGTAGCATCCCGGGCATCAGAGTGTTGGCGGAATGAATGAATCAGCGCATGAGTTTGCAAGACAAGGCTCGGTTTCCTCATCAGTAAGACAGGACTGAGAATCGTCCTGACCCCGTGGAGCTACGGTGGGGACTTAGCCACTTGCTGAATCTCTTTGGCCTCGGAGGTGCTGGGCCCTGGGTACAGAGTGTGACCAGAGCACACAGCTTACATTTGTGGGAGGCCAGGAGTGCCAGGGACCAGCTGGGGACTTGGGCAGGAGGAAGTCATCCTCCACTGGCCAGTGAAGACAGAGAGGCAGGCTGGGCACCCTGCCGCGGGGTGTGGCTTCAGCTACAGGGAACCCTCTTATAGCCTGGGACTTTGGGGGAAGCTTTGGAAGGGCCTTGGGAGCACGATTTGGGCAGAGAAAGTCCTTCCTCAACTTTTCTGGATAGTGGCAGCAGAACTATAGGTACATGGCACCTATTTTCATTATTTCTTCCTTGTTCCACCTTGTTAGATTAGAAGCTCCCTGAGGGGAAGTGCCCATGCCCGTCTTGGTCATGGCAGGTACTTACAATTAGGAATCCATTTGGCTACAAGTAACCTCAAATCCAACTCTATATATTATTAAGTAGACAACAGCATATTTTTCTTAGAACAAAAAATTTCAGAAGAAGATCAATGTTGAAATTAGTTCAGCATTTCACATAGGCCCTCATGATATTCTTGATGTTTAACACCTCATGGTCACAATGGAGCTGCTGTGACCTACCTGTCACATCCACTTTCTAGGCTAGATGGAGAGAGAAGATTCTAAAAAGCCTCAACCAGCCACATCCATCTCCAGTTTTATGAAGAAACAAAAGTGCTCTTCCAGGACTCTTTTTAGCAGATGTCTGTTTATGTCTCCTTGGCCAGGATGGAGCCCCCCAACTCACATAGCTGTAGGGGATGGGTGGGAAATAGGGTATCATCCTTCTCACAAAATCGTGCTTGTGTAGGTCGCCTGGGGAATAGGGGGTTGGGAACGAGTCTTGCACTTTAATGAAAGAAGGAAGAAATGGGCACGTGTCTCGGGGTGAAATGGTGGGCCACTTGGTGACCGGGTAGGTCCACGGTGGTCTTCCCCAGCTCAGCCGTTTGCCATGATGCCGTGCCTTCCAGATGCACATAAAAGTCATGTGGCCGGGCGTGGTGGCGCACGCCTGTAATCCAAGGGACTTGGGAGGCTGAGTCGGGAGGATCGTGAGTTCAAAGCCAGCCTCAGCAACTTAGCGAGGCCCTAAGCAATTCGGTGAGACCCTGTCTCTAAATAAAATACAAAATAGGGCTGGGGATGTGGCTCAGTGACCGAGTGCCCCTGGGTTCAATCCCTGGTTCAAAAAAAAAAAAAAGTCATGTGGATCCCAGAGTCACTGAGACCTCAGGGCGTAAGGAAGGTGTGGCAGTGTGCTGGGCTCCTTTGGGGCTGGCTCCTGGGGTCCCTCTTCAATCGGGACAAGTCTCACTCTCATGCACCCGGGTCTCCCAAGGATGAGGTGCACAGAGGATCCCCAGCATGCAGGGCTCTCGGGTCTCCAGAGGAGGAGGAGGAGGCAGGGCTTGGGGTCCCGTCTTGCTTTCAGTCCTAATTATCTCTCCGTTGTCCTTGCTGTGGCCTCAGGAAGTGGCCAGTGTTTTGCCCCTGAGCCCCGAGTCCTCGCAGAGGGACGGAGTCCAGCTGGACTGAACTGGGGCACCTCTGCCCACCAGCTCCGTCTCCTGGGCCCTTGGGGAGGGAAGTCCGGCCAAGACCTTGTCCAGCTGGGCATCTTGGTCCAGCAGCCTCTCCTCAGAGTCCCTGGGGGAGACGTGCCCACTTTTCCTGAAGTTGAAAATAGAAAAGTGTGACCTTGGCCCAGCCAGTGAACTCCCCCAGGCCCCCTCTGCACCGACTGGCTCTGAACTGAAGCATCCCCGACCGGTCCAGCACACGGTGGGCGCTCACAGAAGACGAGTCTCCCTTCCTCCTCGCCCTGCTATTATCACAACACCACGAGGTGGAAAAACCCGGCTTTGAATATTTGCTTATTTTTGGGCTACGATTCTTTTCCATATGTAAAATGGTGTCATGATGAAATTTCCCAGGGAAGTGAGGGGTTGGAAGTACGCTCACTGGCCAGAGGAAGATCGAGCTCCAACTCCAGCTGTGTGCCTTTGGGCAAGTGGCTATCCCTCTCTGTGCCCCCAATGTCTTCATCTGTGAAATGGAGAGACGACTTAGCTTCTAGCACTTAAAACATGGGAAGTGCTCAGAACAGCCCGGGCACGTGCCCCGGGCTCAGTCTCTGTCCGTTGTTGATGTCTGGGGTGGCCAACATCGGCTGCCTTGTTGAGGATGTGACACCCACAGAGCCAATAAAAGGACAGATCTGAGCAGGGCCGGCCTGACTGGGAAATGAAGCAGGTGTGGTCTTTGTGAGGAGGAGAGCGATTTGCGACCACCTGCCACCTGGCCATGACGGGCCCAGGATGGAGACCGGACCCCTCCCTCGAATTGTTGGATCACTCACTCACCAGAACGGAGGGATCGGCCATCAGGAGCCTCAGGAAACGGGAGCGTCCTCACCTCCCGCCACCCGCCTTTCGCTCATTCATTCATGAATATTTTTTAAGCACCTACTTTGTGCCAGACGCTGTCATAGGATTCAGAAGACAGGCGAGGGCGCTGACCTCCTGGCGCTGCCGTTTTGGAGGAAGAGGTCACCAACAATGCAGGATCCCCAACATGGTGTGACGTGGGATGTGCAAAGACGGCAGGACAGGTGCTGGAGTGGAGGCTGAGGTGAGAGCAGGGTGGTCACTGTAAGCTGACGTTTGTGCAGAGACTTGGGGGAAGCGAGGAACAGCATTCAGACACAGGGAACAGCATGTGCAGTCCCAGAGGGATCTCCCGACCCTCACTCATCTCTTTTTAATAAAACGAGAGCAGCCTCAGGCTGAGCCTCTCATGCAGGTGACAGTGAGGACAAAACGCTCGGGTTTGCTTTTTGGGAGTTTTTTGGAATGAAATTCAGATACAATGTGACTCACCCACATAGGCGTGCAGGTCAAGGTTTTTAGCGAATTTCCAGAGTTTTGCATCTATCATCACAATCAGTTTTAGAACGTTTTTACTGTCCCCCCCAAAACCCCACATCTTCCCTGCTGTCCCCATTCTCCCCACATAGAGACAGCCACCATCATCCTTTCTGCCTTTTCCATCTGCTCATTCTGGACACTTCACACAAATGGAACTGTACAATGTGGCTCCTTTTTTGATCTGGCCTCTTTCGCTAAGAGGTTCACCCTTGTTGGGAAGGTGTCACTACTTCATCCTTTTTCATGACTGCATAATATTCCACCCTCCAGATTGGTTAACTCATCTGTTGACGGCATGGAGATTTCCACTTTTCCTGCGACTGTGAATACTGCTTCTCTGAACTCTCACCTACCAGTTTTTGTGTGGCTGTTATTTCTCTTGGGTAGTGTGCCAGGATTGGAATGACTGGGTCATGAACTTTGGAGAACCTGCTGGACTGTTCTCCTCAGTGGCTGAACCACTTCCCAGTGGTCTATGAGGACCCCGACTTCTCTACCCCTCCCTAACATTTTCCTCCCCCGTCTCTTTGCCCATAGCTGTGTGAAACCTTATCCCACTGTGACTTTGGTTTTCTTTTCCTTAATGACTAATCGTACTGAACACATTCCCTGTGTGATTATTGGCTGTTGGCATGTCTTCTTTGGAGAAATGTCTCTTCAGATCATTTGGCCATATTTTTTTTTTTTTT
>JAJEJO010003457.1:48055-69037 GCA_020662805.1 Glaucomys volans | reverse complement strand
TGTAAATATTGTCTCCCTCCCTGAGGGTTGTCTTTTTTATTTTTTGTTTATTTTTTTTATTTTATATTCAGCCACATTTTTATTGTTGGAAAGAGTTGTTGGTTTTCCAGTAAGAACAGTGACGTGGATTTTACATTTAAAGTAAGTTTACTTATGTAAAAAAAGGTAAAGTAGCGATCGATCCCTTTTATTAATTTAATTGATTAATTAATTATGATTCCAGGGGCGCTTAACCACTGAGCCAGCCACATCCCCATCCTTTTTATGTTTTTGTTTTGAGACAGGGCCTCGCTAAGTTGCGGAGGCTGGCTTTGAACCTGCGATCCTCCTGCCTCGGCCTCCCTAGCCACTCCGATTACAGGCGAGCATCACGGCTGCAGGAATCCCCTTTATTTATAGCTGGGATGACGGGGGCCCTGAGAAGGCCGGGGCAGATGTGGGGCTACCAGCTGGCCGCCTTGCCGGTCGTCTGCCCCTCCGTCCACCCCACCCTAAGCCACTTGGCTTGGGCAGAGCCCATGCGCGGGGCCCCAGTGTGTGGAGCCGACAGGGCGGAAGCAGCTTCCCTGTGGGTTCCGCGATGCCCAGGATGCAGCAGCCCAGCAGGGCGCAGAGCCCGCACACCCCGCAGGGATCCACAAGCAGAGCCTGGGGCTCCTCTGCACCTGGGATGCCCTGGGGGACCCCCGGGCTCAGACGTGGCACCTGTGCGCGCACGCATTCCGTGTGCGCCCTCGGCAGGGAGGGAGGGTGAAAGGCTGTGTGGCCAGGGCGCAGGAAGGGCCGGCGGGATCCCTGCGCTCAGTGCATCGCTGACCTTGCTCTTTGACCTTGAGCTTCCCGGGGCTCAGTCTTCTCATCTGCAAAGCAGAACAGAGCTGTACTGGGGCCATCCCCGCCCTTAAACTCAAATGTGTTTGAAATAAAAATTGTCTATCAGAACTCTATGAGGGAAACTGCTGTCACCCCCAGTGCCTAAGAGGTGGCCTCGGGGGTCAGGCAGGCTCGGCAAACTCCTCTATGAACTGAAGACCCTGAACACCTTCAGCTTTGTGAGCCGTGGGGCCTCTGCCCCTCCACTCAGCCCTGGGAGTTGACGTGGATGAAAGAGCTGCAGCGATTCCTCCCTAAAGCTTTATTTACCAAAACAAGCTGTTGGTCCTAGGTGGCCCCTGGGCCATTATTTGCTGACTTCTGGGTTTGAGGATCTTATTTCATATCTTACTTCTTACTAGCTGTGTAACCTTGGACAAGTTCCTCAACCTCTCTGAGCCTCAGTTCCTCCATTGCAAAATGGAGAAAATAGTTGCACCAAATAGTCACCGTGAGGACCAGAAGAGATGATTCACAGAAAAGCCCTGAGCAGGTGCCTGGCATGGAGCAGGTATTCACTGCGTGTCCGCTATAGGAACATCTCCGTGTGTGCACGGGTGTGTCTGCGTATACTGCAGGCGAGGGCAGGGTTAGCACACGTCGCGAGTGTGGATGGTCATGGAGGTGTGCACCGTGGGTGTGCACGGGTGTTCAGCCAGCACAACCCCTTGGTGCAGAGCAGATCTATACGTGCAATGTGTGTGTGTGACTCTAGACTCGAGTGTGCAGTCCTGGGCGTGGTCGGTCTGTATTCTATCCGAAAGGACTTTGTCAAAAGTTGGATGTTTCTGCAGGATCTGTACATCCGGCTGGGGTTCCATCTGGCTGCAGCCCTCGCTAGGTGAGCCGGTGACCTGGGAAATTGCTTACATGGCTGCCACTCGGCTTCTTCCTCTGTCTAGAAAGGCAACCGGGAGAAGTCAGTGATAAAGAGAGCGTGACAGAGTGCCTGGGGTGTAGTAGGCGTTCAACAAACCTTAGCTGTTCTCATTGCATGTGTTTGTCTTCTTATTTCATTTTCTTATCCAAATGACCCTGAGGGGATAGGGATCCTCATCTCCATTTTACAGATGGGCTCCAGGAGGGAACGTAGTCATTTCTAGGCATGGAGATGAATGGCACTGGGCATCCCGTTCCTGAGGACCAGCCAGCCTCCCTCTACTTCCTGTCTGCTACTCCATCCTCCATCCACAGAAGATTCTCCGCAAATCTCTGGACACCACCTCTAGCCCAGTTGATTTTTGATTTGCAGCGTTCATGGTTCCTCCTGGGGATGGACACGAATCCCTGAGTGCCTTTCCATCAGGTGTCCCGGGATGGGCACGCTCCTGCTGACCTCAGCTCTCCAGCTCAGCCGAGCACTGAGACAAGGGTCGCCACATTGAATGTGCTCACTGACCATCTGGCCAAAGAAGGAGGCCCTTCAAGACCATCCCAGGTCCTCTTCCTGGGAGGACATGGCTGTCCCCTTGGCCCACCAATTGCTCAGATTGTTCTAGGTAGAAATTTCTGTGCAGATAGAAGCTGCCCATCTGCCCATCACTGGGCTCCCCAGTGCCTGACACAGAATAGATGTCATGTTGGGAGTGACCAGTGGCCACCTTTGACACTGGGCCATCAGTGCAAACGTTAGAGGCTGGAAACGATTCAATTCTCCTGTTTCAGTCACATGATGCCCATCGGACTGCCCACCCGTCAAGGGCCAGGGCTATTTTGCTAGTATGTGACATCTCTCCACCTGGCCAGGTGAACTCTGGGTGCTCAGTCCTACTGAAGTCACAGCCAGGGGTCACATTACCCATGTCAGTTTCCTGGAAGGGCAGGAGAGGGATCTGCTGGAGGTGAGCAGGGAGGGGGTGGACGCTTTGGCACTGGACACCTGCCCCAGATCTGCCGGCGACTTTGGATTCCACCTTCAACTTGACAGGGCTTTCTCCCGGGTCTGTGGGCTCCTCCTTGGATTATCTTGTACGTGATGCAAACACCTAAAGATAAAACCAGTGCGTGAAGTTGGAAAGCATTGCCCGTGATGTCACAGAGAATTAACTCTGTCCTGAGGCCCTCGGATCGCCCCCGTCCCAGTTCCCGGGCTCCAGGCCCAGGAGTCATGATGCTAGCGAGAAGGAACCTGAAAACAGCCTCAGTCCTGGAACCACATGGAAAGACAGGGGAGACTGAGGTACAGGTGGGAGGAAAGCACCTGACCCCATATTGAAATTCCAGCCCAACCCCAAACCTGAGCCTGGGAGGGCTTCTACTGGGTGTTTTCCATTCCAGCTTCAGCTAGGATTTTTAAAGTGGATTTTGCAATCATGCAGGCTCCTGGGTGGACAGGACCTGTCTCTGCCACTGAGCGGTCAGTGAGCTTGGATAAAGACGTTGCTCCTTTCAGACTCAATTTCCACGTCCGTGAAATGGGTCAAGATGCAGGTGGAATGGAACCCGTGGAATGCTCACATGAGGACTAAGGGGAATCCTGAATGCACTGACTGTCCAGTTATGTAAGTAATAACAAGCTCTTCTGAGCATGGTCGTCCTGTCCCACCTGCCCAGAACCCAGCCCTGTGGAATTGATCCTGGGTGCTTGGACTCCAGACCTCAGTCGCCATCCTTGGTTTCTCACTCTCTGCTGTCACCGAGAACCCCCAGGAAGTCCTGATGGCTGCATCACAAAATAGAGCAGGGGTCTCTCCCCTGCGGGAGCCCTGTTCCCACCCTGACCTCCCCTGAATGACTTCCTGGAAGGGGGGGTCAGTGAACTGCAGTCCCTCAGTCACATCTGGCCCGATGCCACTTTTGAATAGCTGGAAACTTAGAGTGGGTTTTATGTTTTTCAGAGGTTGGAGGGAAAACAAAAGGAAAATGACATTTCGTGACAGGTGGCGGTGATGGGCACCCCAGTTTGGGCATGGTACACCCAGGACCTTCCATTTGGGAGCAGGATGTGACTGAGTGCATGTGGCAGCCTCTTTGGGCCACGAAGCCTTGACTGCTTACCATCTGCCCCTTTCCAGAAAACGTTTGTGGACTCCTGTGGACACTTGCTGGGTTTCCTGAGTCCCTGTCTGCCTCTGCACTCTGCCCCAGCTCAGCTTTCTGGGTGGTGCTTTAGTGTGGGCCTGGTTATTGGTTCCTCTGCGTGTAGCCTTTGGGTCGTTGGAACAAATGCCAACAACCTCACAGCAGCCCACAGGGCCCTGCCTGATCCACCCTGCCGCCTCCTGCTAACTCCTCCCCTATTCACTTCAATTCAGCCACATCGGGGTCTTTGCCACTCTTTGAACTTGGCAAAGACATTACTGCCACAGGCCCTTTGCACTGGCTGTGCCAGGCTCTTTTCCTGGAACAAGAGGGCTCATTTCCGCACCTTCTTCAAATTTACCAATCCATTTGCTTCTCATTAATTGACGGTCTCCTGACATTGAAGTTGGAAGTCCCCAGAGGCAGGCCTGTTTGTTCAGGTTCATTCATTTTGGTCTCCCCAAATCCTAGCTAGGCCCAGCTTCCCAAATGCATGACCTGTGCACCCACCCAGGGCCCCTGCTCAGAAGGGCCCTGTCCGTGGCTAGGTGTCCTCTTAGCACCATGTTGAACTGAACACCCTCTGAGCCTCCCGGCTGAGGTTCTCATTTTGCATGGAGTCCTGGCGACTGGAAGCCTCCCGCGGCCCCTCTGCCAATGCATAAATGAATGCAGGACCCTCGGTGACCAGGCTCGGCCACTGCCTTCCTGCTTCTCTGCACGCTGGGCCCCTCCCGGGCTGCTCCCCCACCTTCCTCTTGGAGGGAGTCTGTATTGATGTAAGTGGACAGAGAGAGGAGTCAGTCTGGGGATCGGGGAGCCGGGAGAGGATGGCCTGGAGCAATGGAGAAGACACAATTACGCCAGAACTGTCCACCGGCCGCAGCTCGGAGCCTCCACTTAATGTAATTGAGTGTGAAGGGCGGCTGGAGACACAGGCGCCCCGCCGCCCCCTCTCCATAATATAGACACTATTGGTTGCTAATTGGCGCCAGTGGGCTGGTGCTAATTGTCCTAATGCACTCGGCCTGATGGAGGACGCGGCCGTGCAGGCCGGGGGTGGGCTCCTTGGGAGATGGTGCGGGCCGTGGGCGCCCGGCTCCAGCAGACTCTGCTCATAAAAGTTGGAACGGCTTTAATTTTGCATCAAATATTTAAGCAGGTTTGGGGCGGGGATGGTGGGGGAGTGGATCATGGAAGCTTTGCTTGTGGTCACCCACAGGGGTCTGGGGAATAGGCCCCCTGCCATCCCTATCAATGGGTTATCCGCACGGCTGTGTCCCCGGCATTGTCTAATTAATTGCGTGAATTTCTAATGGCCCTTTTAGCCCCCTCCCCGCTTCCCTCTCTCACTCTGGCTGCTCCCTCTTGCTCCAGCTATTTGGGGACACTGGGCTTCCGAGATGTGACTGGACACCAACCACGGGAGGGAGGCGGCATTGATCAGAGAAATGTCAAGAAGCTGGCTGGGCCTTGAGCTTGACCCTCGGTCTCTGCAAGCTCACCTCCTGCCTCCACCCTCAGTTCCCTTACTAATGGCTACGGGGCTGGGGAGGTCCTGTGTCCTCCACCTGGGTCACTGAGACTCGCAGCTCAGGCAGCACCAGTGTGCACGAGAGGAAGCACACGGACACTGCGTGTCACTTACATGCACCGCGTGGGTTTACTGATGACAGAGTGGCAGATGCTGGGGGGTGCCTGGAAAGGAGCTCTCCAGGAGGGGGACCTGACCCCGTGCACCGTGCACTGTGTAAATCATCCCGCCGTGCTGGATTTCAGGTGCCCAGGTGTGACATCGCGGACCACGGCGTTGGAAAGATGTGCGGTGCCCCCCAGGTCCCTGCCACCCAGGGGGACCACACAGAAAGGGAAGCAGAGAGATCAGCAGCTGCAGTGAAACCAGGAGGAAGCAGCGAGTTCCGCGTAGGTGTCACCTTTGGAAAGAATTTAGCTGTCAGTTTGTGGATTTTATTTTTTAACCATGGCCGCGTTTGACAGCCAACTAACAAAATTCCTGGAAATTCGGCACTGGTGCCCGTGGGCCTGTCTGGGTCAGCGTGTGTGTGTGTGTGTGTGTGTGTGTGTGTGTGCGTGCACACCTGCACGTGGGTATGGCCAATGACCCAGGAATTATGGGTAATGACGGATTCTCAAAAGGTCTCACGTAGAGCAAAATGGGGTTGAAATCAATTTAAAGAAGAGTGTCAAATAAACTGTGGCCGAGGCGATTTGTGTAAAGAGTAGAGGTCACGAAGTTGGTGCTCCAGTGACCATAGAGTTTGAGGATCCCTGATCCGAAATGCTGGGGGCCAGGAGTGTTCGGATTTGGGATTCTCTTGGGGTTGGGGATATTTGCATCCACATAATGAGATCGCTTGAGGATGGGACCTAATTGGGCTCATGCTTCGCATGCACCTTGTCCACGTGGCCTGGAGGTAATTTCGGGTGATAGTCTTAGGGTGCGGCTGTCTGATTGCCAGGCATCCAGAGTCTGCTGGTGATGTCATGGGGGTGGTGCTCCAGAAGTTCCAGATCTGGGACACGTTCAGGCTTTGGATTTCCAGATTGGGGGGGACCAGGGTGAAGAAAAGATGGCGAGATCGGTCCTCCTAGGACTGGTTGGGGAGAGCCTGCCAGGCTGCTTCTGGTTGTCTGTAGGACACTTTTGCTGGTGATGGAGTGGGCGGGAGTGGTCAGGGTGGCCAGGGTAGCTGCCCTTGACCTCGCTTTCTAGAGGGTTCTGTTCCTCTGCCTCCTCCCACACCCGAGGCACCTACTCGGCCACCGGGGTCCCCATCTCTACTCACATGGCTCTCTCTTCTCCTGGATGTTCATCTTACCCATTCTCTTCTCTTTTGTGCCAGTGACACTTGGTGGCCTCCTAGCCCAAAGCATCTCCCCTATGATGGTCATTGGGGTAAGAGAAGGTGATGGGAAGAGGAATGGGGGTGCTCCCTGTCTCCCCACAAACTAAGCGTCCCAACGTGCTCTGCCTAAGATCTGCTGACGAAGCTGGTGGCCGCTCAGTCACAGGGTAGGTTGGGGACTGCAGGCTCAAATGCCTGTAGGGGGCACAAATGTAAAAGGTGGGCCAGCTGGAGGCCAGGGAGGCCGGGGAGTCTACACTCCCTCAAAAGGGGTCAACACTTTTTCTGCCACTGGGTGCTGTGGGTGCTGGAGGCAGAGGAGCTGGGAGAGGCGCCTTGAGCTTTCTTGAGCTTAGAAGTCACTGGGAGTCAAACACCGCCTGCTTATGGGCTATGGATGGCCTGGGAAAAATCTCAGAAAACATGGAAAATACGGAGAACAAAACAAAGTAATGGCTCTTCCAAGCAACCAGATGTGGGATTTTGGTGCGTGGATCAGACTGTCTCCAATGTTTTTGTTGATGATGTCATAACATTGCATCATGAGGAGTCAGCAAACCATGCAAGGCATCAAAGACGGCTGCTACGTCCTGATTGGTCGCCCATCAAGAGGCGAGGCCTGTGGCCCTGAGCTTCACATCAAGGCATATTGATCTCTGATCATGGTTGATCAACAAGAGCAGAGGGAGGTTGTGCCTATTTTACAAGTAAGGGACTGTCATCTATCACTCCTTTCCCTGGAGACACTAAATTTTAGAGTCGTGAACCACCACCATTGACCAAGTCAGATACCGAGGTCTACCATATTGGAAATGCCCTGTGGAGAGACCATGGCTCCCAGCCAATCCAGCCCTAACTTTGTGAACTAGAAGAAGGCATCCCCATCAAACCCTGAACACAGCAGATTCACAAATAAAATACAGAATCGTGGCTATCTGAAGTCACTACGTTTTGGAATATTTTTTATACAGCAAGAGATCACCAGAACTTTGCGTTAGAGAACTCTAGAGGTTCACGGTTCTCCTATTTTGGATTCTTGACTCTTAGACTTACTCCTCCAGTAAGCACTGGGTTTTGGAATCGTCTCTTCCTCCTTTTCAGATGATTTTGCTTAGGTGAGATTCCTGCAGGGAGAAATGTTGGATTCATGGGTCTGGGCTTTGTGGAGACCCATGATAAGTATTCTGTGGAGAAAAGAAGAACTGGAAGAGAAAACTTTGAATTCTTGGGTCCTCTAGTCAGACAAATGTCAAACAACCATGAAAAATTCATTCCCAGTTGAGAATCTACTGTCACTGAAGCTGAGTGGCAGTTGATCTTACCGCAGCTCTAGAAAGGATTGGCCGAGCTAATTTCTTGCACAAACAGGAGCTGGGCACCTGACCCTGGTGTCCATTCACAAATTCAGGTATATTCTCATCAAACCTTCTAGTGTTACTGTCCTCGTACCAAAATAATAAAACCCAGCCTCTCCAAGGCATGGGATGCATCTGGGCTTGCGAAGATGGCTGGTGTTGTGACCCAGGATTGGACTGGCACCGTCTGGGACAGAAGCACCCAGACTAGCTGGGGCCGGCCAAGGAAGCTCTGGGCCAACAGAGGCTGCCCAGGACAGGAAGTAACTGGAGAATAACAACAGCTATTAATAAAAAAGGTATGAAGGAAAAAAGAGCAAAGGCTTCACACCATCGCTAGCAGATGAGCCATTCATCGGTTGCGTCTGGAGAGAGCACTTTGGAGCTGATCTTAGGACCTACGTGGATGGCCAGGGAGGACGGAGCTTCTCCTTCCTCTTCCTTCTCCTCGTTGCTATTATTACCATGTCTTTACGTTATTTTATAGCTCAAATTAAGGTGCTGCAGCTCCAGTTTTGAATGCAGATCCCGAGCCTGCACTTCTTAGGCAGAGTCACCAAAGGGCACACTGGATGGTCCGTGGCTTCCTCCCAGAGGGGAACTCCGCCTGGCCAGAACCGACAAGCAGAAACCAGAATCAGAAGGAAGCGCGGTCCTCCCAGGCCCAGAGAGGGTCCAGGCACACACAGGAGTGTCAGACTCTGACGGGTGCCCAGGGACACGGCCCTACAGGCCTGGTGACCGCTCCTGACATCCACCGTTCCCTCCGGCCTTGGCCCCCAGGCTGCTGCAGCTTCTGCACCAGGAAGTGCCAGATTCAGGTAGTGGAGCTGGGAGGCTGGAGCTGGCTGAGTTGTGGCTCCCGCAGACTCTCCCCAGGTACCTGAGGTCCCGCCAGCACAGGGCGGGGACGGCGGCCACCACGATCTGCTCAGACACGCGGCAGGATTTGGGGCCCCACCCTGAGTTGCTGCGTAGGTTCGGGCCCCACCGTGGGTGGAGGGCAGGCGTGGCTGCTAGGCAGGGAGGGAGGAGAAGGTGGGGGGAGAGAAGAGGGCCAGGGACCCACCCCAGGCCAGAGGGTAGGGGCATGGTATGTGGATTCAGTCCCTGTGCCTGCTCCCTGTGCCCTTGGACTTCTCTTCCACAGGCCATTCAGCTGATCACCGAGCACAGGACGTGAGCCTCAGGCACGTAAACCCTCAGGGTGGGCCTGTGCGGCTGCCCCCCCAACCTGGCCCAGCAGGAGATGATGGTGCTAGCAAGAGAAAGCTGGGTCTATAGGAGCTGGAGTCTCACCTTTAATCCTCACGCCCTTGTGAATCTTTCTGCTTAGGTGATCTCACCTCTCCGATGCCCAGGAAGTAAGATATAATGAAGAGTTGGTACTTACGTGAAGTGCAAGACATCCAAGCTCACATTAACCTTCACCATGCTGTTCCTAACGCTCAGTATTATTTATTGAGCACTTATTACTTGCCAGCCCTTGTTCCAGGGGTACTATGTGGTGAGGATCATTAGGAACCCATTTCCAGACCTGGACAGTGGGGTACAAAGAGACTGAGGAGCTTGGACCCAGGCCAGGCAGCTGGGAAGTGCCCAAGCTGCTGGCAGGACCTTGAGCCATCTGGGCCTCCCCTGCAGTTCTTGAATGGCTGAACAATGGCCTTTATTGAGGCTGGAGTGAGAGGTTGTGTGGGCGTGGGCGGTGGAGAAAGGCAGAACCCATTGTTGACACTGGCCTCGGTGTTGATGGAGCCCGGAGGCCGGGCAGAGCTCTGACCTGGGATTCTGGGAGATGGTGAGATGATTGGGCGCTAATGGGCCCCACATCCTGGCTCCCATTGTTTGGGAAGAGAATGAGTGACGGAAGAGGCCGCCATCCCCTCCCGCTCTGGAACAGCCGGAGGGCCACAAATAGCAGAAAGAAGAGGGCGGAAGTCAGGGTGGGCGCTCTCCAGCACGGACGGATCCCCCAGGCAGGACTGAGTGGGCGTCACAGATGCCTGCTCCCCGGCAGCTGGGCGACCCTGCAGCACCCCTTGGCACCTGGGACAGGAGATGACAGCAGCTGATGTGACCTCAGGGTGACATCGGTTCCCCTTCTCCCGGCCTCGGGAAGATGCTCAGATTCATTCTTTCCAACACACCTTCCGGTCTCTGCCCTTCCCACATCGCTCCCTCTGGGCTCAGTGATGGGGACGCTGTGCGGCCTAGCCGTTGCTGGACAGTCCCCCAGGGCCAGTCCTGGCCCCGCAGGGGTGACTTTGCAGAGAGACTTAAGAAGAGCAAAGTGAGCTAGACTCGACCGTTCCCGGTTCACACGTCAGAACAACTAAGATTTGGAGACCTTGGCTTCTGAGGACCAAAGGCCGACTTGAACTTGGGTCTTGCATTGCCAGTAACAGTCACGGACAGGGTCAAGAGAGTGTCCTCAGGTGCTGCACTGGCCGGGGTGACCCACAGTCCCCGTTGCCTGGGACTGTGGGGCTTCAACTGTCAGAACTAAAACTGGAGCCGCCCTGAGCAGGTTGGGATGGTTGGTTGGGCGGCTCCTGGCTCCCAGCCGACTCGGGTGAGCCAGCTAACCTCTCCGTGCCTCAGTCGCCTCATCTGTGAAATGGGGATGACTATGGTGATTCCCGGGTGAGCGAACATTTCCCAGCAGTGCCTACGGTTTTGTGGTGGTGGTTACCGGGGCCGAAACTCAGAGGTTCAAAGCTCGGTGTCTGCAGACGGCCAGGGGGATACCTCCCTGCCCCGCCGGCTCGCTCAGAGTGGCCCAAGAGCTTGACTCTGCCGTCAACGGGGCCAATGGTCCTGGCGGGCAAGAGCCTGGCACGGGCAAGGCTTTGGTAAACAATGGGAGCTTGGATGTCAGCAGCCAGATGTCCCCTTTCCCCTCCACCAACACAGACAGTCGTCAAAGGGCTTTGGAAAGAGTCCAGGCCTTGAGCTGCATTGGTGTCTCCCAAGGATTTCAGGAACCCGTCCACGATCGCCTGTCTGACCAGCACCACACTCCTTGGCTGGGGCTGGGGGGTGTCTGCTCTGGAGGAATCGAGACCCAAGTGCTGTGTGGCCCAGGGGCCAGGCTGGTCTTCTCCTGGGTATTTGAGAAAGGGATTAAATTCTGGGAGGAGCAAGACCCGCAGGCGAAGATTAACTTCCCATTCCTGGCCAAACGGATGTGGCTGTGCTCCACGGCCAGCCAGCGTCAGGTCCCACGGAGGTGACGTGTCTCAGGGGTCAAGCTCCTCAGCAATTCACTCACTCAGTCGCTCACTCAGACCCCACCAGGAGCCCAGCCCTGCAGGGTCTGGGAAGAAGGCAACGCCGATGTCCCGGCTTTTAAGAAAGTGGAGAGAAATGATCCAACGTCTCCTTGTCGTGTTCGATGCGTCCATTTACAGAAACTGCTTGAAATCACTTCCTATAAAAATCATAGACTTATCTTGGAATTTGCTTCCCCATCCCACGTTTTGCATTTGTTCCAATTAGTCATACGGGACAGTAGAATGCACTTTGATGCATCGTCCATGCATGGAGTGCGATTTCTCATTCTTCGGGTTGCACACGATGTAGAATCCCACCATCCTATAGTTAAGTACGTACACAGGGTGATAATGTCTGATTCGCTCTCCTCTCCTTCCTCCCCCCATGCTGCTTCCCCTCCCTTCACTCTCCTCTACTTAATCCCAAGTAACTCTATTCTTCCCTAGTCACCCCCCTTATTGTGAATTAGCGTCTGCATATTAGAGAAACATTTGGCCTCTGGTTTTATGGGATTGACTTATTTCGCTTAGCATGGTAGTCTCCAGCTCCATCCATTTACTGGCAAATGCCATAATTTCTTTCTTCTTTAAGCCTGAGTAATATTCCATTGTATAAATACATCACATTTTCTTCATCCATTCATCTGTTGAAGGGCACCTAGGTTGGTTCCATAGCTTAGCTATTGTGAGTTGAGCTGCTATAAACATAGATGTGGCTGCGTCACTGTCGTATGCTGATTTTAAGTCCTTTGGGTATAAACTGAGAATCTTTAGCAAACAGATAAATGCAAATTAAAACTACACTAGATTCCATCTCACTCCAGTCAAAAGGGCAATCATCAAGAACACAGCGACGGTGAGTGCTGGCGAGGATGTGGGTGGGGAAGGTGCACTCACGCCCTGCTGGGGGACTGCAGGTTGGTGCGACCATCGTGGACAGCAGTGTGGAGATCCCTCAGGAGCCTGGGAACGGACCCACCCACCTGTGTTAAGAAATGGTTTTCTTCACACTCTTCCCCTGCGTCTTCCCCGCTTGTGTGTTTTAGTCGCTGAGGACACTTTCCCAACATGGCCCTGAGGCCTGGCCTGGGTCCCCAGGGATTCCATTCTGAATGCCCGGCCTCCTCTGTCCACGCGCTCCGCACGGTGACGGATGTCCGTCTTCATCTTGCAGATCGGTGCCGCCTGTGTCTGGTTCCCAGGAGCCACCGGCACCTGCGACAGGCAGCCCCCTCCCCTGGAGCACCTGCTCCACCCACCTTGGTATTTTAACTCCTCTTCTCTTTTAAATATGACGCTGTGGACGGGCCGTCGAGCGTCCCCTGCTGACCTGCATTTAGGTCACTGGTACACCTGCTGCCGTGACCAGGGAAGAAGAGAAGAGGCGGGAGCCATCTGTGCCCAAAGTCAATGGGTTCCTCCCACTTCCCCCAGGAGTCCAGCACGGACCAGAATGTTCTGATGGTTAAGGGGTCTGGGGGCTTATTCCAGGGTCGTGTGGAGGCAGGGGTGGGGCGGGTACACTGCAGGGACCATCGCGGGGGGACCTCATTCCATGACAGCGACTCCGGGATGGGTCACCTGCACCCTTGTTTGAACAGCGGGGAGATAGGCTCAGAGAGGTGAGGAGTAGGCTCAAAGCCACACAGCTCCCTGAGGCTCCTCCAGGCTCCCATGGCTCCACCTCCCTCCCTCCTTAGCCTCAAGCACATGCTCATTCCTTCTCTTCATCGCAGGAACCACAGTCGAGGGGTCTTCATCTGCTCACTGCATGTCCACACCCTTTCACAATGCCTGGCACGTAGTAGGTGCTCAATAAATAGCACAGGTGCCATTGCGCCCTTTGAATGCAGATTTCCCAAGGTGGCACTTCAGAGGGCACAGCGCTCCTCTGAGTTGGGAGACCGCGTCCACGACTCCATCAGGGAGACACCCAGGGAGCCCTGGAGCCCCGACGGCTGTGCAGATGCTCAACTTCCTCTCGGTGGCCGACCTTGTCAGTGGCTGAGCCTTGACCGGAAGGTCTTGATCTGAAAGGTTTGGAATGGACACAGGCTTCGTCTCAGGAGGCAGAACCAGCGCCTCCTATTCTCCCATTCTCTGGTTTAGCTTGTTGGTCAGTATCAGCGGGAGGTCTTGGAGGAGGAGCGTAGTATTCCAAGTAACTACCGGGGACTGGCCATCAAGAGCCTGGGTGTCACACTCTGCATTCAGGACTTTGTGGCCAGGACTTCCAAACCTCTGCGGGCAGGCATTTTGATATCCTTTTTATGTATGAGGAAATAAAAGCTCAGAGATGTTGAGTGACTCGCCCATGCTCACACAGCCAGAGAGAGGCACAAGGAGGATTCGAATGGAGACTGTCCAGATCCGAAGCCTGCCCTCTGTTGGGAACCTGCTCTCTACCTGACCCGGGTCCGCAGTGGGCACACTGGGCACCGTCCACCATGTGCAGAGGAAGGAAGAGTGAAGCGGATCTGAAGTCAGCCAGGGCAGCCTCTGCCTCCATCCTCAGAGCAGGAGGCTGGGGCTGGGGTGACCGATGGGGCTGAGGGAGGCTCCCACCAGCCAACAGGGTCACTTCTAGCCCCATGAACCTTGGAAGTAAGGAGTGAGAACCCTTCCACGCTGCAAGTACACCCTGGGAATTCATCCAACAAAATACTCTTGCTGAGGGCAAAGTCCTGGGGTGGGGTCCTCAGGAAGCATCCACCTGGCCCACCAAGTGGCCAGCAGAGGGGAGGGAACACACCCCTCCTGCCAATCGCTGGAGAATACAGCGGCGAGAGTTCACGCCCTGGATCTGTCACTTTCTTATACCTATTGTGCCGTGCCATCCTTCTAGTAAAGAACTAAGAATGAGAGTCCAGGAGTTCTGAATAGGATGTGATTTCTGAAAGCATACTGCAGGGGGTTAATTGTGGCCTCCCCCAAACGGACATCCATTTGCGACTTGGATGTCTGATCGTCTCTGGAAAGGGTGTCGTTGCAAATGTAGGTAGTGAGGAATCTCAGAATGAAATCGTCCTCTATTGGGGGGGGGGGGGGGCGGGGGTCCTTGCGCAACTGATTTGAGAAGCCAAGGGGAGGATTTGGACTTCAACACGGGAAAGCGGGTGAGGTGAAGGCAGGCAGAACTGGAGATGTCTACAGTCCAGTGATGGCCAGAGAGGTGACCTCGGGGGGCAAGCAGGGTACAAGCTCCTCCTTCAGAGCTTCCCAAAGCACCCTCCCTGCTAACATCTCGGTTTTGCACCTTGGGTTTCCAGAACTGTGAGAGAATACATGTGTGTTGCTTTAAGCCGAACCATCTAAGGTGCTTTATAACAACCACCACCGGAAGCCAATACAGACCCTGAAAAAATGGACACTGTTCCCTTGGGGGATGTGGCTTTGATGCTTTACTAATCCTTATGGTTGAGATGTTTTAAGACAATGAATCTCTATCAGTTTTAGAACTAAACAGAAAAGTCTGAACAGGGACTGTGTTAGTTTTTCGTCACTGTGACAAAATACCTGAGAAAATCAACTTAACGTAGAAAAAAGTTTACTTTGGTTCAGAGGTTTCAGTCCATGGTTGGTGGACTCCATCATTGTCAGACCTGTTGTGAGGCAGAACGTCATGGCAGAAGGGAAAGGCAGAGGGAAGGCGATGTTCTTCAGCTCACAGCAACTGAGGGAGAGGAAGGGGCCAGGGACAAGATATAGTCCCCAAGGGCATGCACCCCAGGGCCCTCTCCCTTCAGTTAGGCCCCACGTGGTACAGCTTTCATTGATTCATGATAGCTTTAATTTTGAATCCATCCATGGATTCATTCACCCATGAGATTCAGTCACTTCTCGAGAACCCCAGCTCTGGATATTGCTACGACACATGAGCCTTTGAGGGACATTCTAGATCCAAATCAGAGCCATGACTCAGGGTCCCCCAGGCTTATGGGGGGAGAGGGAGGAGAAGACGGGAAGAGAAGACAGACAGGGGCTTTGGTAGAGTGGCCCCATCCAGCTGCTGGCTCTGTGCCCGTGGAAGTGTTGCGGGGCCCTTGCATCTCCACAAGGAGACCCAAACCCTCAGCAGGACACACCAGCCCACCCTTTCCCGGGTGCCACCATCCTCACTTCAGATCCTTGGCCCAGGACACTCATGGGGAAGGCAGAGCCCCTGAAAATAAATCCCCACGGCGGGGACCCCTAAGTGCTTCACGGTCCAGCTCAGAGCCACGGAAGCACAAATGGTCAGATCAATGTGACCATTTCGAACTCGAATCTGCAGACAGCCGTGATCTTTCTATCCAGGCAGGGGAACAAAGGACGGCTGTGACATCTGCAGAGGGGATGCGTAGGACAAGGGGACCACGTGGCCAGCCCTCCGTGAGCTGCTGAGCAGCCCATGCCGCAGCAAGGGTGGGCCAGCCCAAAGCACCAGCCGTGTCCTCGGGTGCTTGAATCAATGACATGTTCTCATTCTGAAAAATCTTAATGGTTGCATCTCATTGCCCCGAGTGACAGGTAAAGAGATTTCATAGAAACAATTTAGAGACTCTTCCAAAAGATCACGTTTTTCAGGAAGAACATTATATGCTATACATTCTCAATCATTGCAACAATTTGTGTCCTTCTTCATCTGCCCCGCCCCCCTGAACTTGAAGGTGTTTGAATCACTTGCATTCCTTCTTCTCTGCCAGTCCTTAAAAGTCTAGCCTAAACATTGCGTGCGCACTGTTGGAAAGACCTCTGGAGCTTTATTTGATGCTCAAAGGTCTATCTCTAAGCTTGCCCCCCAAAAGGGTAATAATTCCGGCTGTAGGGACGTCAGGTCCATCAGATTTCTTCATAATACCAAGCACGTTGACCTCTGGATTTTTCTCCTTAGAATGCCCGACCTAGTTTCTCTGTCCTTGGAAGTGTCTGTTCGCCCTTCGAGATCCTTATTCAGTTTGAGTCAATGGATGCATTTCAAGCTCTGGCTGGGGATGGGGCATATAATGGCTTAAATAAAAGACATGATCGTGATCATCCTGTTAAGTAGGTTTAATTGCCAGTGTTTGTTTCAGACCTGAGGTTCAGAGAGGGTAAGTTACTTGACCTAGATGCACAGTCAGTAAGTGTCGGAGTCAAGATAGGGCCAACAGGGAGGCTGAATTGCTTCAGCTTTATTTTTTTCCCTACATGGGGCCCCTCTCAGGGTCATGAATATGCTAAATTCTCTATAAATAGTTGCTGAGGGTCTAACGCTTCTATTAAGAAGAAAGGATTTAGGAGGAAAAAAGGGCCAGAGTATTTACAGTACCTCAGCTGCACCCTGTGAGCTGCTTACATTGCTCACTGTGTTCTCTCAACAAATCAAGGAGACATTTATTGTTCCTCTTGAACAAACTGAGACGGAAGTTCAGAGAGACGAAGTAACTTGCCCAAGGTCACACAGCACAAACAAGGCAGAGCCTCGCCAGGAGGCCCCAGTCAGCGCCTCTGATCCTGCCAGAACCTCCTTGTTTCTGCAGGATGAACTAAAGCCTGGGAAACCCGCTTTGCTCCTGGCCATCTCAGAGGAGGGCGGAGCCAGTGGAAATAGAGGATCTTTGTTCTGTCTCAAGAGCAAATAGCGTTGAGTTCCCAAATTGGGGCCAATAAAGACAAATTGGTTATGGCCACTTCAGAGGAGGTGTGGCGGATTGTCTGGGCAAGGGGGGATGCAACGGGTGTGAACCCCCAGAATGGCTGAGAAGCACCTCTGCCGTGCTATAGTGGATTCACACTGCTTCCAAAGGCCAAGAGGCGCGGGAGGCAGCCTGGGGGGCGTTACAGATCCGTCAAGGATGCTGCCTGCTTCCATTTGTGCCTGTGGCCGAGGGCTGGGTGTCCCAGGAAAGCGGGTAATTCCTTTTGCACAGAATTGATCGGGCCGCCCCTCGTGGGAGCAGAGGGGCAAAGTGCTTAGACTAAGGACCCTGTTTGGGGAAGCGGTGGCTGTTTCTATGCAGTGCTGGGGAGTACGGGGTGGGGACTTGATCAGGGCCTGCCTGCTCTTTTTTTTTTTTTTTTTTTGGTACCAGGGATTGAACCCAGGGACACTTGGCCACTGAGCCACATCCCCAGCCCTATTTTGTATTTTATTTAGAGACAGGGTCTCACTGAGTTGCTTAGAGCCTCACTAATTGCTGAGGCTGGCATTGGACTCGAGATCCTCCTGCCTCAGCCTCCTGAGCAACTGGGATTACAGGTGTGCGCCATCACATCCGGAGCCTGCCTGATCTTGAACAAAGCATCCCATGTCCCCTGGCAGACACACTTTGCCCCTGTGGTCCCCTTGTCGTTGGAGCAGGACCTCCGATGACTGGCAGCTATGACCAACAACTAGTCAGCCTGACTTAAATGCACGAGAGGACTGGTCCCCGTCCTGCAGAGGCCAAGTGGAGGTTGGAAGTTAAGCCCCAAGGGCTGAATTGAAAGACCATTCCAGACCAGAATGGCCACTTTTGTTCCCTTGCACCTAACACTATGGAGAAACGGACCTCATCAGAGGAGAAAATAAAGCAAAAAGACACAGACGGAAGCAGAGAGGCCAGGGTGGCGGGCTCAGGGAGCAAGCAGCGAAGGAAAGAGAGCCCACGCGTTCCTGGCACCACTTTCTCACCCAAGTCTTACTTTTTCTAAAGATCTGTTTCAACCTAGAATTTAAGAAAACAGTGGGCATCTTTGGTTAGCATCGGAGTCTCAACCCACCTGACCTCCGGGCAAACACTAAGGAGGCTGGACATCAGGGAATAGGAAGTGGTGGAGACCCAGGGAGTGGAGCCCATGCACCCGGGGTAGAGCGCACGTCCTCACAGAGCTCCGGTCAACACTGGCCATCCAAGCCTGAGCATCTGCATGCTGGAAATCTCGATTGTATGTCAACTACCCCTAAGATGGAAATATTGACAACTGATTACAAAATACGCTGAGAGCCAAGCACGCTGACTTGCATGGATGCTGCAGCCTGGGGCTCTCCCTCTTTTGGTGTGGGTTCTAGAATCTTCTGTACTGCTGAATGGCATTCAGCACGGGGCAGACCCGTCTGTGAGCTACTCCTGGGTGCTCAGTTAGCAAAGAAGCCAAAGTCACTGGATATGAAGCATTTTCCCACTAGAAAGACGGGTTCTTTACGTTGAATTCTATTTAATTCAGAACTTCAGCTATGGCCAATGGGATGTTCATGGAGTTAAAAAAAAAAAAAAGAAAAGGAAAACCAAGCGCGTCTCTTTCAACCACTCCTGAGACATCAAGCCCAGCCTCGAGTCTCAGAGTTGATATATGGGTCGGTAATGCAGCCTGTTGGCATGCTTCTTTTTCAAACTTATTTTGCTTATTACTACCTTATTCCCACCCCCCAACAATTTATAAGCTTCCCAGTATGTATCTGAAAGCATCAAAACTAATTTCTTTCCAAATGCTTTATTTTTTACGGTTGTTTTAAAATAATTTCCCTTTTTCCGGATCCGACTTAATTAAGTTTTACTTGATTTCCTTGATTCTATTGTCTTTCCCCCTTGGAGACTAAAAATCTCATATGGTAGTTCATTTGCTTACCAAGATGCCTGGGTGATGAGGTATGGCCATCGGTCGTATGTGTAGAAGCAATTTGCACTATTCATGTAGTGATTGGGGTGCATGCTCCTCTGATACCCTAATCTCTAGAGCAGTTCCAGGGTGAATTTGGAGAGCAATTCTGGGATCTGGATTTTGCACTTGGTCGTCAAAGAAACTCGCTCAAGTTCTTGGGTCTCATTTCTCTTCTGTCTAAAAGGAGCATAATTATGCCCCTCCAGAGTCACAGTGAAAGCAAAAACAGAATGATTGAGAATTTAAATTAAAGCTCAGAGGACCTATCAAATCTGCATTCAATATAACTGTGGAAATTAAAAGCACGACTTCTAGAAACTCAGGGCACGGTCAATGTCGATGTGCTGAGTCAGATGCTCAGCAAGAGGAGGAAATTCTGTTCAGCATGGGGAGGAGAAGGCTTTTGGGGGCTTTCATGTATTTAGGAAATATTTAGAACCCATATTCCATGCCCAGTTCTTTTGTGGAGATAGAGAATCCAAAGCGAGTCATGACAGCCAAGGTGCCTGCTGATGGCTGCTCTGGTCAGTGCTAGGGTGAGGGACGACAGGGCACACATCCTGGAGGTGTTTTCATCTAACCCGCTGGAGTTTGGAAAAATGGGTTAGTGCTGAGGATCAACCTCAAAGATGGTCACCTTAAGAGCGACCCAGGTGCAGGAACACCTGGGTGTATGGAGGCTCGGAGGCAAGAGAGTCTTTGGAACTTCATTAATCATCCACTGTCACACAGCAGAATGCTACGGTCCAAAGTGTAAGGGCTCAAAACAGCCAACAGGGATTACTTCAGCATCCATGGGTCAGGAATCACTGTGGCTTTGTTCAGGGTCCTCACTGGCTATTGGCTGGAGGCATCAATTTCTTGCCATTAGGGTCTCTTCGTAGAGATACTAGAAATAAGGCAGCTTGCTTTCACTAAAAGGAGAGAGAGAGAGAGAGAGAGAGAGAGAGAGAGAACATGAGGATGACATGTGTCATGGATTCCAGATAACCCATGGAAGTGACATCCTAACATTTGGTGACCTAATCTTGTAAGTGACATCCTAACATTTCTGCCGTATTCTGTTTATTATAAGCAAGTCACTATATCCAGTTCATATCCAAAAAGAGATGAACACACATTTTAATACTGGAGGTAGAATCCCTGGCGCCATTTTGGAGGCTACCTACCAGAGGCACGTCCAAGGGTTCAAAGTTCATTTTATCTGAAGGGCAATAAGGGGCAGTGGGAGAAGACCTGGAGAGGTGAGTGGGCACCCGATTGCACAGGCTCATTGGCCAGTTTAAGGATTTAGGATTTGATCTCAGAGGGGAACTTTGAAGAGATTTAGGGCAAGCTGAAACGTGATCAGATTTGTACTTCAGGATGATCACCAAAGTAATCACTAATGGGAAATTGATTGATGTCAGGCAATGGTTGTTACTAGAATATTTCAGTCTTCCAAGGAAGCAAAATGGCGGCCTGAAATGGGGAAGCAGTGGAGAGGATGAACAGAAGTTGAAGGAATCCAAGATATTCAGAAATTCCAATAAGTTGGACTTAATGAATGGACAGGAAAAAGTTCAATGAGAGAGAAGAAGGGGTGTAGGATGAGTGGCACGATTCTGAATTGGGCGGTTGGATACATGATGGGACTATTTCTTGAGGCAGGGAAGGGGTGAATCTGGACAAGGAGACCATGGGGTTGATTTTGGACATGCTGCATTTGAAGAACCTGTATCACATCCAAGTGAAGATGGCCAGTAGGCTGTTGGCTCTTTGGTTCTCAGAGCAGGAGGGAGGTCTGAGTTGGATCAAGATTTGAGAGTGACCAACATCTGGTCACTAATTGAAGCCATGGGAATGTAGGAGGTCTCCCAAGGAGAAGCCTGGTTTGCCTCACAGGGTGCTCAGAGTAGGTCACTGGACCCTGGAACAGCAGCACATGATGCCAAGGTACTGAGTGGATTGGTTTCCACGTCACCTGATGCAAGACAGAGATTAAACTCA
>JAJEJO010003457.1:2551-47655 GCA_020662805.1 Glaucomys volans | reverse complement strand
AGAGGGGAACTTTGAAGAGATTTAGGGCAAGCTGAAACGTGATCAGATTTGTACTTCAGGATGATCACCAAAGTAATCACTAATGGGAAATTGATTGATGTCAGGCAATGGTTGTTACTAGAATATTTCAGTCTTCCAAGGAAGCAAAATGGCGGCCTGAAATGGGGAAGCAGTGGAGAGGATGAACAGAAGTTGAAGGAATCCAAGATATTCAGAAATTCCAATAAGTTGGACTTAATGAATGGACAGGAAAAAGTTCAATGAGAGAGAAGAAGGGGTGTAGGATGAGTGGCACGATTCTGAATTGGGCGGTTGGATACATGATGGGACTATTTCTTGAGGCAGGGAAGGGGTGAATCTGGACAAGGAGACCATGGGGTTGATTTTGGACATGCTGCATTTGAAGAACCTGTATCACATCCAAGTGAAGATGGCCAGTAGGCTGTTGGCTCTTTGGTTCTCAGATCAGGAGGGAGGTCTGAGTTGGATCAAGATTTGAGAGTGACCAACATCTGGTCACTAATTGAAGCCATGGGAATGTAGGAGGTCTCCCAAGGAGAAGCCTGGTTTGCCTCACAGGGTGCTCAGAGTAGGACACTAGACCCTGGAACAGGAGCACATGATGCCAAGGTACTGAGTGGATTGGTTTCCACGTCACCTGATGCAAGACAGAGATTAAACTCACGGCTCTGGGGAATTTTCTTCACCATAGTTTCCTTTGGTGCTTTATTTTCTGAATTCTACCATTGCTGATTATTTGCAGATGGTGAGTGGAGAGAGAATTCTATTTTTCTTGGTCTTGCTTTCATTTGTGTTCTCTGGAACCATGGATAGAAGTCAGAGGGTTGGGAAGGAATGGGGTGAGTGGGGAGGATCAGTTCACACACCATTACAGGCCTGTAGTTTACTCTGGTCTCAGCACGGAGATCTTAGGGCTGTTGAGGGGTCCTCTAACTCGGATCTTGGAAAGGTTGGAGGAGCTGGTGAATAAAGACCATTGTTTTCCTCTACTTCAAAATTGAGAGACAAGAGAAAGCGGTGGATACATCATGAATCCTGGAGTTGCAGCATGTGGATTCTAATCCCAACTTTGCCATTTACCAGCTGGAAAATGATTTAGCACCTTTGTTTCCAAGTTTCCTCATCTATAAAAAGGGCTAATAACAGAGTGTTTCATAGGGTTTTTATAAGTGAAGGAAAGACTTACAATGGTACCAGGCACATAAAAAGTGCCACATAAGAATTTGTTAAATAAAAATAGACCAGCTGCTCTAATGGACACAACTGAACTGACTGCCCGACCCATAGTCCTCCATTTCTGAGATGGTGCTTCTCACCCACTGGCATGGCCCTTGGTAGGTAGCCATGTTGGAGTCATGTGACCCTCCCAGGCCACACCTGATTGGATCAGGCATAAGCTCTAGAACCAAATCGAGCCAATCAGGTTCCCTCTCACAGGACAAAGCGACACTAGCCAGTCTCCCTTGGTCCCTTGGGCCCAGAATGGGGACGGTTCTGCTCCACTGGCCCTGGGTTTCTGTAGGAGCCTTAGGCTCCCTTCCTCCCCGCACCTTTTTGCCATTCACCGAGCTGTAGTCAGGCCTATTCCTGTGGTTTCCGCATCAGCAGATTCAACCAGCCACAGATGGAAAACATTCGGGAAAGAAAACAGTTTTGTCTGGACCCAACATGTACAGACTTTTTTCTTGACATTCTATCCTAAAGGATAGAGTAAATAGGCATTCCCATAGTGCTTCCATTGTGCTAGCTATGAGTCATCTAGAAATAATTTGAAGCGGACAGGGGAGTGGGTATAGGTGCCTTCCCGACACTGTGCTGTTCTGTCTAAGAGCTTGGTAGTCCACAGGGGGTCCTGGAACCGATCCCCTGCAGACACTGAGGATCCCTGCACTTTTAACCACAAACCCGCCCTGGAGGGGCTGATTTCAGCATGCCTGTGCTTCCTTGTAGGTGCTTTTGTGGATTTGCTCATAAATGGAGGCCAGAGTGATGAGGCCCAAGGTGCATCTCTGAACAGCAGGGTGGGGCCACAGGATGGGAGGAATTGCAGTGCTTAGAATTATTTGTTAGAACATTAAAACCCCTTTGTCTATTGGATATCGATGTCTCTGGAAATGCAAAAAGCAACCCACTAAAACTATCTTTTCGTACACCATGCTTCAAAACATTAAAGCTATCGAGAATTCCATGCTCTCTTTCTGTGTGAAAGATCTTACCCTGAGGGGTTAGAGCAGCCTTTGAGGAACTCTTCAATGCCTTGAGAAGGTGTAGTCTTTTCTGCCTTTGAATCAGCTTCTGATATTTTATTCTTTGCACTTTCAATGTTGTGAACTATCTCCCAGAGTTCCACTACTGTGAAGAATCTTTTTAATGTTTAGGACACCTTTGTCACTTTCACCAGGTTCCTCTGGCTGTCTATCCAGAGTCTTGTATATACGGTGAACAATTTCTTCTATTACCCCATTTCCATTTAATGAAGATGTCATTAATGGCATGATCGGCCCCTGTGTGGGCCAGTACCTCCTTTTGTTTACCCAGTAGTGTAAAATGTCAGTGGGTCTCTCCCGGAGGGGACAAGGAGGTGACACAGCCGCATACTCTGCTGTCCACGTGTGAGCTGAACAACAGATCCACAACCATCGGCCACCTTCAGACTTCCGGAAGGGGTGGCGGAGTGGGTCGCCGCTCCTGATACGCATCTGGAATTTCCACAGTGACTGCAGAGGAAGCAGTTCGGTTTGTACTCCGTACAATTACATGCAATTAATGCACTGTGGTAACTGAAATGGGAACCATGTCATTGGGGACCGCTGTAATTTAAAATCTGTGCTCGTTGGAATTACGCACATGGAACTGTGCGTATCGGAACTAACCACCGACTTCCTGTGCCCTAATTGACTGCTTACTTATGTTGTTCCAGTAAATTATAATCTCCTAGAAGGCAAAGACATGCCTTTTTGTTTTCTTCTGGTTTTGGATTTCCAGCATCCAACTCAGGAGATAGCACAGACCCGTCACCTACGAGCTGAATGAAAAGCTCAAGTCCTCACCCGTGAACATGCTGTGAACCGTGTGTGGAGATGTGTTCTAGCCCAGGAGTCAGGAGACCTGGCCTTCCACTCCCAGTGTGCTTTTGAAGGCTGATCCCTTTGCTCTGTGTCCCATCAGTTTTTCCCCATCTGTCAACTGGATGACAGAGTTTGGTTTTGAGGTCCCCTTTCTCAGGACAGTTGGAAAGATGCTTCTTGGAAAGATTCTGTGCTCAAACCAGCTTGGAAAGATTTGCTTCCTCTGCCTCCCTCTTAGAATTCACCATGCACTTTATGCACCTCTAAGAAGCCTCCAAAGAAATCCTGTAAGAAAGGAGCACGTTTCACATAACTTACGGCAGAATTTGCCCCCTCCCCGGCTTCCCTTTACGCACAATGCAGCAGGTTTTCCCTACAGCAGTTTGGGGACACTCACATGCTTTTCAACTTTAGCGTTTTGTGGGTCTGGACACAGATGGGGCACTACAGTACAGGGTGCTCTTGCGGGTCAGCCAGAGGAGCATCTTGATGTCCCTTTGAAGGGGAGACCATGCGGCTGTGCACAGTGGCTGAACACACCGGGGTTCTCTCTGCACCCCGCCTTCCTGCACCCGGAACTCGACTGCCCACGGGGCCGGCACACGTGTCCTACACATGTGGATGCCCAGCGCTCTTCCTGAAGCAGGAAGCGTGGACTTGGTGCATCTCGGCGCTTCCAGTGCAATCTGCCCTATCTCTGATAAGGCTGCATCTTTGGGAGTCAGAAGGAAAGCCTAGGATAGTTTGCTTTTCTAGATGTTTCCTGAGTGGATTGAGGGACTGGTTTTGTGTGTGTGTGTGTGTGTGTGTGTGCAGGTATTATAAATGTATGTGTGTATATATCTTGATCTGCTTTCTGTAGACCTTGAGAAATCTTTCCCCTTCATCTACTTGACCTTCAAGGCTACCTTGAAGGTGACCTCCATTTGAAAAATGTATAGACACTTTCACACCATTTCTGAGATTCCCCTAAGAATCGTCACCCTACTCTGAAAGAGGATTGAGGAAGGCTGGGGATGGGGGACGGAGTGGGGAGGTGGTCAGACATGGATGGAGGAATAATGAAAGATCAGGGGCAGGATGAGGGATCAAGACTGGGGATGAGCAAGGAACAGGGTCAAGGCGAGGGATGCTGCTGGGCTTTGCATGCTGATTGCCTGTCTGCTGACCCTGTCCCTGAGCAAGCAGCCAGATGCAGCTCTGGAGTTGCATCCTGCCTGGAGAAATGTAGGTCAGTGTGTGCATCGGCTTTTCCATGGTCCATCTGGGTCTCATGTTCATGCACAGAGGTTTCCACATTTTGATGTATTTTCTCTGTGTGTGCACGTGTGCAAATTCACACATTTGGTCTGCGGTTCTTTGATCCTTCAGCTTATGTTTGGGCTCTTCTGATGTGCATGTTTCCATGATAAATTCTTACCAGACTTTTCCAACACACCCTATGGTCAGATGGATGCAAATTACCCACATGGCCAGACCTTCTGAAAGATGCACCCAGCAAGGAATAAAAGTTAGCATGGAAATAAGGCAGCTACTAAAACCCTCTTTCGCCAAGATGGTGGCTTTGATGGTCAAGTGGTTGGAGAGGAAGGATGTCCCCAGAGGAGCATGGCGCGGGGCTGTGGCTAGAAGCAGAAGTTACTAACTGGAGTGTCAGTGGCGGGTCCTAGGAGGGAGAGGTCGAAGAGAACGACTAGAGAAGCAACAAAGTTGTCAGATCAGCTCGACCAGATGGAAAAATAACAGCCACAAGAGCGTTCTGCGTGTAACGCAGCCAACCTATAAAATGCAGATTCCCAGGATCCCGCTGGCCCTTCTGATCACAGGCCCCAGGGATGGACACTAGAAGCTGTCCTTTCAGGGGCCACCTCCCCAGAGGCTCTGTCAAACCAGCGGGAATCATGGTAGGATGAGTCTAGCTATCCCCACTCCAGCCAATTGATTAGTCTTAAAGCTGTCCCCATGTCTGTGACCTTAATGACAATCAGAGACAAATAAGCACACCTCCCAACACCAGGAATGATGTGGATCTTATTAGTGGTCTTTGGGGACTCTGCTTGGGTTTCATTTCAAGGACGGGCGCTTTCAGGGCAGGACTTGTTGTCCTCTGTCTGTCTTTATATTTCTCTCCTCTTTCATATATTTCTGGCTGGTGACCCAGAGGTACAGCTGTGTCTCTTAGTAGCTGTGCCCTGCCCCTGAAATGCCCTTCCCTGCCCTCTAAATGCCCAGGCTGTTTGGGGTGAAGGAGAGCCAGAGTCAAGGTTGACTTTGGCCTGAGGCTGTTTAGATGGCAAGCTCAGAAAAAAAGCCTGGCGTGGCTGGTGATCCAGCCCGAGTGACTTTCTTGCCCTGCCTGGGGATCTGGCACCAGGGCCTCCACCAGTTGCACAACACCGTTTCGCTTCCTATTTGTCTGGCATTTTTCTTTGAAGACACCCCCTTGGGAAAGGGGAGCTGTCAGGACATGGGATTTCTGGTTCCCTGTCCAGAAGAGATTCTAAATTTATCTCCAGTTCCACTGAAACCTCTAATGCACATGACCAGCACCTTCATATGACCAGCATATGAAGACCTACTATGCTTCCCTCTCCATCTTCCTCTGATCTTTACGTGACCTTGTAAGGCTGGCATGTTAGACCTGTTTTGCAGAGATGGAATCTAAATCAGAGGTGACTTCTCCTTTCCTGGGGGGCTGGTGAGTGTGGAGGAGGGATTCGAACCTGGGCCTCGGTCTCCTGAGCATGATGCTTTCCCGGTCATGACCCACTTTCTTCAGGGCAACTTAGTCTGGGGCAGCCTCAAGTTGGCCCCATGAGCCAAAGGGGAGATGACCAAGGCAGAGGCTCCTATGCCCTGTTAAAAGTCACCATTGCACCCTCTTTGGCAAAGAACCGCTTTCAATCCCCAAACTCCCCAGTGTCTGAAAGTCGGATTAACCAGACCACAACCTGACTCATGGGCCCCGGCCCTTGAGGAATTTTTGCGAGGGTGGAACAATGAGAGTGTTTTGGGTTTTCGTTGGGTGCTGTACCTTCTACCGCAATGTCACCTGGTACTGACACAATATCTTCTTGTCATGAATTGGGAAACAGATTTGCTGTGGATTGGCAGTTTGGGTGAGAATTAGGAGGCGGTTGGGAATGTGGGTTTGGCAGGGGTTTTGCTGGGTCAGGGCGTGGGGGAGCAGGGTAACCACAGCGCTGCTTTGAGTGTTTTCCAAGTTCAAAGGGGACTACTGTTTTGTTGCTTTTCTAGTTCTTTCTTCTCCAAGTCACTCACAAGATCTAAGACATGCCTTTCCGTTTCTTCCTTCCCCAATTGGGTGAGTTGTTTAGACGTTCAGAAGAGAGGGAGGCCCCATGCTGCGGGGGAGCCTTCTTTTAGAAAGTGGGTGGGAAGGGGTGGAGATATTCCTGCCTTTGAAGGTGTCGCTTTGGAAGCCGCCACAAAGACCACCAGTCCACGAGGTGGAAGTCACGTGGAGCCATTTTGGAGGAGCAGTTAAGAACCGAGGGAGGTTCCAGAAAAGCGTGATTTGATAGAACTTTCTGTGATTCTGGGCCTGTTCTAAATCTGCCTTGTCTACCTGCTGTTACTGAGCACTGGAACGGTAGCTGATGTAATGGAGAGCTGGATTTTTCATGTTGAGTGCCTTAAAATTAGGGGATCCTATGTGGCCCTCGGCTGCTGTATTGGACAGCACAGCCCTGTAGCCTATCAATGTCACGAGTCCTGATGCCACCACTCTGTTTCAGTCAGCGTTTTTACTGCCATGACTAAAAGGACTCAACCAGAACAACTGTAGAGGAGGAAAGGTTTATTTGAGGGCCCATGATTTCAGAGGTGTCAGTCCATAGATGGCTGGTTCCATTCCTTGGGGCTCGAGAGGTGAGGCTGAACATCATGGTGGAAGAGTGTGGCAGAGGGAAGCAGCTCACATAGTGATGAGGAAGCAGAGAGAGACTCTACTCTTCAGATGCAAAATATATTCCCCCAAGCCACGCCCCAGTTCCCACCTCCTCCAGCCACACCCTGCCACTTCAATGAATCCCATCAGGGGTTAATTCACTGATTGGGTTAAGACTCTCACAACCCAATCATTTCTCCTCCAATCCTTGCATGGCTCATACGTGAGATTCTGGGGGACACCTCACATCCAAACCATAACACACTCCTAAGTGTTACCTTAGGAAGTTTGCTTTACCTTTCTGAGCTCCTGTTTCTTCACCAGTAAATGAGAATAGAATTGGCCTTTGGCTCCTCAGGTTGATGTGAAGATGGAAGGAGGCCACGTATCTCGATGCTCAGAACAACCCCTGGCATCCGGGGTTCCCATCATGTCAGGGAATGAAATCTGAGAGGGGAGGAGACGTTGATGGTGGAGCTATAAGAAGCTCTTGGGTGTCTACTCCACAGCCCCTTCATCCATTCTGCAATGTTTTTCTTCATGAGTCACTGGGTCAGCCATGAGCTTTGCAAGAAGGTGTGTCCCTCCCTGGCTCCCATCCCACAAGAAGGCGGGTTCCTGATTCACTTCTGGGCTAAGCCAATTATGGTGGCTCCTTCCTGCTCTCTAGCTCAGAACTCATGCTAAAACCCACCTGACCATGCCATCTCAAAGCTGCCTCTTCTTGGAAGTTTCCGGAATAGCATGCTAACCATATCCCCAGTACCCATGCTCCAAGACCAGAATGCTGGTGATGCCAAAGAGAAAAGCATCCTTCCACCCATCTCTGCTTTGTCTCTTCATCTTCTCCTCCAGGTCCTTCCTCTTCTTCGACTTAGGTTTCTCTTCATTTCTCTCCAGATGACAATATGGGAGGTTACAGTGCTTGGGCGGCTGCTGAACCTAGGACTCCTTGGGGTCAGGCCATGGGTCTTGCTGGTCAGAAGCAACTCATGGGCCGAGAGGTCAATGGAGACAGCCAATGGCTGGATGGGGTTCTCCTGCCTTCTGTCTGGAGTGGGGTGCAGACTTCGAGGAGATGGAAAGGCATTTGAATGGGCAAAGCATGGTGGTCTGTACCCATTGAAACATGACCTACTATGGCCGGTAAGCTGGATGGGATTGCAAAGACAGGACTCAAGACAAACAAACTGTGGGGAATTCTCTAGTCTTGCTGGGTGCTGGGAGCCTCAATCATATGTGTATGTGAATGGAGGAGGTGAGTATAGGAAGGGAGAATTTCTGAGAAGAGCTGGTATCTCCAGAAACCGGTTTCATCTGAGATCACTGGTCTTTAAGTTTGTTGATTTTGAATCTCAAAACTACCATCCTGCTCCCCACACGTCACAGGGTTTTTACATATCTGTCGTACAATTCAATTTATTAAAGAGGTACCCAATGTTTCATAGCAGATACAGAAATTGAATCCACCACCTCAGACATTCTTTTTCTTTTCCAGTACTGGGGATTGAATTCAGGGCTGCTTTACCACTGAGCTGTCTCTCCAGTCCTTTTTATTTTTTATTTTGAGGCAGGGTCTCTCTCAGTAAGTTGCCCAGTTGGCCTCTAACTTGTGATCCTCCAGTCTCAGCCTCCCAAGTTGTTGGAACAACAGTTGTACACCATCACATCCCACCCAAGTTACCATTCTTTCTAGTGAAATCACTTGACCTGCTCTGGACACTCCTAATTCTCATTCTGGTTGCCTAGGAGGCCTTCCCTGACCTCACTGCCCCTGCCCAGCCCAAGGACCTCCTCCACGGCCCATAATCCTCTGCACTTGTTGTCTTAGGGCACTGGGCCTCTGTTGCTGTATTTAGCTGTTGGCTTTCCATCACCCTGCTGCCTCCTTGGGTGTAGGAAACCCTTTGGTTGATGTTGCCCCTGGCTTATTGATAAACATTTAGCAGCTAGCTCTCCCTGAGAAGGGGTAAAATGAGATCTTGCTGGTTTCTATGGTCTGACCACTTGCACCACCACTATCTCAAGCTAGCGTTGTGGCAGGGCCACATGGGTCTGGGAGGGCTGTCTAGAGGAGCTGTGTGGATCCATGATTTCTAACACCCAGATGGGATGTCCGAAAACTACCCGGAGAACACGGATCACAGGCAAATGCACAAAACAATCGGGAAGCGATGAGTCTTGGGTGGTAATTTCCTCTGACTTTAGTTCGGTTTATTTCAATGTGAGTAGATGGCATTTAATGTTCACTGATGATCGGGCTTAACAAGTGACTTGAAAATGCCCTGAATGTGGAGTCGTTCCAAGCTGGTCCCAGTGCATCCTGTATGTTTGCAGTTCAAGGTATCATTACAGGGACTCCAGCGTGCTCCTGGCCCCTTGTCCTCTCATGTCCCCATCCCTGCGTCCCCCACTTTCACCCACTTCCAGGTCAAAGTCAGATTTGGGGCCGAAATCCCAGAGATGATGTGGATTCATGAGGGTGTACGTGTGCATCTCCCTGGTAAGACCGTCCTGGTTCTTTACTTTTGAAACACTATCACAGCGAGTGGCTGCCTCCTGATCTCTCTAGGGGCTGCCTCAGTGTCTCCCTTAGGATTCCAGGCCAGGCAATGACCCCTAACTCATGGGGTGACCCCTGATAGTTCAGGTGCTGTGCTGCCTCTGGGTCTGATTTGACCCCCCACCCCCCGGGGGTCAGATCCGCGCTGACTCTCATCTCCATCCGCTCTCCCTGCATAGCGAGCTCCCCATGACTCAGTGGCTTGAAACGACACACACTGGGGACCTCACAGACCCGCAGGTCTGGAGTCTGGGCAGTGTTCACCTGTGTCTCTCCCACAACTGCATTAAGCTGGCATTCGGGGCCAGGGTCTCATCCGAAGGCAGAACCGGGGAAGGATCTGCTCTCAAGCTGGCGGGATCCTGGGCTGACTCAGTTTCTGTGGATCCTGGGGCCTCAGGCCTCGGTTCCTCTGTGATTATTGGCTGGAGGATGACTTCAGTTCCAGGCCACAGGACCTCGCTGCAGCAGAAGGCCCGGCTGAGAGGCTGTGCACACTGAGAGTCTGCTGCAGTGCCGGAGGTCATAACAATGATGGCCTAACAGGGGAGGTGACATCTCTTCAACAGCACGTCCTGTTTGTCAGGCCATGGAGACTAGGAGGTGGGGAGTCGGGCCCCTTGGAGGCCTAGCAACCCCCTTTGCCAGATGACTTGAGCTCCGCCCCATCTTGCCTGCCAGCTTCTGCTGGGGCACATGCTAGGCTTTGTCTATGACCGTGTTCCCAGTAGCTGACACATAGTAGGTGCTACCCAGCTGTGCCTCTGTCCCATCCCTTCTGTGGTTCTGTCTGGTCTGATTCTCCCATTTCACTTCCCAGGGTTAACCAGCATGCCGACGAGCGTCTTGTTATGTAGCACACTTTCCTGAGCACCGTCAGAGGCAACCTCAAGGTCACCTTGGGTTCTATGGGCCCCATGCTGCTGCTGAGTCCGCTGCTCTGATTCCCAGAGCAAAGCAGGAGTCGACCACGGAAAGGATTTCCCTGCCACCCCCAGGCCTCGGGGACCGCAATTCACCGCAACACTCGTGCACACAGGCAGTCACACCTAAGTCAGGCCCTCAGAGTCATTTACTCACCTGGTTCCCCGGTTCCCCAAAGACTCTTATAACCGAACTGCAATTTTCGTTCAGGACTTGAGTGGAAAGGACCCGGATGCCAACCCCCAGGATCCAGCAGCAGTGCTTCCCAGTCCCGCCTTGCCCTGAGTCCCATTAAAATAAAACAGCCTCAAATGTCTGGGAAACCCTGCGAGAGATCATAACCTAACACCGCAACCCCGTTTCTCCCGGTACCTTGGGGGGAAATAATTTATTATTATTTTTCTATATAACTCATAAAACGGGGAAGTGATTTAATGCGCAGAGTAGAACTAAATTGTTTCCAAAGTGGCCAATTTTTGCAATGGTTAAAATGATCCCGCTGCCCTTGTGTGGTTCCCAGATCCCTGGACACGTGGAAAAGATTCTGGGGAGTGTCACGGAGCCTGGTGGGGCTCCGGCTCCTCCGTGTCTCCCTGTAGGGTTTCGGATGCATCTGGGCCCCAGGGAGGGCTGTGGCCGGCACCTGGAGCCAGGCCTCCAGCACATACTCTGGAGGTTCTGGGACCTGTCCCTGTCCCTGTCCCTCCAGGAAAACCTCTGGCCTCGACTTAAATACCGAATTGCACCAAAATGCTTTCAAATGTCACAGGTGATAAATTTGGTTTTGGTTAGCATTTTGAGCCAATTTTGAAAGGTCTTAGGGGAATCAAGGTGACAGATTCAGCGCAGCCCACGTGCAAAACTTGCAGGACTTATTTCCAGAAGCCTGTTTCCAATGCCACTAGATAGGACGGTTCCTATTATTCTTCTGAGAACCTCATGAGAGAGGAACTATTGCTATCCCCATTTCGCAGGTGGGAAAACTGAGGCAAGTAGGCTCCGTCTCCAAGTCTAAGCTCTAACCCGCTATGCAATGCACTTCTCTAGAAAGCTCTTGAAGATCAATCATCTGCATGTTCCTCAAGAGCGTGGCTGATATAAAAGGGACAAGCAGAATGATTTCCACAAGCTCACCACAGACCAGTGGTATTTCTATGGGTTTTTCCATTGTGTGAGATCCATGAGTTGTTGGATGGGGGAAAGAAAAGGAAATTTGTGTTAAATTAGATTTGGGCATTTCTCAGAATTTTGGACAAAAGTCTCTGAGAAGATTTGCAGAAAGGAAACTTGTTTAATTTTATTTAGAGAATTGCTTCTCAGACTTGGTGGAGCATGGAGTTCTGTTGAGCGTCTTCCCTCTGCCTCACCTTCCTGGGATTTCCAGGAGCACCGTGGGAAGGATTGCTCCATCTGGGTGTTCCCAGGGGGGTCTTGTCTCCCAGGGAAAGTCGTGAACCTCTCCCCTCAGGATCTAGCACAATCAAGGAAGGTGGGCTTTATCAACATTAGGATCCCCCAGGGCTAGATGGAGTTTTCTAAACTAACAAAAAGAACAAAAGGTTTCCAGAGTGGCTGCACCAATTTGCAACCCCACCAGCAATGTATGAGTGTACCTTTTTCCCCACATCCTCACCAACACCTGTTGTTGCTAGTATTCTTGACAATAGCCATTCTAATTGGGTGAGACGAAATCTTAGGGTAGTTTTGATTTGCATTTCTCTTATTACTAGAAAACTCAGAATGGAATCACCATTTGACCCAGCTATCCCACTCCTTGACCTATAACCCAAAGGACTTAAAATCAGCATACTTCAGTGATGCAGCCACATCAATGTTTATAGCAGCCCGATTCAGTATAGCTAGATTGTGGAACCAACCTGGATGCCCTTCAATAGATGAATGGATAAAGAAACTGTGGTATATATATATATATATACACACACAATGGAATATTACTCAGCCATAAAGAATAAAAAAATTATGACACTTGCAGGTAAATGGATGGAGTTGGAGAAGATCATGTTAAGTGAAATAAGCCAATCCCAAAAAACCAAAGGCCAAATGATCTCTCTGATAAGTGGTTGATGACACATAGCGGGGTGAGGGAAGGTAAGGGAAGAATGGAGAAAGGATGGATTGTATAGAGGAAAATGAGGAGTCGGGGGGCAGGGAAGGAAAGATAATAGAATGAGACAAACATCATTACCCTGTGTATATGTATGAATACACACATGGTATGATTCTACTTCGTGTACAACCTGAAAAATGATAGCTGGACTCCATTTGTGTACGATGAACCAAAATAAATAAATAAATAACAAATAAATAAATAAATAAAATTAAAAAGAGCAAAAGCAATCTTATAGAGAACTTTCTATGCAACCCAAACTATGCATAGAGCTGGATGCATTGGGTGCCCTGGTCCTAGGCTGAACCCAAGACACCAGCAGGAGTCCTCTGTGTGTCCCAGGGACCGTGGGTGTTTGAGCAGCAGCCCTTGGAGAGGAGGTGGTGGAAATGAGCTCTCTTGTCTTGAGCGTCACTAACTGAATTCTGGACCCTTCCCTGCTTTCCTGCTGAGACCATGTGTCCCTAGCCTGTGTCCAGTCAGCTGCTGAGCCTTGGGGAGATGATCTCTGACCACTCCCAGTAGCTTGGTTGGAGCTATAACCTCCCTGTGGGCTGAGGCTCTTCTCTCCTGCTCCTTTTCCTTCCCTTCCTCTTCTGCAAGTATCAGGAGGCAGAAGGGTCTCCCTCTCCCTCCTGCCTCCCCCCGTTATTCATAGGCATTTCCCTCAATAAATCACTTGCACATCCAGCCTTGTCTTGGAGACTGTTTCTCCAAGGATCCTGACACAGGAGCCAAAACGTCTGCTACCAACTCAGAGCTCGGTGGCTGTGGTCCAGGTCAGGATCCTGTTTGGAGGCCTAGGGCAGGATCTGGCCCCAAACAGTTCATCAGCCTCGCTGCCTATTTTTGCAAATAATGTTTTGTTGGAACACAGCTAAGCCCTGTCATCTACATATTGCCTTTAGCTTGTCTTGTGCTGTGACGGCAGAGATGAACAGTCACAACGGGGATCCCGTGGTCTGCAAAGTCTGCAGTATCTACTCTCTGGCTGTTGAATGAAAAAGTTTGCACCCACCCCCCTCATCTAGAGCAACATGTCTGGTCTCCACTGGCATTTGGATAGATCGCCTCTACCCTACTCTTGGTGTCTGCTCATATGAAATAAGGAATCCAAACACTGGTGAATCCAACACAGTTCCTTTGGCAATGAGCACCTTATTGTTGTTCAGGACACAAGTGTTTAGTGAGCACCTACTATGTACAAGGTGTTACGACGGGAGTCAGGTTGGATATGTTCATTCATTCTTTTGACAACAATTTGCAAAGTTAGACGTGAGGCAAAACAGACAGACACTGAGGAGGGTCCCCAAGGAGTACCTCTGGAGAGAGATGCTATTAGTTGACCCCCTCAACCCTTTTCTTCTTTTTCTTTGCTAACAAAACTCCAGTCTCATTCAGGGTGACAATGAGCCAAACCCCAGAGAATGATCACAATTCATTTACAGCCATGCCAACAAACCCCTACCCCTTGGTCAGTGATTAGTCTAGGAGTGAGTAGGCCACTCAAATCTGGTCAGTAAGATGCAAGCTGCACTCGGATAAAGGCTTTTCACAAAGGTTTTCTTCCCTATAGAAAAGAAATTTGCAGGGAAAAATCCCTTATCCATCCACTCTCTTCACCCCCATCCACCTCCTTGCATTTTACCCTGTGAGGGATTGATGTCAACAGTGGTGGCAGCCACTTTGTGACCATGAGGAAAAGACCAAGAGAATCTCAATGTGTCCCCTGACCTTGCCATCATTGGCCGCTTCCACCACCCTGGAACTGCCTTGCTAGGATCCTTGCTAGGTGAGAAAAGTGATCTCCTAATTCTTTAAGCCTCCATCCTCTGGGATTTTTCTCCTTGCATCCGCAAAGTGATATTCCTAAGTGAAACTCTGTCCTGGAGGAGAAAACATTGTATTCAGAACCCATGGCGACCACAGCCAACGCACCCTTGCCAGTCCTGAGGTGAACCTTCTGAGAAGTGCCCTTAACTGTGTTTATTTGGCCTTGATGGGTAGTCTGTGGGTGACCAAAGCATGGTCCAGTGATTCGGAAAATACAAGGCAGACCACGCGGTGTTGCGAAGCGTCAAAAGGAAGGAGCGATCTGGTTTCCAGGGGCACCTCACAGCCTCCTCTTGCAGCCCACGGGCTGCTCAGGAGCTGATGCTCAGGAGGAAACCTACACAGGGCGTTGCCCCCAGCACAATGGCGGTTTTCAGAGGAGAGACAGGGTGGAGGGAGAAGATGGCTTAGGATCTGCCTGGCTGTGGTAGGCCTGGGTGAGGCTGAGGATGGGGATCGGATGAGAGAAGCAGCGAGTTCCGGGGGCTGGAGGGGTGGGACAGTGACTCACTCATCGTCCAGCAAATCACATCACTCCAAGTCTCAGGAGAGGGACTGATGCGCCCAGGTGTTTGAATTGTCAGTTTCACTATCTCTGCAAGATCTGGTGAGGATGGTGACCTCACCATTATGCAGATGAGGCTCAGGAATGGAAAGCGCCTCCTGGGTGCAGAGTGAGGCTCAGCCTCCCAAGGTTCAGGCTACAAAACCCACCTTTTACTCCAGCTTCCCCCCGGCTCCTCCCAGGGTTCCCGAGGCCTCCAGAGTTCGTCTCTTTCATCTGGTAAACGGGAGGAACCTCGAGCATCGAGAAACCTCTGAGCACATGACCCTGATGCTACAGAAAAAGCAGAAGGTCCCCCTGGGGAGGACAGCCTGGTGCTACTGAGCATGTACTCAACGCGGAGCTGACGTCACGCTCAGCATCCTCTGCTTCATTTCTCATAGCAGCCGGGGGAAAGTGACAGGAATATCATATTACATGAGGAAACTGAGGTTTGGAGAGCTTAAGGGACTTAGCCAAGGTCCCAGGACTTGTAAGCAGAGAGCCCCAGGTGTCTGAGCCTGGATCCAGAGCACTCTAGCTCGGCCGGGTATTGCCTCCCTCAGGAATGTCCCTGTCCCCATCTCTTGCGTAGCATTGAGCCACCTTTCTTTATCCTTATCTTTCCAAATCCCCCGTCCGAGGCTCCTGCCACGTCCACTTTCTCTGCCCTCGGCTTAGATGCCAAGGGTCACGTGTGCGTGCGGGCATCTGCCCAGTCCGCCTTCCGGTTGTTCCCGGCTTGGCATGGCTCGGGGCCTTGGAAATTGGAGTGGAGGAAGCAGAGGTTCCCTGGGGACTGAGAAGGGGATGTTATTAACTTCAGGCTTTTCTGGGGATCCCGTGTTAACTATTACGAGCCAGCAGGTCAAGTGCCGTAAGACGGCCACATCTGGAGAGCAGCTCAGCTCCCTGCTTGCAATTTGTGGCTGGGGATTTTTTTCCCCTTCCATGGAAAAGCCAGATGACAGATGAATAGAGTTTTAAAGGATAAATGACAGAACAGCCCACAGAGCTGCCCCAGAGGAAGGCGTGACCTTCGTGGGCAACCCCATGTCCAGGTGCTCCAGGAGGGAAACTGAGATTGTCCCAGGGTCTGTCTGCCTGTCCTGCCATCTGGAGGAAGAAGGCCCTGAGTGTGGCTGATGGCCGTCAGCTTCTATTTGCACGCGTGGCAAGGTAGGGGACCCATCCTTACAAATTTGGCTCAGGGGTAAGACAAACCAATGCTAGGATTCTGATGACTTCGTGAGACGTTCCTGAATAAGTAACTTTATGTCTCTGAACCTTCCTTCAGCCAGTGACGGCTAGGCGGGTAATAAGGACAGTCCCTTACGAGACAGCTGTGATGTTTGCATGAAGTGAAAGAGGCAAAAAGATTTGCATAATGCTGGCACATAGTAGGTGCTCAGTTAATGATAGCTCTACGGGCTTCTTTCAGAACCTCCTAAGGCTCATCCCAGCCTCAGAAGAGTGTTTTCTACAAATCTGGAGTTTACAGTTTGCAGGAATTTGAATAGGTGCTCAAAATTTTGGTGAGCAGAAAATCACCTAGCATGGTTCACAGGGGTGAGATAGCAGTCGGAGAGCAGGAATAAGTTCTGATGCTCTATAGCCAGTGGACTGACTGTGGGGCAACGATCAGTTGTGTATTTCAAAACATCTAGTAGAGAGGATCTTGCATGTTCCCAACACAAGCGATGCTGGGAGTTTGGGCTACGGCTGTGCCAGTTTCCCTGATCTGACCATCACGCATGGTGCACTTGGACTGAAATGGCACTTTGCACGCCATCAAGATGTCTACTTATTATAGGTCAAAACTTGAGAACATCTGATGGTTATTTTTAGGAGAGGTAGGAATTTCAAAAAAATAAGAATAAAACAAAGAGCCTCCAATCCACCCATCACTGTGAGGAGCTCTTTGGACTGTTGCCTCCCTGGCTCTCGTTAAAGGCTGGGTTGATGATTTTTTTTTTTCTTTCTGCCCAGTAGAAATCTTTTCTGCTCTGTAGCCATCTGCTCTCTGTCCTGTCTCAACACTGCCATCAGAGCTCAGAGGCACCTGCTGATAAGGTCCTTCCAAGAAAACTTGATTTATTTATTTATTTATTTTGTACTGGGGACTAAACCCAGGGGCACTTAGCCACCGAGCCACGTCCCCAGCCCTTTTTATTCTTTATTTTGAGACAGGGTCTCATTAAGTTGCTTAGATCCTTGCTAAGTTTCGGAGGCTGGCCTTGAACTTGCGATGCTCCTGCCCCAGCTACCTGAGTTGCTGGGATTACAGGGGTACACCGCCACACCCAGCTAAAGCTTGATTTTTGAACTCTGAAATTTCAATTTCATATAACCTTCAGGGTTCATGAAATATTCTTCTTCTTTCAATTTTTCCCACCAATCATTTAAAAATGGGGGGGGAAAACATTCTCAGTTTACAGACTATTCAAAAGGAGACAGTGAGGTCCAAAATGCAGGTAGGCTGTAGTCTGCCGGTCTCTGAATCTGGGCCTGAAGATAGGCACGCAAGGACATCTGTATCACAAATTCAGGCTCTAACTGTATGCCCAGTTCTGAGTCCTGCTTATGACCTTTATGTAGAGAATTCTGGGGGCTCGGGATATAGCTCAGTTGGTAGAGTGCTTGCCTTGCAAGCACAAGGCCCTGGGTTCAATCCCCAGCACTGCAAAAAAGAAAAAAAAGAATGGAGAATTCTGCCATGCTACCAAATCTATGGAAACCTCATTTTTGATGATTGCTTAGTATTCCAGAATACAGATGACATTAGAATTAGAACTCAGAGCAGCCTGGTGAGCAGGGTAGGCTGGTCAAGTATCTTGAAGAGAGAAATTTTGCTAGTGGGATCATATGGGGAAAAGGATCAGAGATGACGCCCTTACATACACACACACACACACACACACACACACACACACACCCCACAAGGAGAGAGAGGAGGAAAACCACCCCGGCCCATCCCGCCTGCTTATGTTCCCTGTTGGAACTCAGCTGCATCCGACCTCTGGGCTTGTTGGCCGTGTGCATCAATTTCCTCCCTCCCCAGGAACAAATCGAGGTGTCACCTGGGGGGGTGGGCACGCTCCCTTCCCTGACCCCCCACCTGCTAACGCCTTCCATATGTGGATGAGCCCGGGGACTCAGCTCCGGCTTCCTGAGGCATCCTGTGCCTGGGGACCCTTCTCGATGGTGTTAAGACCCAGCGGTACTGAGCGTCTGTCCTTCCTCCTGCCCTTTCCTCAACGGGGGCACTTCTTGGGAATCTCATTTCCTTTGTGTGCGAGGCCAACTCTTTTATGATCCGCACACACTGGCGGCCAGCAGCTCCTGGAGGGGCCTCTGAGATCTCTCGTCTCCACGGGAGAGGCGAGGAAGACCCTGAGCGACGCGGGATTCCCTGAACGCAATAAACCAGGGGTCAAGGCTTCCAGCCATTGTGGTGGCTGTTCGTGGCTGGAAGAGACGGCTGAGGCAGTCCGCACTTGCAGATTGCCAAACTGAGGTCCAGAGAGGTTGCCTGACTTGCCTGAGTTTGCACAGCCTTATGAAGAGTGTAGGTGAGCATCTGGGTCTCCCAGATAAATCTCGTTGCTGGCCACCCCCTGGGGGGGGCCAGTGAGAAGAAACACATGCTCCTCTTCACATTCCTAAAATGAGCATGAGCAGCTATGGGTCTGACCTTGGAAATGCATTTCATCAGCTGCCATTCTTCAGATTGGTGTTTCCTGTTACCGGTACCGTGGGGCAGGGTGGTGCTGGGAATCTCTGTCTCTCTGAGTTGTTACATGATCATGATTTATATTAATATATTGTGATAGATGAATAGGTATTAGCATCTCTAATGCATTTGTCTATTTTATTTTATTATTTTATTTTATTTTATTTTTTGCGGTGCTGGGGGTTGAACCCAGGGCCTTGTGCTTGCAAGGCAAGCACTCTACCAACTGCACCCCTAGAATGCATTTATTTTTAAAGGACAAGTAAAGAGGGAGTCGAGCTGTAGCTGTGTCTTGGCGGTGGAGTCCACTAGTGTGTCCGAGGCCCCGAGTTCCATACCCAGCACTGCAAAGAAAAAAAAATTAAAACCAGTGAGTTAAAATCATGGAGAGCATCTGGAGGCACCAGCCACCTCCCGTAGGGCCCCTTCCTCAGAAATTAGGAAGCCTGCCTCCTGGAAGGGGGTGCTCTCCTCTAAGCTCTTCGGTTTTAAGAATTCTGCTCTCTCTCCTTGAGTCTCTGCCCCTGGAGGCCGTAGCCCTTTCTTAGAGATGGAGCCTTTGAGAACTGTGTCCTGGCTGAGTCCTGACTGATGCACACAGTCATCAGCAAACAAATCTGTAATTGCCAAGGGTGGTCGTGCCGCTCCGGAAGGGCTCAGGCAGCCATGGGAGCACCCTCGCCTTCAGGACCCCAAGGAAGTAGAGCAGTAGAGGAAAGCAGGGAACAGCGTTCCAAGCCCAGGAACAGCATAGGCGAGGCCAACCAGAGACAGGGGCACACTTTGGCCTGGCTGGTGGGTGTCTCAGGTCACTGAGCACAAGGTGGTGGCCTGGGGTGCAGAGTGAGGAAGGGCAGTATTGGTGCAGATGGGGTGGAAGGCAGCAGCCGAGCACCTGATGGTGGACAAGCCAGGTAAACAGGTGGCCTTGTGGGGAAGAGGAATGGACGGCGCTGAGGACTCTGGGCTGAGCTGCTCTGCATTGAGAGTGTGGCGTGCCGGGAAGACCTGACCCCAGCACTGCGGTTCCACAGTGAGAATCGGATGATCTTAAATTTTCTAATAGCCATCTTTTAAAATTTGGAATAAACAGGATGAATCGATTTTCATTATATTTTATGGATGCTAACAGGTCTAAAATATTCTCATCTTAACACCGAGAAACACGTAGGAAAGACAGTTTAATGTTTTCCTCGTTACGCTAAGCCTTTAAATTTGGGTGAGTCCACACTCACAGGGCATCCCATGAGGATGCATGTAGCCACCCTACTGCAGAGGAAAGCTCTGAGCCAGGTCCTGGGTTCAGGTTTCGGCTCTGCAAATGTATTCGTCTCCTCCTCGTTACTATAACAAACGACCCAGACAGAGCAACTTATAAAGAAAAGAGGTGTATTTAGCTCGGAGTTCTGGAGGTTCCAGAGCATGGTGCTGGCTCTGGCAGAGGCCCCCTGGCTGGGCCGCATCATGGTGAATGACATCACGGAAGGAAGAGTGGGAGGGACCAGGAGGGACTTCCCACTCGACTCCACCTCTTGCGGGCTCCACCCTCCCTTTAACCCTTCCACACCAGGGACCCAGGCCCCAGCTGGTGACCTCCTGGGGGACACACTCAAACCACATCCCAGCTGTCGGGGGTCAGCGATTTAACCTAGCTAAGTTCCTGAATCTGTTTCTTCATTGGCAAAATAGAAATAATAATAACAGGGCCACATATTAAACTGAGAGAACGGAATCAGCTCAAAACATACAGCAGTAATTCTAATTGCAATTACTACTTGAGAAGACCCATCCCCCTGGCAAGGGTGGAGGATCCACCAGAAGGGCCCAGAAGGGTCCAGGGAGATGGGTTGCTGGCATCTTCTCAGTGGATAAAATTTAAGGACGGGAAATGAGGATGTTTTCAAAAATGGGGCTTGGATCCCACGGCGGCAATGCACCCCAACCCCATGGGGTTCTTGGGGATCACAGAACAGCTCCAAAATCAGGGACCACTTCCGTCTCAGTGACCCCTCCACCATGTGTGGCATTGCTAACGACTCTGCAGGTCATCGAGTGGGGAAATCCAAATCACAACAGTAAGCGCTCCTTATTCTGGAACTGGTCCTTGATTCACTGAGGGTGAATTCTAGTCCAAACAAAATTTGGTCTTAGAACTGTGAGGACGCTGCCTGGCCTGATCCCAGCCCCAGCTGGCTTGTGCCCACAGGTGCTGAGGATTGGCTTCGTTGGAACGATCAGGCAGCAGAGTCACCGACCCCGCTTTGTCCTGATCCTGGGACCTGTGCGTGCTCACACCCCCTCTGGCTCCAGGTCTTTGTTCCTAAGTGAAAACATGGAATTCCTGGGATTCAGAGGCTAAATAAACTCCCCCTCCTCTTAACCCCATCTGGACTCCCCCTCCCTCGGCAGAGGTGATAACTGCGGAAGGCTTAGCACCTCTCCTATCTTTACAGACCCACTTCTGGGTGAGAGGCCAAGGAGAACTCCTGACCTCCAGAGACCACTTGCCCCCAGGGGGCAGGATGGGGGGAGTTCCTTGAGTCCTGAGTGTGGGGCTAACGATAAAGAGCTGGACAGGAACAGGTCACCTGGGACAGTGCAATGGGGTCAAACGTCCACCTTTTCCTGAGTCCTGGTGTTGGACTGGGGAAGCTCAGGTTTCAGTCTAGTGGGACTTTTCTATTTAACTGTTCAAAATGCAACCCGAGGATGAGCCTGTTGCTCTTTGAACAAAGAGAGGACTTCTCAGCAGAACTAGCAGCGACCAACATGGTCAGATTGGCTGTCGTTTGGGACACCGTCCAGTGCTTTGCTCTGGGCAATCGCTGGGAAAATCTTTCTATTCCATAGGCCCCAGGGCCTTTGCATGAGCTCTTCCCCAGAGCCCAGCCGCTCTCTTTTCCCTTTCCATCACACTCTACTTTATGTGAGGCCTCAGTTCAAGTGTCACCTCTGAAAAGAATGGAAGTAACCTTAATAGTCACCCACATGGAGCAGCAAAGTAATTTACAGGACAAGCAGACAATAGAAGAAGGGACGATTCCATAAAAGAAGGGAGAAGCTCTTTATATGAATAAGAAATGGTCTCCAAGAAAAACTAATTAGAAAGAAAAGAAAGGCAGGGGATATTGTGTATAATGGCTGCCATGTGGGTAAAAACAGGGGAAAAAATCCACATAACTCGAGTGTCTGTGTGTCTCTGTGTGTACTTGGTAGTGACGGTCTCCTGGTTGCCTCCAGGGGGGAAACAGGGGACAGGAAATCCCTGAATTTCCTTTTCACTTTCCAGTCTATTAATTTACAAAGCAGGTTAGAAAACTGTTCACGGAATAGCATCCCATTTTCACATGAAATCATGCACACACTTGCCAGAGCAGGGCTGGACAGACAGACAGCAAAACCTAGGGTGTGCGTGATCGCCGTTCATCCTTCCTGCATGCCTCTCTGCCTTCTGATCCCCTGCCTCAGTCAGCGTATTTTTTATCATCTGCACACTAAAACCAAGTGCAGAGGGAACAAGAAGCAGTTTAGCCCACGAGTCAAGGGCACAGACCCTGAGGCACAGTGCATCTGTTTGGATCCTCGAGTGGTGCTCACTGGCTTTGTGACTTTGAGCAAGTGACTTGACCCCTCTGTGCCTCCGTTCTTTCATCGGTAAAATGGACATGATGACCATAATGTGTCACTTCTAAGGTTGTCACGAGGACTCCGTATATGTACATATGTTGAGTTGGTTCACTTTTCATTGCTGTGATCAAAATATTTGACAAGAACAAGTCAGAGGAAGGGAAAGTTCATTTTGGGCTCACAGTTTCAGAGGTTCAGTTCATGGTTGGCCAGCTCCATCACTCTGGGTCCAAGGTGAGGCAGAACATCATGGTGGAAGGGCCCAGCCAAGGAGAGCTGGTTAGCTCACGGCAGCCAGGAAACAGAGAGGGAAAGCCAGGAGACAGAGACAAAATATAGTCCCCAACATGTCTCTGTGACCTACTTCCTCCAGCCACACCCCACCTGCCTACTGCTACCATCCAGCAACCCATTCAAATTATTAATCTACCAAGTGGATCGATGCACTGACAAGGTCATAGCTCTCATCGTCCAATTGTTTCAGCTCTGCACATTTCTATATGGGGATCATGCTTTCAAAATATGTGCTTTCCAGGGGATTTTCTAGATCCAAACCATAACATACGTGTGTCACCTAAAGTGCATATTAATTACCATAGCGGCTTCCCCTGCTACTTTTGTTATCCTCCAAAGCATTGAATCATATCAAGTGTTAGCTATTTAAAAATATGTAAAATAATAATGAACCCAAATTTAAAATAGGTCACTACATACACACATATAGCATCACCAGGACCTGGTGTCTTCCCCACATCCTGGTCCCTCTGTGGGAGTGTTGGCTCCTCAAACAAAGCATGTCATCTTGACCACCTAGCATGCTGCTGGCGACCCCTGGGGATGGAAGTCCACCCGCTGTGGACACACCAGACGCCTCAGAGCCGTGAAATGTCAGGTGCCTGGAGCATGCGGTGACGTGGTTGACTAGGCCAGCGGCGCTGATGCTGTGTGATGGGTTTCCATGGTGAAGGATCAGGGAAGTCCGCACTGGCCTCCACTCTTGGAGCCCTGGTCCCTGCCCGAGGAGACACACACTGACTCGGTGTGACATCTGGCTGAGCAGCTCTGATTAATTAAATATTTCACCCAGAATTTGCAAACCCTCATCTCCAGCGAGTCTGCATAACACGTGGGACACGGGACTAATGAGCCTGGCAGGTCACGGAGCTGGTGTGCATCCTCTCAGTCACGGGCAGGCAGGAAAGTGCTGGTGGAAGGGAGAGAAGGAGTGGGATTGGCCAACATGGGGCGACAGATTTCCTTCAAGTCTCCTTGAGAATCCCCGGTGTGTGGAAGTCCTACTGTGTGTGTGTGTTCCGGTCCTCCGTCTCTCTGAACCCTACGAATCAGGATATGAGTTAGGGGATGTCTAGTTTGGAGGGCTGGAGAACTCAACTCCAGCTGGCTTGTGTCAAAAAGGTGTACTTGGACATTACGTCACTGTTGATTCTTACTGACCACGGGCATTGCCAGCCCCAGGGCAAACCAGCCTTGGATGGACGGGACCCAGGCCCCAGCTGTTGCCTGCAGGGCCCCCTGACTCCTTCTATCCTGCCCTGGCCTTTTCCTTCCCCAACAGTCTTCAAGGTCATGGGGTGCCTGCAAGGACTGCAATCCTTACTTCCTCCCTGCTCTGGGCTCTAGAGAAGCATTAGCAAAAGTCTCATTAATGTCACTGTCTCTCTTGGGCTCATTTCCAAGCCCATCCCGGTGTCCACAAATGGGGATCCAATGGTGCAGATGGGTTGAGGTTCATCAGTTACTGGGGGTGGAGAAGGGCCCCCCAAACCACAGAGGGAAGAACGAGAGAAGGGGTCTTTCCCAAAGAATTTCAGAGAACCTTTTTCCAGAGGGTGAATGGATCTTGAAAGACAGATGTCTGTAATAGATAATTATTGGCAGAATGCTCATCCTGCAGGAGAGGAGTCTAAGACACGGAGAGGCTGTTTGGCTTGTCCAAAGTTAGGTGATGGGCATATGCTTTGAATTCAGGATGCCCGGGTTCCCCCAGGACTGTGCTTCCTTCTCGTCTTTTCCTGCAGCCCCATCTGTCGTGCCAGCCTCCTCTTAGCCAGCCTCCTCTCAGCCTCTGCTCCAGCACTTTCTCATCTACAGACCTCCATCTTCTACCTTCCTCCTTGCTATGCGGTGGAGAGAGCTGAGCTAGGAAAGACAGACGTTTGGCATCACTTCCCTTCCTGGAGAGCTACATAAACCATCATTGGTACATTTCATGAGATTTTAATTCATCTTGCTGATATGATAAGCATATGATCAACACAATGGCGATGACATTGGCTGTGACGACTCTTGCTAGCTAGGAGTTATCTTGCGCCAAACGCTGTATTCAGTGTGTCCACATTGAGGACTCAGAACCTTCCTCCAACTTGGTCACCACGATGCCCATCTTACGGTTGAAGAAACAGAGGTTCAGAAAGGTCAGTCATCTTGTCCAAGGTCACAAAACCAGTGAGCAGTAGAGCTGGGTCTCCCACCGTCACTCTGACTCCTGATCTCTGCGTGGCACTGTCCGTCATTACATGAATGACTTGAAAAAATAAATAAATCTTAGTGTCGCTGGATGTGCATTGAGAAATGCCAAGGAGAGGCATTCAGAGAGAGGGGCAGGTGGATTCAGACCCACAGACGCTGGGTGAGAGAATAGCTCAAGTCCTCTGTGATAGCGTGGGTCCCTTAAGTCAAGTAGCAGAATTCTTTTGGATTCTATTCCCAAGCCACAGTGGTGGCTTCACTTCCTGCTGAGGGCTTGGGTGGCCCTTGTGTGCCTGCCTGAGTCTGAATGCAAGTGCCTTGCTGTCTAGACCACGGCAAGGGTCTGCACCCCGGCCTGCTGGGAGGCTGCTCTCCCTAGCGAGTGCCAATCAGAGTTCCTTCCAAGGTACTTTAGAACTCGGAGGAAGGAAGACACATGAACACACACCCAAACACACACATGCACGCACACACACACATGCACACACACACATGCACACACACACATGCACACACACACCTCCATACACACACACACATGCACACACACACCTCCATACACACACACACGCATGCACACACACACACACACATCTCCATACACACACACACATGCACACACACACCTCCACACACACACACACACACATGCACACACACATCTCCATACGCACACACACATGCACACACATTGATTCAGTGGTTGAGCCAACAACCTGTGAGCCCAGGGGCTGTAGGGCAGGTGGAGCAGCATCTGGATCTGCTTCCAGTCAGAGAGGAGTGAGGCTGTTCTGTGGCCAGCGACAGAGGCCAGGGTGCAGACCCTGGGTCCCCAGGGCTCTTTTATCCTGCTCTTATCCTTCGACCAGGCCCGCTGCACTCTAACCTCAAGGTTCCTTCAGATGTCCCCAGTCCTTTACAACATATTCTGCCTAAGGAACTGCTATCTGATTCGGTCACTGTCAACCACACCCATCTCCCTTGTGCATCCAGCTTGGCCTTGACCGCCAACTTCTTGGCCAGGGTGAGTCGGGTTCATAGGGTCAGGATCTCATCACGGCAGGCCTGGCCCGAGTCCCTGGGGCTCAGCTAGAACTGTGGTTCCCGGCAGCCTGCAGAAACCCCCATCGTGGGCCTGGGTGAACCAGTGTGGATTTCTCTCCCTCAAGGTCAGCGGGACCTGGGGCAGCGCTCTCCCTGCCAGCAGATTGATCCTCTGCTCGGGCTGCCTGAGTAATGCCCATTCCCAGCTCCGATGCTGGCAGAGGAAGCCTGTCTCAGCTTCTGGAAGCCCTGGGGCCTTGTTAAACCTCTCTCTTCAGCCGGAGGAGTCAATGTCCAATCTCAGAAATGGCCTCTTCTCACCAAGCATCCAGGGCAGTGGGCGGTATTAAACTCCCCGGTGTCGCCGCTGGAGTCTTGCTGTCTCTCTTTAGTGTTGATAGTTAAAAATTCATGGTTATTTTCAAAGAAGAAAAAAATGCTTAAACTGCTTTCCTATTTGCCAACGTTCCCTCTTTTTGATTCAAAATCAAACTTTTGTCTAGACAGGAGAGGGCTTTTAGCTGACATGTCTTACCAGCTCGGAAGCCTCGAGGGTTTCCAAATGCGGCCCCCACCGCCCCTTCCCGGGGGAGGGTGGCCAGCACCTCGGTCCTTCCAAATGCAGCCTCTGAGCTGCTCGGCGCTGGGCTGATGGGATGGAGAGGCTGCGCGGGACCTGGGCAGGTCCTTCCTTTGGCTTCCTCATCCTCTGGTGCAAGGTGACTCTCTGGCATATCTGGCCTTAGTTTGAGGCTTTAAGCAACTAATAAAAGGCCTCCATTACCCAAGGGCTGTTGCAACTTCTCCATGCCCCCCTTTTTCCTTCTCGTCTTCTATTCCAAGTAGTATGTGCTCACTGAGGAACGATGAGGAGCTGGGTATGCACTAAGAAAATAAATAGCCCCTTCTGAAGCCTGGCCCTTTCCTGTCCACACACACACACACACACACACACACACACACACCTCTATTCTACTGTGTCCAGTGGATGTCTACGTAAGTGTGGGAAGGAAAATGTATCCTGAAGTCGGTGTGATAGCACACGTCTGTAAACCTGACTCCTTGGAAGATTTCAAGCTTGTAGGCTGGGAAACCGAGCAAAACTGTTTCAAAATAAAATTTTAAAGGGGCTGAGGATGTGACTTAGTGGATAAGAACCCCTGTGCTCAATCCCCAGTACCAAAAAATGAAAAGAAGAGAAAGGAGGAGGAGGAGAAGAACGAAGAGGAGGAGGAGGAGAAGAACGAAGAGGAGGAGGAGGAGGAGAAAAATGAAAAAAGAACCCAACAGCAATAACATTTGTTTTCTCATGGTTTCTGTGCGTAGGGAATTTAGACAGCTTGTCTGGGCAGCTGTGGTTTGGAATCGCCCGGGAAGCTGCAGTCGGAGAGCGTTGGTGCCACGGTCTCATGTGAAGGTGCGGCTGGGGCTGGAGGGTCTGTTTCCAAGATGGCGCACTCACACAAGTGGCATGTTGGCAGGAGACCTTGGTTCCTCTCTAGGTGGGCCCTTTTCATCCCAGGCTGCTTGAGGGTCCTCACAATATGGCAGCCGGCTGTGTGTAAGGTGAGTTATCAAGAGGAAGCAAAGCAGAGGCAGAGGTGACCTTTCTATTTAGCTTTAAGGCTGTGCTCCATCATCACTGCCATATGGTATTTGTCATCCAGACCAGCGCTGATGCGGTGGGGAAATGTGGGGGACCATGACATCAAGGCCAGGGTTGCTGGGGGCCACGCTGGTGGCTGGCTACCAGTATAGCCACACCTCTTTTTTTTAACCAAAAATGGCACCATTGCATATGTGCCAGCTTGCCGTTCATGTGAACACGTCACCCTGGAGCAGACCCTCCCACCTGCTCCATCCTGCAGGTGACAGCTACCCCAGCCACGGTCAGCTACACCTATGAGAACCACTGAGCTTCCACTGCCTTGCCAAACCGCCCTCAGTTCCCCGACCCACAGAGACGGGGAGATAATGAACTTATTGTGATCAGCTGCTGAGTTCCTTTGACTTGCTCTTTTCAGAGTTCGCCTATCTTGATCACCTTTTACTGTAAGTAAATATAGCATCACCCTGTCCCTAGGAGAGCAGTTGAAAATACACACTGTGTGGGGGACATGTGTGGCTGTCACAATAACTGGCAGATGCGCTGGAACTGGTGGAAGCTGGGTAAGAGCCTTGGAGGCATAATGGCTGATCACCTGCATTTCCACGTCCCTTCCTCTTTAGAGCATATGAAGGGATGACACTTTCCTTCTCACCTGAAATTAATTATGACCTTGTGACTTGCTGGGCCAGTGCACATGAGGGGAAATGATAGAGATCACTTCCACGTGGAAGCATATAGGTGCCCGTGCTCAGCTCTCCAGCTCTGTCTTCTCTTGCTGGGACAGTCATGGAAGCCATTTATGTAGAGCATCTGTGTCAATGTGGGCTACTGAGCAACAATGACAAACAGACCCTTCTCCCCCCTGGACACACTTCTTATATAAACCATGAATCAGGAAGTAACTTTTGCTATTTCAGCTCATGAGGCCAGGGGCGTCTTTGTTACTGCAACACAACCTAGCTCACCCTGACTAATGCAGTCTCCCAGGGCAGCAGGACAGCCAGATCTCTTATTGGTTGGTCCAGACCCCATCTGCTGTCAGATCTATCCTCACCTTTCCCTTCTCTGCTCTTCATCTCACTGGGGCTCCCAGGTTTCCTATCACCTTGTTGACATTGCAGCTACTCATAACATATTGGAAAGCAGGAGAAAGCAAGAGGCCAGGGTGTGTGTTCACCTCCCCTTTGCTCAGGAAGCATGTCTAGCAGAGACCCCATCTCCTCTTCCCACTCAGCAACCTCCACAAGGTCCACTGTGGCTCCACGTCCCACCAGGAGACCCCACCCTGGGGCTTCAGTCTGTGCGCTGGGGCGGCAGGGGTGCCCTGCTGGGACTGATCTCTGCTCCCTCACCATCCTGGTTGGCTGCCTGGATTTCCCATGGGTTTCTCTGTGTGGAAGTCCTTCAGTTTCAAACATCCCAAGTGAGTTTGGTTCCCATGATGGGAATCTGACCGATACTGGGAGCTGACTCTGGATGGGGGCCTGTGGAGATATAGCAGGTCAGCTCCCGTGAGGACTTGCACTCTGATGGAGCGGAGAGACACACAGCCTGAATACCTGGGAGCCCAGTCTTGGCCTCCAGGGGTCAGGAGCAACCTCCTTGAATGAGTGGCATTTGGAAGCTGAGATCTAAGTGACGGATGTGTTGGGGATTCCCTGGCAGGAGGCAGGGGCTGGCCCAGGTGAGCTCTCCGTGGCCCTAATGCTGTCAGCAGCACCATCTGGGCTGGGCCTGGCTGCTTCCTGCCCTATTTCCTAGCACTTGACCCCAGTTGCCTTCCATCTGGGTGACTTGGGTCCATCACCGACATTTCTCAGCGCCAGTTGGCTCTGCGGCGGATGTGGCTGTGACCCCAGGGAAGCACCACGAGACCACATGGAGTTCTTGGCTCTTTGAAGGAAATGCCTAGAGATTCCAGAGCATCCTTCCACCCACCTTCTGATTCCTCACACCCGTTCTGAACACCTGCTTAGAACCCAGCTCCCTCCTAGGCCCTGGGACGGGCAGGCAGTGACACAATTGAGTGAAACGTCCTTCTCGTCTTGAGGAACCCATGGTCTGGTGGGTGAGGGAGAACCAGAGCAGACACTGCCCATGAGGGAGTGCAGGGAGGGCTGGGCGACTTTGCCTGATCATCGGAGAAGGTTTCTCACAGGAAGGGATGTGGAACGGGGTTTTAAGGGATGAGTAGGAGTTTGCCAGGTGGAAGAAGATGAATCACTCCAGACCATAGAAATGGCGTCTGCAAAGGGGTGCAGCTGAGAATACACCTCCACACTCGACATGCCACACGCAGGGGCTCTGAGCCCACACGGGGGGCTCCAAGTTTAGGGTGTGTGTTTGGGAGGTAGGAAAGGAAGCTTGGCCAGGGCCAGGTTGTGAGAGGCTTTCCATAGCAGGCTTCAGAATTTAGAGCCGAATATTCTAGAAGATCAGAACAGGAAGGGGCTACAGCCGGATCTGTACTTTAGAAAGACCAATCCAGCTATTTTACACCCAAAGGATTCATTCATTTATTTAACAAGTACTTACTGAGTGCCTACCGCCTGTCAGGCCCTCGACTAGGTGCTGCAAATAGAGAAAGACAGACATCGAGCCCATCCCTTTCCAGTTTTCAGGCTAGTGTGGGGATAGATAATAGGCAAGAGAGGTGTGTGTGTGTGTGTGTGTGTGTATAAAAACACACCTATGTGTGCACACACACGGTCGACCTTCTGGATCTGTGCATTCCACACACTGTGGATCAAAACCATTTTAAGAAGTGGCTTTGCACTGAGCATGTGCAGACTTTCTTTGGCCCATCGTTATTCCCTCAACAACCCAGTGCGACAACTGTTTGCATAGCATTTGCATTGCCTTGGGTCTTGCCAGTCATCTAGGGATGATCAAGCATGCCCAGGAGGATGTGGGCCAGTTCCATGCAAACACTGGGCCTTCAACGTTAGGGGCTGGAGCATCTTCAGATTTTGGTACCCACGGGGGGCCCTGGAATCAGACTTCAGGGTTCCGAGATGGCCGTGTGTATACACACACACTCACACATATGCATACACACAAACACAAACACACACACGCAGGGTTGCTAAGGGCCACAAGGCAAAATAAACAGGGCAATGTGATAGTGACTATCAAGGAGTGTTTAGATAAAGTGGAGACATCGTGTCCCTGGGTGATCTGGGGACAGGGAGGGTGTTCCACGAAGAAATTGCTCCTCTGAGATAAAGTTATCTTCCATGGAAAGAGATAGGATGAAATTCTTATGGAGGACAGACTGGAATTAATTAAGAAGGGAGACTGGGGAGACTGGGAGAGGGACCCCCTCGGGAATGGACCCACGGAGTTCAGGCAGGATGCACCTTCTCCTGATTCTGGTTTACTTTTCTCTCGCCTGCACCCCGAGACTACATCTCCCAACCTTCCTCCTTGAGGACTGGCCTCTGTATCCTCCCACACAATATTCTACACCTTCTCTTTGCTCACTGTGAAGCGAGGGGTAAGAGTCACAGCAGGGGCCTCTGACACCCCAGAGTGGATTTCCTCAATCACCAGGATTGTGGACCAGATTGTCCTTCGTGGGGAGCTGTCCTGTGTACTATGCTACCTGCAGCGTCAGCGCTGGGCTCTAACTAGGTGCCAGTTGCCCCTGCCTCCAGATAGCCATTGACATTGCGAACATCCCTCCTTGGAGAACCACTGCCCTTGCAGGGAGCAGAGCCTTAAGACGGAAGCTGCCTGGATCCCTGAATGATTGTGTGGAGCAGAGCTGGTCCTGCTGTTACCAGCTGGTGCAAGGTGCCACTGGGGAGGAAAGAGGCTAGCTCGTCAGGCTCACTGCTCCAGAGATATTCAGTCAGATTGGTGGACAAAGAGGTTTGACTCGAAGACAGCTTTGAAGGAAGACGGAAGAAACTTAATTGTTTCAAAGGTTCCAACTCTAAAGTCTCTGAAAATTAGCAGAACTTTTAAAGGAGACAGGAAGTAACCAAAAAATAAAAATAAAAAAAGCAGGAGATATACATATGTAGATTTAGCTAATCTGTTAGATGAGGACATTGTAGGCGGGGTGGACAGGGGTGCACTAGAATGAAAGGCAGTCATTTTACAGCCTGTGCTTCCTTCAGAGTCCCTTGAGTTTCCTCATCACGGCAAAAGGAAATTAGGCTTCCTAGGACCAGCATCTGCACCTTCCTAACTTCAGAAGTGAGGGGACCCCAAATTCAGTCTATTGCACTACTGATCCCCCTGTGAGCTGAGATGTGAATAAATGAGAAACGAATCTTCCCTGCGTTAGGCCACAGAGAATTTAGTTTCTCTGTTATAGCAGCTTAACCTACCCTCATACCCCATTCACATCTAGAGCTCACGGAGGTCGGGACTGGACTTCCAGACTTTGAAACTCTCAATGGAAGCTGTGAGTGAGCCCGGAATGACCAAGATGGGGTGAGATGAGAAAGAACCTCAGGACCAAAGGCTCAGGAGAAGGACATTCTAAGACATGGCTATCAGAGGAGGAAGGGAAGGAATGGCCAAAGGAGGCTGCTGGCAGGAGCTGGGAGGTGAGCCAGTAGAGGCTGGGGCCATGGAGGCTGGTGGAGGGAAAGCAGATAACAGGAACTTACTTGAATTGCCACCTCTTTGGTGGATGGATGCAAACTCCAACCTGGAGACTTAAGGATCAGATAAATAAAGAACGATCAGGATCAGCACGGAAGGAACAAAGACCCGCGAGGTCGGCAGCTGGCTTCCAGTCCGGGCACATTCCTTGCCTCTGCAGGCAAATCAATCTTCCCTTGGAGCTGAGTGTCTTTGTCCATTAATGACCTTCATCCCCAGCTTTGCATGAAGCAAGATCTCCATTCGGCTTTCATCTGCTGCCCACCCTCCTTCAGTCCCGCCCGGGGCCCCCAAAGCAAGGTGTTATATAAATAAAAAATACTGTCATTACAATGTGCCGGGCGAGTGTTTGATAAAGATCAGAGGAAGCTGGGACCCTTCATGGCCACGGCGCCGTGGGGGCCAGGCCCGATTCCACCCCTGCGTTTCAAGCAACTTCGTAAAGGAAGCATGTGGCAGAGACTCGGGAGGATGGTTTAAAAAGTGAAGGAAATTCCCCATTTCCTGGTTGTAAGAAAATATGGGTGGAACAAGTCTTAAATGAGCAGATCATGGCTCTGACTTTGATGTTGCGTGAATGACAACGATCTCCAAAGCAGGAACACAATGTAATGAACTCGCCCAGTATTTCCATGCAAAACAAAATCTCCGAAGGCGAAGGCGTTGGAAATGTGCCTGGGGAGAAGGCTGGGGACGTCCTCAGACTGTGGCCAGTGGGAAATGAAGGCAGAGGGCTGTGGGGCCCAGTGGCTGGCCTCTGTTGGATTTTCTGTGCGATTTAGTTTGGCAAATATTTGTGTTTTTCAATGTAGAGATCAATAGGAAAATTGGCCGTGTAAGGAAGAGTCAGGATACTTGACTCCCTTTCTTTTTTTATTACTTTTTTCTTTTCTTTTTTTAAAATTCTTTTTTCTTTTTAAATTATTTTTTAATAATTTTTTTTCTATTTTTATTTCTCCCTTTCTTTTTCTTTTTTCTACTTCCTTCTCCCCACTCTGTCTCTGACATTTATTGAGCACCTACTATGTGCCAGTCATCAGGCTGCAGAGTAGGATATCGTGATGACCGTGGTCTTCAGGAGGTCAAGGCCTCACTGGGAAGGCAAAGCATTAAGTGAGGCTGTGAGAAAGTGTGTTAAGGGTCACAGGGGTCAGAGAGCTCCTGGTCCTCTCACCAGCACAGAGGAGAGAGAAGGTGGGCTGACCCCAGAGGGCAACGGGTTTTCAACAATAGAGGGGTGATGTTGCTTGAGTTTGAAGGGCAAGAAGGAGCTGCCAGGTGGACCGCAAGGAAGGGCATCCGGGGCAGAGGGAACAGCAAAGCAAAGTGTGGAGGTTTAATTTGCGGTAACCATAAGGCACTGTGGGAGCAGGAAGTTTGAGGAATGATGATGGAGGAGCCGGGAACGGGAGCCAGATCATGGAGGGTCTTCTAGTCCAAACTGAAGTTTATTCTCAAAGTAATAGGGAGCCATGGAAGGATCGTGAACAGGGAAGCAACAGGATCCAGTTGGTTTCAGATCACTGTGAACAACATAGGAGTCAGGAGACCGTGTCCCCCGTGGCCTGTGTGGTTCCAGGGGAGGGTACCGTGGTCATAGAGATGGACAGAGGATGTGAGCACTTCCCACAAACAACTGACCTTCTCCGTGGCTGGTGGTGGAGGTTGGGAAGGCGGTGCTTTAACTTGTACCTTTGCACGTTGACATATGCGATCATCCATCAGGGGTCAAAGTCACAGCCAGGTTATGGGAGGGACGGGATCAGACTGGGGTCAGGAATCAGATCCACTACCCAACTTCTCCTTGCTGGATCTGACGTCATGAGCACCCCGTGAGGAGTTGGTGCTTCTGCCTGGAGGCACCCGGACAAATGGACTCCAGAGGTGAAAGTTGGCTTCTAGCAGTTTCAAAACCAATTCTTCAAGAGGAGAGGGACGCAGAGCTTCCTGAGTAAGAGCCCGAGTTGATCATCTGTCTTTGAAAAATTGTACAAATTTGGGGTCCTCTTTCAGAACCTCCGTTTCCCTCACTTGTAAAATGGGCACAAGTCTGGCGCACACCTGGCGACGGCCCACTCAGTATTTCCTGTTATCAGGTGTGTGCACTCTGGAGAAACAGGAAGTACTTTGGGTTTTTGTCTGAGTTTCTCTTTCTTGCACTCCTGAGTTTTCTTTTGTCTATCATTTTTTTTTTCTCATCCAAATTCATGCTCAAGCAAGTTGTCGTCAATGCCGGGGTCCCCTCCTCTGCTGATGGAGGGAGACGTCGAAGTAGGTGCCCCCTCCCATCTGTGTCAGTCAGGGCTCTCCAGAGACACAAAACCACTAGGAGAGTGTGTGCACGCATGTGTGTGCACAGGGAAAGTTATTTTATGAATTTAAGGAACTGGATCACATGACTACAGGGCTGGAGAGCGCATCCACCGTAGGGAGGGCTGGAAGGCTGGGAACTCAGGCTGGAGTTCATTCTTTGAGGACAAATTTAGTAGAACTTGGAGTTTTAGGAAGGACCCAGGAGCCTATTGAACTGTCCCCTGCCGAAATGTGTCCATATGTGCACCAAAAAAAAAAAAAAAATGCTCTTGGGATGTTCTTGGCAGCAAGCAACTTGGGACAACTGAAATGCCCACCAGTAACACAATGGATACACTAACTTTGTTGGACTCTCACTGTGGAGTACTATACAGCACTGAAGAATGAGATAGTGCTACATGCAACAATCTGGATAAATCCCAAAGTCATAATTTGGAAGAAAAAGAATAAAGACATAGAGTAGAGCTCCATGATCCCATTTATTTAAAGTTAAAAAGGCCAGAACTAAACAGTTGGGAAGTAGTCTCTGCAACCATCCCTCCTCCTTCTGGCAACAGAGTCATGATTTTCCCAAGATTCCTATCTCTCCCCACTTCAGGTGTTTGACCTGCTAGGGTAATGAGCCCACTTCCTGTTCCAGACTTGGTCAATCAGTCCTGGACCCCAGTGAGAGGTCCAGGGGTGGCCATGTGACCAAAGCAGTCCAACAGGAATCAAGAATCCTAGACCTTAGACTGGGAAGAATGAGAAAGAAGAGCTCTCGTGGGTCCTGAGGTCGCCAAGCTGGGAAGACATTTGCAGGAAGTGGCCGGTGGGCAGCTTAGCCCAGCAAGCTGGTTCCCGCCCCCCCATCCACTTGACTTCTGTCTCCACCAGGAAATTCCTGTCACCACCCGAATTAGCATGAAGTGCGAGAGGAAGATGCTGTTCCCATCTCCTGCATTTGGGGACACTGGCTTGGGCAGGAAGGGCGCATCCTGGGGTCACGGGGATACCACATAAAGGTGAACCAGTGCCAGAGTTTTAAAAAGAGACCTTGCTTCCAAACTGGAGAGACCTCATGCTTTCCTGGTCTGATTTTTGGAACTCCTGGCTTATACCCACTGAACAGATTCAGAAAACCGAGACCCCACAGGGGGCAGAGAATTTGCCCAGAGTCACATGGACCTGCTGCTGCTGCTGCTGCTGATGCTCTGTGCCCGGCAGGGAGCCCGAAACTCGGTCACAGATGCCTACATTTCAGAAGAGGGTGGCATGATTAGGATGCCCATTTTACAGATGAGGAAACTGAGGCTCACAGAGCTACATCACTGAACCCAAGCGACATTGCCAGTTAGGACAGAGGGGGCTGGAACCCCGGCAGTTGGGTGCCCGGGGCAGGCCCACGCCCCCTGTCCAGTGGTAGGCTCTGAAGCTGGTCCCTGAGCCTTGGGGACCACACACTGTCCTATGATTTTAAAAGCAACTCGGTAAAGGGAGGAAACGCCCAGCAGCCGACCTCATTGTTCCGCAGTTGGCAGCCCCCTTGGGTTCAGGTAAATAAAAGGATTCCGTCATTGTTTGTCCCTGGTCCTAATGACTTTCCTCTTTGTGTCTTTGGAGCCAGACCTCACCCCTGGGAAGCTGGCCTGGGGCCTGAGAGGCACCAGCCGCCTCTGGGAACAATGGCCTTTGTTCTTCACACTTTCCCTATCAAAGCCTCCCAGCAGGGATGGCCTTCAGAGGCCAAGGGCCTGTGATGATTCCTGTCCCAGAGCTGGGAGGGGGCAGGAAAGGAGGGGGCAGGTGCAACTTTGACCCAGTTAAGTGACTCGGCCTTCTGCTCTCCCTACCAGGGGAGAGGCTAGGAATAACCTGGGTTAGGAGCTCCTCGTGGCTCCGGGGAATCTTTCCCTGGTTACCTTCTGGGAGTAGCGAGTCTGGGAATGACCTTGGGCGGGGAGGCCTCAATAACAACGGAGCAGCAGCCTGAGGACGCCTGGCTGGATTTACTGTGCACTTACTATGTTCTGCGCTCTCTGCTCTGTACCGTGATATCCCTGGAAAATAAAAACCGGTATTATTATTATCGGTCTTTTTCTAGGGGGAGTCAAACTTGCCCAAGGTCCCCAAATTGGACTATGAGACTGCAAAGCCCGTGCTCTCACCCGTGCCAAGGTGGGCCTTGGTCAAGGGGAGCAGCCTGAGTAGACAGCGGAGGGTGAGGGGCAGGCGCACCTGGGTGCAGCCGCATAGCCGGGCACGTGCCCTGGGGCGGTGGCGTGTCCTCTAGTCCCTGAGCCTCTTTTCTTTGCCTGTAAAATGAGATGAGGTGCTTGCACCTAGTCAGCTCCCTGCAGGTAACAGAAGGTACCTGGCTGGTCCAAAGGATCAGACTGTAATCCGGGGACTGCTTACAGAGGGGCGGGGTTATGCAAATGAGAAGGGGCCGCGGGGCATCAGTTCACCTCCAGGGGCTGAAGGAGCCAGAGAGAGCAAGCGAGGTTTCCAGAGCCAGTTAGGGCTGGGGACACGGTGGCAGGGAGGGTCACACCTCTGCAGGGATTGCTGTTGAGTTAGACATGGAAGGATTGCAGCCCCTCCTTCTCTCCTGTCACCTTGGACCTCCTGCCAGGACTTCTCTGGGGGTGGTCCCAACCAGAAGCCAGATCAAGGGGTCTCTGGGAGCTCTTGCGCGGGACAGGGCAGGGGAGGACGGATAATCGGGAGTACAGTGGAGCACAGCCAGGGTCCACCTTCCAGGGCCCTTGTGAAGCTGGCTGGGGCACCCACTTGGACCGCCAGCAAAGTGAAGTCTTCCAAGTGCCACTCAGCGCCAGGCCCAGGAGGAGACCCTGGGTGCCAGTGGGTGCACCACAGTATCCTTTCTTCAGAGGAGGCAAAGCAGCACCCGGGCAAAGAGGGTAGATTCTGGAGCCATGCGTTCCTCTCTGTCCCCTTCGTATTACCCCAGGGGATTCATTCACCTTCTTGTGCCCGGTGTCCACATCAGCAATGACAGTAGTTCCATCACCTTCCAGGGGTCTGAGGATTGAATGAGTTAAAATATGTGAAGACGCTGGTCCTGCTCAGTCCCAGTGAGTGGGGGCCATTGCTGTATTGCTTACACGCAGGAAGGGCTCGTCAGATCCACTCAGTACAACCTGTGATGTGTGATCTCGATCTAAGGAGTAGCTATTGATTGGCAAGCAGAGACAGGAAGCCTGTTTCAATCAAGTGGGTGGAGGAGGGTCCCTCTGCAGAGTTGAGATTTGAACTGAGACCTGAAAGAGGAGTGAGAAGCCTCCAGACCCAGAGAGGAGTGGCCCTGGCAGCAGGAAGAGCAGGTGCAAAGGCCCTGAGGCAGGATCAACTTGGGATGTTCAAGGAAACTCCAGAAGAGCATCCAGCTGGGGACGAGGTCAGTAGTTGTCATGGTTTGAATATGAGGTGTGTCCTCCAAAGGGTCAGGTGCTCACACAGGAGCTGGGCAATTAGATTTTGAGAGCTGTGCCCTATTCAGTGGATTGTTGGGTGGTAACTGTAGGCAGGCTGGGTATGGTTGGAGGAGGTGGGTCACTGGGGACGTGCCTTGGGGGTTGTATATTATGTCCCTGGCTCCTCGTGTTGTCTCTGCTTCTGCGTCACCATGAGGTGAGCAGCTCTTGTCCCATCGTGTTCTGCCTCACCTCAGGCCCAGAGCATCAGTGAGATTCAGCCGGCCACAGACAGAGCCTCTGAACCCAGGAGCCCAAATACACTTTTCCTCCTCTACGTTTTTCAGGTATTTGGGTCACAGTGACAAAAAGCCAACTAACCCAGTAGTCGAGGTTAGAGAGGTCATGGGCCTTGGAGGCAAGTGTGAAGATTTGCATTTGCTTCTGCTAAGATAAGAAGGTTCTAGAAGGAGCAACACTGAGAAGAGCCATGACCCCCTAGGCCAGTCTGGGATTGCAGGAAGCAGACACCAGGAGGGGATTCCGTCAGTGAGGGTTCTGTTAGGGGGAGTGCTTGGTTGAGATAAAATGGAGCTGGGGAGGACGAGCCCTGATTCCAAGTGAAGGAGAGCCTGGGCGGGACAACCGGGCAGTCCCGGGGGCCGTGCATCTGAAGAAGACTCCGCACTGTCCAGGTAATTCTGTGTCCTCCAGAAGTGGGCCTGCTGTGGCCTCCTGCCTCTTTCTGTCACTGGCTAGGGGTGGCCCCTGGAAACACAGCCTCTTGTAAATGCAGGGGGCTCTCAGATCTGACGCCCACAACCCTCAGTCCAGGTTGCTCGTCTGCAGGGCACATCCCCACGATGCCCACCTGGCTGGCATCTTAGACGTGCACTTGGGCTGTTTCAAGATTATCTGGGAAAGTGAGCAAGAGGCACATTAATGACCATAGAAGGTTCCAGTCCAGAGCCCCACCCGGGGGTGCGTGGGCAGTCCCAGATGGAGCTCAGAGGGGGCCAGACAGAGGTGTGCGCCTGCCAGGGAGTCGGGCGCTGCCTGGCTCCGTCCCTGCCGCCCGGCCTCCTGACACCCTGCAAATCCCCTGTCTCCCTGGAGGAAGTCGGGCCTGTAGCCCAGCTTCCGGCTATTATGCCATTTCTAAGCCTGGACTTGATTTAGGTGTTACCGTCCCGCTAAGAATATGTCCTGATACTTGAAAGAACCTTTATTATTGTCCTAATTTGTGAAGAATTAGCTGTTGCTTTTTCCCTTTCCCTCTCCCCTTTCTTCCCTGCAGGGTCAGGCTGGAGCCGGGTCATTGTGGTTAATTTTAGATCTGAAGCTATATCGGGCCTGGGCTGGTGTCCCCAGCTTTCACTTCTCCAAACAGGAAGGAAGGCCCCAGCTGGGGAACTGGGGAGACGACGGCGCGCAGGGCAGTGTCGTCGAAGTGTCGTCGCGAAGAGCGCCAGATGCGCCTAGGAGGCGCCAGACGCAGAGAGCGGTTCTGTGCCCACCCCGGGTTAGAGAGCGGGAGGCGAGACCTGGGTGTGTGGGTTCAAATCCCAGCCCTGCCACTTTCTAGCTAGGTGGCTTTGGGAAGGGAACTGAGGTCACTGCCTCAGTTTCCCCATCTGGAGAATGGGTGAGAGGACCTATTACGACTGGAGGGGGTTAATCAAGGTGGCCTACATAGTTATCACCGGAGTACCTGACGCATGTGTTACCTTAATAGGCGTTAGCTCTGAGGACAGGTGGAGCATCCCCAGTCTGAAAACCCAAACTCAGAAATGCCCCCAAATCCCACATGTTTTGGGGTGCCAAATGGAAAAATCCATACCAGGAAATTTTGTTTCATGGACAAAACTATTGAAATATGATATAAAATTGCCTTCCATCTATATGTATAAGGCAGTTATGAAAATGAAGAAATTTTAACATTAGGGAGTCTCATCCCCAAGGTGTCTTATGATGTCTATGCAGATATTCCAAAATCTGAAAAAAAAATCTGAAATCTACACCACTGATGGTCCCTGGTATTTTGGATACCGGAGATTGTACCCTTACTCGCTCTGGATTTCCTGCTGGTGGGGCTTAAACTTAGAACACATCAAGGAAGGTCTTAGGGATTAATAAAAAGATCCCACAGTGAATCAGTTATCAACTGAATAAACTTACTCGTCTACTACCTACTAAGAGTTATCAAGAAACAGCAAAAGACATGATACTTGCTTATGTTGACCGAGCACTTTCTAGACAGCTAGTGCTGAGCTGAGTCCTTCCTGTATGAAGCAGCATAGACTAGAAGGTAAAAGCAGGGGATCTGGATCAGGTCACCTGGTTCACAGTTCTGACTCCACCACTTCGAAGCTGTGTGGCCTTGGGTTTATTACTTTACCTCTCTGAATTTCCATTTACTCACTTTTAAGGTTCTTGTAATTTGTTGATGTTTTAAGAAACCAATTTATGTAAAGTGCCTGGTACTTATGAAGTACTGCTATGCGTTTGCTGTTATTGAAAAGATCATTTCCTGTACATACCTCAGTCCCCTGAAAGAAATACTATTTCTCAATCACAAACGATTGGACTGAGGCTCAGAGAGGTTAAGCAGGTTGTATAAGGACACAGTGTTAGTTATCTATTGCTGTGTAACAAGTTAGCCCACAACAGTTTGAAAGAGAAAGTAATTTATTTTTGCATACTTTCCATGGGTCAATAATTTTCGGTGGCTCTGGCTCCGGGTGCCTCATGAGGCTGGAGTCAAGGTGTTGCCAGGGACTGCAGTCATTTGGAACCTCCACTGAGGCTGGAGGATCTGCATTCGAGATGGAGCAGCCACATGGCTGTTAGGCAGGAGGCCTCAGTCTGTGGCTCTGGGGCCTCTCCACAAGGCTGCCTGAGCATCCTCACAATATGGAGGCTGACGTTCCCCAGAGCAACTGATCCCAGGGCAACGGGGCAGAAGTCGTCCTCTCTTTAAGGACCTATGTCCAGCGGTGACACGCTACCACTTCTGCCATATTCTATCGGTCATGCTGACCAACTCTCAATTTTTTACCTTTAAACAAAGGTGAGAATATCAACAGGTAACGATCACTGGAGACCATCTTGGGTGTTGTCATTGTGGTCACCCTGCTGGTGAGTGGAAGAGACAGGATTCGAATTCAGACTGCATTCTGCCCTGATGGTTGTGTCCTTGTGCCAGGGACCCCAGGCTCTCAGGAAGAACTCAGGCCAGTAGCAAAATTACAAGTAATGGGACAATCCCGGAAACATTAGGGATCAGTGCATGGACCACGGGAACTCAGCAGAGGATCCTCGTCGGGGAGGAAGAGGGTTATTCTGGCTGAGAGGCTGGAAAACACTGGGGAGAGGGAACAGCACGTGCAATGGCCCTGGGGTGGGGTAGGGCTTCACTGTGGCTGGAGCATGGAGTTCCTTCTGTGGAGTTGTGAGAGCTGAGGACTCAGAGGTGACCCAAAGGTCACTTCTCATAAGGACACTGTAGTTTGGACTCCCTCCTTAGGACATTGGGAGCCATTAAAGGGTTTTGGTCAAGGGATAAAAATAGCCATGTAAGAGCCCGAAGAGCATAGGATCCAGGGTCAGAAATAAAGGATCAACTCAAATTCCGTCTGATTGAAGATTAGGCCAAAACCCTGTCCATCTTAGAGTCCCAGGCCCTCCCATCTGTCAAATGGGGACAGTCACGATTCTGACCTCGTGGGATTATTGTGAGGCCAAGGAGGCTAGAGGATGGGAGTCCTCCTGTGAACTCACTGCAGATGTGTCGATGTGGCCAAGGACAGGCCAAGAGGGGACTGGACGAAGCATGGGAAGTGGGAGGTGCCCTGGATTTGACCGTCCAATCCCTCTCCAGCCTGACTTTCTCCTTCTGTTTGTCCACCAGTGGGGTTTGGTGCAGAAGATCCAGGACGGGTCTGAGAGCAGGTCTCTGACTCTTGGACTCTACCTTCTGGAGGGAAAGGCCTCCTAGATAAAGAAAACTGGTGCTGCCTGAATCCTGCCTTCCCACCTTGCTAGCTATGTGACCTGGAGCTACCAATTAAATGTAGTAACCTGGAGTCATCAGTTAAATGCACTAACCTGGAGCCACCAGAAAGCGTTGGTTTTATTGTCTATAAAGTGGAGGTGTCCGTGGCAGCACCGTGAGGTCAGAGAAGTTTTATGCCTTGTTCATTATTGTGTCCCTAGTACTAGAGCAGCATGGGCACATAGTAGGTGCTCATTAATGTGTATTAAACGAGGTGAAAAAAATCCCACTTCCTGGCAATCTGGAAATCTAGGCTCTATGGCACTCTGGCAATGTCCGATGCCTCTGTCCCTTCTTATTGCTTATTTTTTCTCTAGTTCCAGAATGCCCCTCCCTGTTTCTCCATCCGTGTGAGCAAAGCCAGAGCTTCAAGCCGCTATGTTGAAACGGCCTCTGCTTCTGAATCCTCTATGAACATGTGAGAGAGGACCCTGGGGTCCACCGACTGGATCAGACAAGATCCCTGATCTCTTGGTAACTCGGTTTCCTCTGCTCCTAATGTGGGGTCCTGTGTATACCTACCCCCATCAGGTCGTCCAGAAGTCAGGGAGAGTCCATTACACAGGGAGTGCTTCTGCGTATTAGTTCAAGTTTCATAATTCCCAGTGGAGGCAGAGGCCTTGAGGCTGGTGACTCCTGGGCCACCGGGCCTCTATGAGGCTCCACCTGAAGCTGCATCCCTTCCCTGCTCACATGGACTCTTCTTCCATCTTGCTTCTCTGTGAGCAAGATGAGTCCATCTGGTTGACCCTGACTTTCTTGGCCTGTTCTGCTTTCCGTACGTGCTCCTGAGAGCAGGGCCTTTTGAACACCATGTACGAGCTTCGTCTCCAGAACCAGGCACACGGCAAGCTTTCTGCAAATGCTGTTGCATTAATTAACTGAAAAAGGAAGGGTTGAAAAATCTAGGTAAGTAAGGAGAGGTCTGCTTTTCCTGTTGTCTTCTCAGCAGGTCGTTCCTATGAAGTAGGAGCTATTGATCCTTCTTATTAAGAAGCAAAGGGCTCAGAGAGGGAGAACCTCCTTCAAAGGACACACAGCAATTGGTCAGCAAGTAGTTAAGTGGCTCCCATTACATGCCAAAGATGGTTCTAGATCACTCATTTGATAGGAGACGTGGACTAAGGCTGTTATAACCAAGTGCCCCAAATGAGGTGACTGGAGGGACACAAATTACTACCTCTCAGTTCTGGAGGCTGGAATCGGAGACCAAGGCATTGGCAGGCCGTGTTCCCTGGGGGGGCACCAGGGGAAGGCAGTTCTAGGCCTCTCCCCTCACTTCTGGCGGCTCCATCTCCCCCTGGAGTCCTTTCTGCCTGCCTGTGTACACCTTTCCCCTTTTCTTTTGAGTTAGGGACGCCCCTCACCCCAGGATGACAGCCTCCCTACCTCTCAACAGCCATATTTCCAAACAAGGGTCATAGTCTGAGGTCCTGGGTGTTTGAATTTCATCAAATGAAATTGGTGGGGACACACTTTGACCCATCCCAAGAGGAACCAGAAATCCATTGTCATTCAGTGTGTTTTCTTTCCAAAGTGAGCCCAGCTGGGAGGTGGTAGAGCTAGGATTTGAACCCTGGACAGTGGGACTCCATCACTGCCCCTGCCCCTGCCCCTGAATGCAGCATGGAGCCTGAGTCCTCAGAACCAGGTCTACACATTATGTCCCTGCACCCGGGTGGCCCAGAAGAAAAACCTTAAGAGAGAATGAAAGAAAAGACTCTCATCCAGGAGTGTGGCCAATACCTAAAGGCCTGGGCCTCCTTTGACACTTGGAGGAGGAAAGGGCTTCCCTAAGCAGGTGGAGATTCCCCTCCCCCTCCTCCACTGCCTTCTCCCGTCTCCCTGCTCCAACCCCCATCCCTCCACCTGGACAGACAGCGGGAGCCAGCTGTCCATGACTGCAGGGACGGGGCAGAAGAAGCCTGCTGATCAGGGCAGGAGGACGGGGCCTTTGAGGACCTTATGGTTGTCCCTGCATGGAACGACCTTTCCCCTGGTCTGAGGGCTGGGGGTAAGGCCCAAGCAAAGGTGAGAACATCTCTCTTCCTTTTGCATAATTCAGGAGGCTGTCAATCACCAGAGGGGATGGAACCAGGAGGGTCTGGTCATGGATGGAGGGGATATTGCTCGGAGGATCTGAAAATGCAGGGGAAGGGCTCCTGGCAGCATTGACTCCGTGGCCACCCAGCTAATGTCCCAAGAGGTTGAGGACATGTGGCTGGGCACCATCCCATCCTGGCTGAGGGCGGCCTGAGGGCAGGCTGAGTGTCTAACATGCACCTTAGACATGGCGGCATGTCTCATTCCTCCTGGCTTCCGTAGGAGTCCCTTTAGTTGAAACGCTGCCTGAAACAACACCTCTGGGGCACCTTCACCTTCTCTGTCTGCGGTCACCATCCAGAGGACGTCCCCTTCTTTTGCCCCAATGAACGACCACGCTCGCCCTTAAATGCGTCTCTCAGCTCTGACTCCTGTCTGTCCATTCTGCGTGGAGCAACCAGAGTGACCCTTGGGAAGGAAATCTGAGCAGTTCCTCCAAAAATCAGAAATAGCATTACCATGTGACCCAGCCATCCTAATTCTAGGTATTCACGCTGCAGAATGGAAAGTGGGGGCCCCAAAGAGAAGAGCTGGGAGCTGGGCAGACTCCACCAGATCCTGCAGGCTAAGGGACAGGTGTAAAGCAATGGGTCCTGTTGAATTTTAAGCAGTTGATGGATGCGACTGGATCTGCGGTGGCTTTTTTATTGATTAATTTTAATTGTGGGAAAATGCATCTAGCATTGAATTTACCATCGTAACCTTCTGAAGCAAACTCTGGTTCATAGCGGTGTCCCCCAAAGCCTAAAGGTGCAGATCACCATGCCCGGTGATGGACGAGTGCACAAGTGGACAAATAAAACATGGCGCATCCATAAGTGGGACATCACCCAGCCTTAAAAGGAAGGAAATTCTGCAATGTGCGGCAACGTGGGTGAGGCCTGAGGACGTTCTGCTGATTGACATGAGTCAGTCACCAGGACAAACCCTGTGAGATTCCTTTGGCATGAGGTCTTGAAGCAGTCAAACTCAGAGAGGCAGAAAGAAGAACGGGGCTGAGCCGGGCGCGGTGGTGCACGCCTGTAATTGCAGCACTTGGAGGCTGAGACAGGAGGATCACGAGTTCAAAGCCAGCCTCAGCAACTTAGCGAGGCCCTAAGCAACTCA
>JAJEJO010003456.1:157731-215447 GCA_020662805.1 Glaucomys volans | reverse complement strand
GATAGGCAAAGCAATGCACTGGTGGTTTTTTAGGACACAGCGTATGATATTCCTTGTAAAGGACAGAATGATGTCATTTCTTTCAGATTGGAGCAAGACAGCTACCAATATCATCAAGAAAAGTTCCGACAATCTGGGAAAATCTTTGTCTTCAAGTTCTATTGGTTCTAACTCAACCTATCTTACATCCAAATCTAAATCCAGCTCTACTACCTATTTCAAAAGGAACAGTCACACCGGTGAGTGATTCTGGCATCCTAAAGATCTTTTCTGCTACCGTTCTCTCATCTGTTACATTTTCATGGCAGAATCAGCTTCTCATGAAGTTTGATGCATCACAGTGCCTGATAGAGTGCTTATGTTAGATTTATGAAAATAAAATCTGAAGATCTTCTCCAGCGACTTTATGAATATTTTATTCTCTTTAAAATTTTATAATCCATCTATTCCTGCACAGCCATATGATCAACTCAGCACGTTATTGTAACTTCATCATTTGAATGGAAACTTAGTTTTCTTAAAAAAATTAGAATATTTTGTTTAAAAAGTTAGCATTTTTTATTTAAAAAATGTAGAGATTATATTCAGAATGGTGTGAAAGTACCTGACAGGGTGGCTTGGGAACAGGAAGAAGTGCCATCTAGGGTGTGTTTTATTTACAACTTAAGACCTTAACCCTTGGAAGAGTTGTTGGCCTCTGTTCCTTGGGTCACTGATGAAATCTGGAAGAACAGAGAGCAGTATTGGGAAGGTGACAGGACTGTAAGAAGCCCTGTGGCTTTGTTCATTTCTTGGGTTTTCATCATATTTATAGCAGCTACATGCTTTGTCACTGAGCATGTCTGTGGACAGTCCTTGTGACATTGTGGAAATAATATTTTGTAGAAAGATCTACAAATTCAGAGTGACTTAGAACAGCAGTTCTTTAAAGTTTCTTGGCAAGATGTTTGTGGGGAATTAAATGAAAGCTGTGGATTCCCTTTATGAATAAGGTGCAAGCTTTGTACCTGAGATTGAGCCCAGGGGTGCTTACCACTGAGCCACATCTCCAGCCCTCTTTTTTGTTTTTTATTTTGAGGTGGAGTCTCCCTAAGGTGGTTAGGGTCTCACTAAGTTGCTGAGGCTGGCTTTGATTTTGAGATCCTCCTGTCTCAGCTTCTCGAGCCACTGGGAATACGGGCCTGTGCAACTAGGCTCAGCTTTTTGTCCCACACCCATTTCACTTAAAATTAAGAGGCCTGTTCACCCCTGCTTGAAAATACCTGTGTGAGGAAATTGACAACAGGTGTACAGCCTAAGATTTTTCTTCCTGCCTGGTAGTCCCCTGGCACAAAATCTTTTACTTATAATGAATGTGTTTTTTTTTTCATTTTTACTTTATTTAATTAAACTTAAAGTAGACACTCAATTCCCCTCTCTTTCTAAAATGAAAATAATTAATATATTGTCAATAACTTATGAGTGAAGAGGCATTAGACAAATTAAATTGCTTTCCTCTTACATAGCTGAGAATAGCTAGCCTGAAGAAATTTCTCTTGCAAGGGGGAGGAGAAAATAAGGTAGATCTTTAGGAATATCAGATATGTTTGAAGTATTAGGAAAGGACTATAGGATCCTGGGGAAAACTGACTTGAAGATAAAAGAGGAAAGGCAGAAATGGAGGTACCAAAGGCACACTCTGTTGTTTCAAAATGGTATATATTTTTTTATTTTGTTCTTTTAAGAATGCATTCATGCTTTCTCTTAACCAAACCAAAAGAAAATAAAATGAAACCCTTGGGGCTGAAGGGTTGTTGGCCACTAGCATGAGGATATAGTAAACTTCATGTAATTATTTATGTGATATAATAAATCTGGTTGCCCAGTCAGTTCACAGTGGGACAGTTCTCAGTTCTGGGGATCACTGGGGTATGCAGAAAGTCATTGCATATCCTCCTGGATATCTAGTTGGTTTATTTCTTGGAATTGATGCAGACATTCGTATGTTTATGGTGTAGATAATGCCTCCTAAGAGCATTTCTTCAACAAAAGTGGATCGTCCAGGTAAACTTCTATCACTTTTTGAATGCATGAATTTTTGCAAGGTGATAAGAGAATATTTGCATGGATTAAGCTTAGGTTCTTGCTGCACCAGCAAAATGGCTTGTTCTTTACAATACTTTTCAGCTAGCACAATGATATTCCTGCACTAAGCTGGAATTTCTGAAATTTCAAATGACAGTGTGCTGTGCCAGCTCTTCTCTGCATGGGGTGTGCAAGCTGCTCCTTCTAGGAAATGTACCATGCTCTGGAGTGAGTGGGTCACATATTATGTAACATAACAAACAGAAAAAAAGCAGTATTTGAGAGAAGGATATGAATTTTTTAATTTTATTTTGTTTTTTCACTTTTCAGAGCTCTTGTGGGTTATTGGATGTGCCATGGTACATTCATAGAAGTCCTAAAAGTGAAGTTGTCCATTCTAAGCTGCTTTATAGGATTTTCATCTGCTTGAAATTTCAGTATAGGTCAAATGGAGTTCATTTCTCTAGCCCCTGGTTTTCAGATTTACAGTTGTAACCAAATTCCTTATTGCTCATAATGTAATATCTAACCAGAAAACTGAGAATAGTATTTTAAGATACTAGTAATAGATATATAACCGTATACATCATAGTTAATAGTATGTGGTTATATTGATATATACACACTATATTACAAGTCCATTGTTTAGAATTTTACCTTGTTTGGAATTTACCTTTTATGTGAAGCCCCATCAAATTGGATCATGTCCTTGCAATGGCGCTGGCCTAAAATCACATGCTGCTGGAAGTTGTCTAGGGAGCAAAAAGACTATATTCTTGACATTTCCCTCAGCACATGTAGTTTTCTTAAAAAAAAAAAATCAAGCACAAATCATTTGTTATTAGGATTTAAGTCAACAGAAAAATTTCAACAACAGAAAACCAATGGCTAGTGAATACGTGAACTGGAAGAAAGCTCAGAATCAGTCAGCTTGCTGAGAGCCAGATTGGTGGGGCCTTGTGCTGTGACTCCTCCAGGCTTTCTCTCCCTGGCACTGGGACCTGCTTCAACCACTTTACCATGCTTCCATCTGCCCCTTCTTTCCATGAACCACCTTTCTGGCTTCCTTCCGTGTGGGCTGAGAGTACCAGTTCCTGTGTTAGCCCCCATTTTTGTTTAGTGTCTCCTCCAACGTAAGTTAGTAGTTGAGCATTTGAATAGTTTCCAGAGATAACAGATATCACAATGACGATTTTGACCGATCATTGAATATTATGTCATGTCACTTTCTGGGTCCAGCTTATTCGGAACATAAAAGGCCTAGAGTGACCATTCCAGTTTTGGAGGTAGGATTCCCAAAAGCAGTGTTTCAGGTTAGGTTTTGCTTCTCACACAGTGTGTAGAAAAGGTATGACTACAGAACTGAACACTTGGTAGAAGACCATAGTTTATCCTTTATTACTGTGAAGTCTCTGTAATTGGGTAAATTTGAAGGTAATGTTTCTCCATAGTGTATTAGGAGGGGGAGGAGAGCAGACACTCAGGATATTTATACAATACAAAAGAAAAAAAAAGACCACATGACCACATGAATGTATAGATGAAAGAGCTTACATGAGTTTCAGAGCACTATCTTAGCCAATTTTGGAAAGTTTTGGGGTCTAGGGAAGTATTATTTAATTCATAACTACTGAAAAATTCAGAATAGAAATATATTTAGTGGTCCTTCATCATGATCAATTGCTCTGATATTATTTCTACTAGTGATAGTGTTGCTGAAACTGTAGCAAGTGAAAAAAAAAGGGTCTTCAAATATTTCTGATAAAGAGAATTTTGACTTCTATAATTAATAATTCATAGAGAGATGTCCTTTTGCTATCTTCATTTCACAAGCCAAAAGCCATGGGAAAATGTGTTCAAAGCAGCCTTTCATGTTTATTTTTATTCACTTTTGTTCTCCAAAATCCTTTAAATTTTCTAGAAGTTTTTATTATGAAGAATATCAAGTATGTAAAAAGTATAGAAAACATTATAATGAACCCCTTCTACTCATCAACTCATTTTCCCCTGCCCATTTACCTATATTATTTGGAAAACTTTATCTTAGCATACATTTCTTCCTTGAATATTTCAGAACATTTTAATTCATTCCAATCTATTAATCTATTATTTCTTGTGAGCCATTTGGTGCATACATGTTTGAAGAGATTTTTTTATTATTTTAATTGGCTCTGAAATATGCTACTTATAAGAATATTTTCCTATAACAAACCACAACACAAAAAATTACTAGAAGGCAAATAGACATCCAGTGAATATTAGGAATGCATTTTGAAGATGAAAAATGCAAAATTTTAGTGCTGCCTGTTACCTAACCTATGAAAACCAGTTTCATTTCCTTTGTGTACTTCTTGATGTGCAAAACAGAGGGCACAATATAGTTGCCCTGTGGCATGTCTCCAGTTTATCTTGAAACCTAATTTCTCATGTCATTTCTTGCAGACAGTGCTTCCATGGACAAGTCCTTGTCAAAACTGACCCAGGCTGATGGAGAACAAACATCAATCATCCCTGTCCATCAGGTCATTGATAAGGTCAAGGGTTATTGCAATGCTCATTCAGATAACTTCTATAAAAACATTATCATGTCAGACACCTTCAGCCACAGCACAAAATTTTAATGTCTTCCACATAAGAAAAAGGCAAACCAGTTTTCAGAAGTGTGAAGATCTGCATGCAGTGAAAACCATGGCTAGCAGATATAAATGTGCTATTACCTAGGTAACTGCATATAGATGAGGGGTGTGTTCTGTGAAGAAGGCTTTTGTGAAATTCACAATTCATCATTTCAGTAAGTCTCTTCCATGGAGGACTTTCCACCAACCTAACTTCAGTACTGAAAGCAATATAATTCAGTATGCAAGGAGATGTTATTTTTTGAATATGTGATCGAATCAAACTGATCAGAACTCAGGGGAAGGCACTAAAATTAGAGAATGAGGGAGGGAGCAAAGCCAAGGACAAACTCTAGTTTAGAGCTCCTATACCAACCTCCTGGTGAGGAGGATGTGGCCATTTTCTATATCATCTTTCTCAACAATCAAAAGTATACTAATATTTGTAACTGTTTTGGTTGCCTGCAGATTCCATCCAGGGCTATTTTCTGTGAATGCATCAGCATTTTTCTTCTTTTTCAGTGAAATTTCAACCACAAATAGAAAAAAAAATGTTTAGTATTTGGCCCAAAGAGTAAAAGGATTTTTTCTTCTATCAAATATTTAACCTTCAGGATTATAACATACCCCAGAAAGAAAGTTTTACCAAAATATTGTCCTAGTTAATATGAGGCTATGTAAATTTCTGTGTTCCATTCAAGACATAAAGCTTTAACCTCATCATTAATTATAATTAAATCCCATGCATTTAAATATGGTTTGGTGATGACGTTCCATTAACAGGTCCTCCTGTGGTTGTTCAACGATAAATAGGGTCCACTTCAGCTGTTCCCCCTTTACTGTATATTGAGCCTACAGGCTCATGGGGTGGAGGAGATTTTGTGTTAGTCATGCTGTGTACAACAGTCTTTCCTTTTAGGATACAGATGTTGTGGTCATGTCCTTGTTCTAACGACTTTAAGATATTTCTAGTTAAGTGAATGAAGGCCTCTTTCTCCCCCTGCTGAGAATTTTGTTCCAAGAAATATGAACTCAGACATGTGGATGTCTCAGTTAATTAAAATAATTTATAAATGTGTGGATCTGCAACTGCTAGTCTAAAAACTATTTGTACTGAGTCCTCTCATAGAGGAGCCTGCGGTGGTCTGGCAAAATAGAAGGTGTTATATGTATGGAACAACCTGCTGCCCACAAGCCATGCATAAAATTACACAGCTTACCTAACCCTCAAACTGTCCTAAGTAATGCATGCTTGTAATGAAGGTGTAGGAGACCACGGATTAATTGTTAAATGATGGAGTCCTATCCAGTTTCTTAGCAATGGGCTTCTGTGCAGGCTGGGCCTTTACAGCTCTCTGGGTTCTCTGAGAGTTATCAGGTTCAGGGAAGCAGCAGCAAAGTGAGGCAGAAAGGAGAGGTTCTGGCAGAGCCTGTTGGCTTAAAACAAGAAGTCAGAAGCGAGCCCCTCAGGGCCTCGTCCTCTGTACGAAAGCAGGTGCCCCTTGGTCTTAGATGTAGGAGGGCATGCGGGCTGTGCAGAAACTCCAGGAGCCTCTTACCTTTGACTGAGCTTCAGTCATGAAGCTAGCCAAGCTCAAAAGGACAATGAGAGAGCTTGGTGGTGGATTGTTACTGCTGTTCCATTTTGCAGCAGCCTGGAACACCATCTTGGCAGAAAAGAGCGCAGCCCAGGCTGGCTTTCACAGGGGAGAGGGGTGTTCAGGAGAAAAAAATAGTAAACCTTAAGTCACTGAGATTCACTACAGTAGAGCCAAATCCTTTTCTGTAGGCATATATTAACAGGCTGTGTATTGTGCCAGAATTTACATATAGATGAAAATTAATCTTAAATTATCACTGAATATTCATATAGCTTCCCACAAACCTTAGACATTCATGATAGAGTTTAATGAGCTTTCTACTGTGAGATTTCTGTACAAGGTGCATAGTTAGTTAATGGTAATTAAGATATAGCTTCAAAAATGGCTTTGCTTTTGATTTCTCCTCATATGCATCCAGACCTGAGAAAATATTTTATTTTTGTATTTGACAACAATGTCAGCTCCACTTTAGAAATTTTTAAATAAGCCAGTAAGGAAAAAAAATGAAGAAATAGCTGCACAGAAACATTTACAAATGGAGTGAAAAGACTGAGCCAAATTCTACCCTCCGTTCCCCTTCTCACCTTCCTTCAGCCCTTCAGAAGACTGGGGCAGGAGTGTAACTGGGGAGCCCAAACAGCCTTCACTCACCTTCTGGAAGAATACCAATTCAAACTCTTTTCTTTTCCCATGATCTCCCCACCCTTTTTAAGCTGCCTCGTGTCAGAGCTTTAGTTTAGGTTCTGAAATAGTCGCCATTCTTGTCACCGTTGCTTGCATTGTAAAGATATTCCCTATCTGTTGTTGGCACAGACACTTGTACATATTTATTTATTTGTGTTTATAAATGTCAATTTGTTTCACATCTTAGCTTTACATTGCTAGCTTTGTTGTTTTAATTAACTTTCTATTACAGAGACTGTATATATTTTTTCTAAAAATGTTGTGACAGTTTTTTGTAGCAATACCTTTAAACATGGATGAAAGTGACTGTGAGCACAAAGTAGATTTAGTAGGAAGAAGCTACTGCAGCCCATGTGTCAATTTACTTCAATGGAAAATGTTTTTCAAATAAATACTTATATTGTTCATGTTCCAAATGATCCAATTCCTTTATGAGTGAATGTTTCTATTTCTGACTCTTAAATAAGGAAAGATTATTTGACAACTGGAAAATAACCTGCCACCAATTGAGTTAGTGACATGGGACTACTTTGCCAAACACTAGGAATGAGTATATGACAAGAGATCCCCGTCGCTGGGAATGAATACATCTTGAAGTTCTTAGAATTTCTTAGTGTGATGGATTCAAAGCCAAGCTCAGTGGAACATTGGAAGTATTTCAGGTTTATTTGGGGGGAAGTCTTCAGCATCCCCAAAAGGGAATTGAGTCAGTAACGTTATGTAGAAGTTAGGACGTGTGATGTGTTTCTCACATTTACAGTTGCTGTTTTCATTGTGGGAAACTTAGAAGATGATGAACTTGAACCAGCTCTACTTTCATGATCAGAACCAACCTCCCCACTTCCTTCTACTCTGGTTACTCAGGATAACTCCCTTCTTCAGGGTGCCAAAGCCCAACTGGCTCATAACCATCCTCAGCAAAGAGTATGCCCAGCGCTAAGTTGTAAGGCGCTTTGGCAGGTCACTTTGAAATCAGGCCTTCTGAGCCAAAGTTCACAACTCCATGCCAAGCCATGTTAAGAAAACAGGCGGTGGCTGAGGCTCCCGCACAGTCCTGCATGGGCAGGTTACCTCAGGAAGTGTGGGGAGGAGATGAGAAACACTTATTTGATTTGCAGGCTGACCTATGTTTGCAGTATTTTTGAAATCTGAAGGAATGGAGCTTTATAAATATAAAGTTTTGGAAGTACTTCTGTGTTTCCAGTTGAATAACATTCCACCTCTTTCATCTAAAAGCATTAAATATCTCTCCTCCCTCCCAATCTCCCTCCATTTCTCACTCCCTATTCATTTTAAGGAAAACTAATTAATGCAACAGTTTTCTTTTTTGCTTCCCTAGAGAAAAACAAGAATAGATGAAGAATTTTCAAATGTTTGCGTGTATAGTCTATAGGCTGTCAAAAAAAAATGTTTTGTTATCACAGCTCCAACCTAAACTGAGTCATTTAAACCTGATAGAAAAAGAAAAACCATAAAATCCACAAACGTGTTTGGGTGCCAGATGCATATTTGCTCTCTTGTGAAATTTTTACCACAATTCTATGAGGAAGTGCTGATATTTGCCTTTCATTTGGGATAACTGGTGATTCAAAATGGTAAGTAACCTGTTTGTGGCCACTGCAACAGTAAGAGGAGGCTTCAAAGTGAAGTCCACTGGGTTCCTCCAACTCCACACACTGGCTGCCTCTTTTAATGAACCTGCAGCCTGTGAAGGATGGTAATCCAAGGACAGGATCAGTGCTAGGAGATTCAGACAGACGCTTCCAGAGCTTCAGGGAAAAGCTCTGGACTGGCAAGGCATGAGTAATGATTGGTCTTTGAAGTTCTGATTGATTCTGATTGGCTCTCCTGGGGATGAGGAAAGTTATTCCAGGCACCAGAGGTTGGAAAGTCCAGGGCAGCCAGTGGAAATAGTTGAGGTTGGTTGATTGCAGGGTGTGGTGAGGGGTTGTGGAGGCATGATGAGGCTGAGACCAGGCCATCCTGGGAAGAGCTGCCTCTGGCTGGAGGGGCTTCACCTGAAAGCCTCTGGGTGGTGAAGGAGCCTGATCCTGGCTGGGCTTTAGTCAAGGGACTGTGGAGGGATCAGCAGAAGGAAGAGGGACCAGACTCAGAACCATGAGTGGCCCTCTGTAGGAGTCAATGGAGCATTGTGGTTTGATGACTGGCATGCAGGGATCACAAGTCTCAGGGGGTGAGGATGTAACTGAAAGCTCCGTCCTTGTCCCCAGTGCCAAGTAATGCCAATTTAATAATGAGGACATGGTTTTGAGGAAAAGAAAATAGTTGTTTTATTGCTTTGCTAGCAAAGGAGAAACATAGGGGACTCCTGTCCCTGAGGTTGTGATTCTGCCCATCACGAGGGGGTTTTAAAGGAACTCTTCAAGGGTTCCATTCCAGGTGTGCTCTGGTAGGGGGTCCCAGGGTGTCCTGATGGCATGTTAGGATTCACTTATTAATTTGGGAGATAATCACTTCCTAGATCCTCTGGAAGACATCTTGCTATGGAGCTCAGAAAACTCCAGGTAATCTTGTTCCCTGCCCCCAGGTTAGGGAGGGGGGAGGGAGAAGAGGAAAAGGAAAACATGTCCCTTTAAAAAATAAGCCTCAGAGCTATATTCAAAAGGTGAAGTGGACCCCTGTTGCAGGGACACTCACTGCCACAGGCCTTCAAAGCAGCAGCAAACCCAAGTTTTGGGGAGGCTGAGCTTTCCAAAGTCAGAACATCAATGATGCTGCTTCCAGATGGAATAGAATATTTGATGCCAAAACAAAATGCACCAGAAGAAAATGGGTGGTTCATAAAACAGGGTGTTGATAGTGGGGATGGGTGAGAAGCCAGAAGGAGGGGACAGACCCAGCAGCCAGAAGAGACCTCTTCTTCTGAGGCTGGGAAAGAGGCTATGCGATGAGACAAGGAGGTGGAAACGATCAAATACCAGGGAAAGCCTGTTGAGTTTTCCTGATTTTTATAAAAATAACTAGAGGATTGTTTCAACTGTTGGGTATTGGAAAGGAGGTGGTATCAGGATGGGGACCCCAGAAAAGATAGAATAAGCGAAACACAGCAGGGAACAGACATCCTTGGTAAATTACATTAAATAAGGCAGTAAATGATGTTTGCCTTAGAGTAGCTTTTCTAAGTGTAGTCCCCAAAGCATTCATTAAGGCATTTTTTAATTTGCTATGTTTAGGAAAACTGGTTTATTTCAAGTTTTAACTCAACATTTACAGTTTTAAAGTGTCCAACTTCATTGGTCAAGGATGTGTTTGAAAGACTTATAAATAAATAGATGGTGAATGAATAATTTCACACATACTCTGAAATCTTTTGATGGTCTGTTTGTCGTGGCTTATTTTCATTCTGAATTAGTTAAAACAATTTTTATAAATTCTTATATCAATTAGAATACAATATTTGATACTCTTATAACTGCATTTCAATATTGATATTTGTCGTGTCTGGGTAAAACTGCATGAGAAAAAAACCGTCAAAACACCCTATGAGCAAATGGAAGCCCTCTAGTCACTGCAGTGCTTCCTGATTTGTGTCCTGAGACTCAGTCTACCAGGATAGTAAGTGAGCCCAGTTCTGTGTTGGTTCTGGAGAGTAGCAAAATAAAATACAGAGCCTACCTACAAGCAATTCATAGACCAACTGAACCCTGAATACATAGACCTGACACATCGGAAACTATAAAATCAAAGAATAATTGGCTTATTTAGATCTCAAATCTAATCATTGCTGCCCAGTTAGAGCAGATACATGGTCTCTCATAACACTGAATGGGAATAGTTAAGTGCCCAGAGTCTACAGCACTTAAGTTTGACACCTTATATTGTGTGTGTATGTGACTTTATTCTACTGAATGATGTTGTATTAAAGTCTGATTCATTGGGTTACATTCATAGTCATTATTTTCACAAGTTAGCATATTGCTTAGCCACCTAACAGAGCCTAATTACTACTTATTGAATTTAATTGAAATTTGTAGTTTACCTGGTCCACTTGTATTTTGTAATTTAGCAACAGAGGTATCAAAGCACCATGGATTTGGTGGGTTTGAAGAACATGGATTATAAACACAGAGCAAAGGGGGATATTCAAAACCCCAATCCTTATACGTCACTACATGATGCTAGCAAGTGGAATAAGGACACAGTAGCCTCTGGTTGATGTTAATTATGTCTTTTTTTAATGGTATTGGAAAAGGAATGATGTTCAACTCAAGTCTGAGATGAATAAATAGAAAAACCTGCTTTTGAGCAATTGTCTTAGGAAGTGTTTTATAGACTCACTGGCCTCCAATATTAGGGAATCTAATTTAAGAACAAAGATGGTCCTCGTGGAACCCAGCTGTCTTGAGCAATTTTAAGTTCACAGCGACGTTGAGAGGGAAACAGATTTTCCAGATTCACCTTATGCACATACACATGTAGCCTAAAGTCCATAATTTAAGGTTTGCTGGTGTATGTTCTGTGGAGTGGATCAGTGTATAATTACATGTGTCACCATTCTAAGTCCATAGAACTGGAAAAATTCTAATAGCATTTTCACCACTGTGGAAATCCACTGTGCTCTGCCCATTTGTCCCATCCTCAACCCGGGCAACCTCTGATCTTTTCACTGTCTCCACAGGGTTGCCTTTTCCAGAAGGTCACATAATTGGAATCACTCAGTATACAGCCTTTTCAGATGGGCACTGGGTAATATACACCTAACTTCCCTCCATGTCCCTTAATGGCTTGATCGTTGTTACAGTTTAAATGTGTCTCCCAAGGTTCAAATGTAACAAACAAGCCCCAGGGCAACCATGTTGGGAGGTGGAACCTAACAACAGATGATGAGGACATGAGGTCTCTGACCCCATGGATTAATGTCATTTTGGCCTGGGAAGTTATCACAAGAGTGGGCATATTATATAAGTGAGTTCAGCCCCTTCTTGCTCTGCTGCCCGTCTGCCTTCTGCCACCGGATGGTGCAGCATCCTTCCCAGATGTCAGCACCTTGAGAGAGGACTTTCCAGGCTCCAGAACCGTGAGAAATGTTTCTTTTCTTTATAAATTACTCAGTCTTTGGTACATAGGCAACACAAAATGGACCAAGGTAATGCCTCATTTCTGTTTAGTACTGACTAGTTATTCTCTGTTACATATCTGCACCACTGTTTGGTTAGCCTCTCAACTAATAAAGAACACGTTAGTTGCTTCCACATTTTGGTAATTATGAATAAAGCTGCTGTACCCACCTGTGCACAAGATTTTGCATAAACTTGTTTTCACATCCTTTAGATAAATACAAAGGAACATGATTGGTGGCTCTATGATAAGAGTATGTTTAGTTCTTTTAAGAAACTGCCAACTCTCTTCCAGAATAATGATCCTGTCATTTTCTTCCTTTCTCATTTCTCTATCTGTAGCAGACTAGCTCTAAGGCCTTTAGTGTCTGTTTCATCACAACTGCATTTTATATGATGTTTGAAGATACCATGATGGCAAGTCTGACCTCAATCCGAAACATAAACTTTCAACTCTTATATTAATACATATAAGCATTGCTTCAATATATCTAAATTTAAATTCTGGAGAAAGATGCCCTCTTTAACTCATTTTTAATCAAGTGTCTATACCTGGACAAAGGTTACTTAATATGGATTTGACTGCTCAAACTCATCCTTTCAACAGAGGCCATGGGCAGTGGGGGAAGAGGCTAACTCACGCAGGATTCTTGGAGGATGTTCCAGTACAACAATTATGTGATGCAAAGGGTCATAGGTTAAAGGGGCTGGTTAACACATTGTGTCAGTTTGGGTCACAGGGAGAAGTGGATGTCAAGGTGGATTTACAGTTCCAACTGTTGATTGGGGATATGACCTGTAAAAGGCTTAGAGGGAGCAGGGTAGGCATGGGAAGCCTGCATACCTCACTTTTCAAAGAACAGGCAGAGGGAGATGAGGCTGAGTTCAGCTCTGAAAAGGCCTCGGCCAGCTCAGCAGGAAGCTCCAGCATGGAGGTTTCTTGGTGAGGAGTCCCATGTTGGTTGGAGGTGCCCAGGCCCTGTCCCTCCCCTTGTGCTCAGTCATTGACTGGAGACTGCTGCTTGAGGAAGCACATCCTGAAAGCCCTGCATCTGGAGGTTCAGCAAGTGCTCTCTTGGAAGATCCAGGTATCAGACCCTAGTGGCCAAAAATCCACAGTGGCTGGAGAGTCCGGCCTGAAGCTGTGTAACCAGGAGCAGTATAGCGATTACCCTGGTGGGTGGCTGTGACTACCCTGCTGGACTGCGGCCAGGCACAGGCCAAGTGCTCTGGGATCAGGCACAGCAAACGGAAGACGAGTGAGTACTATCTTCAGCCAGAGATTGACAAAGAGGAGGTTTAAAAATAAAAGGTGAGATAATCTGAATTTTAATTAGTCATATCCTTTTCTCTATGAATTGTATGATGTAAAATCAAGAGTTTTTGTTTTGTTTTGTTTTAATAAACCATACTAATTGGAGCAACTGACCTGACCCTAAGAAAAACATTTGGAAATTATTTCTTTTTACCTGCATTTGATTAACTCATCAGTTTCCTTGAATGGCTGTTAAGTTGTTGAGAGAACAATTTTGTAATTTTGTAAATCCAGTATTTGTTAGACCTGTCTTCTGTGAACTTGTTAACCTGTTGCTCCTGAAGTCTAAGGGACCAACCAGCTTATTAGCCTGGGTTTTCTTATTCTCTAGCAGTTTCTGTCCATGAGAAAACCATGTTACAGCCTGTAGTAAAACTGGTCTGCTCTGATACAGGTAACTAGTGAGGATCAGAAGAACTAGAGAAAGCAGTCTTGCAGAATCACTGTCATTTGTTTAAGAATTGGGTGGATTGATCCCATGTTTCTCAAGCCAACTCTGAAGGAGTTATGCCATGTAGAAGAAAGATCATGGGTTTCATATTTAGAAAACGTTTCTTCTTCTAAAATGGTCTATGCTGTGTGACTCTCTTATGCCACTTATCAGCTGTGGGTCTCAGATGTCTGTAAAATAAAAGAAGCTGATTTGAAGCAAGTATATTGTCAGCACTAGAATGCTATACCACTTCCGGAAGCACAAAATAAAAATCCCAGTAATTTCCATTTAAACACAAAATCCAAGGATCTGAATGGTTATTATCTAGGAAGATATTTAATCTTGCTCAATCTCAGTTTTTCAAGGGAATACATGTATTCTATATCTTTATTTCCAAAATAAGTCCCTTTTCTACTAGCACAGTTTCGTATATTTAGAGTACTAAGTCTTCTAAGAATAGAATTAGAAGGAAGGTTCACTCTCAGATACAAAACAGAAGCTGGTCCAGCAGTCGGGCAATACCCATTGTGAAAATCAGAGATAAAACTCCAATCTTCTCTGAGCAACTCTGTGAAATCAATGATCCCCCTCAACATAGGTACAAAAAATTCCATTTCTCCTCCCTACTGTGAGTTACAACACTCTGCAAAGTCCACAGGGAGAAGAAAAGCCAAAACACAGGAAATTCAAGGTAAGCAAGCCAAATAGATGGACAATTATCAGGAAGGGTCCTCAGAGGGGCAATAGACCTCCTGCCTGGACAGTGAGAAAGTCAAAACCAATCAGCTCCATTTGATAGACCCAGGTAGATACAGCCCACAGAGGAGAGGTCTGTCCTTGCCTGGTCCCCTGGATGCCTAGACAAGTTCTGCCTTCAGATTAGAAGAAGCCTTGTGTGTAGGGGGGTGGGGCAGTTCTTAGCATGGAATTCACTACTGGAGACTCAGGACGCACTGTAAAGAGATAATATTTCTTATGATCGCCTTTCAGGGGCCGGGAGCATGTCCTTGTATGTTGTATCAAACACAAGTTTACAGACATCATGATGCTGGGAAATCATCCAGGGCATGAAAACACACTGACAAAAATGGAAGAGGTGCTGGAACAACTTGGAAATCATGACTGCTTAGCATGTGATAAATTTAAAAAGTAACAGTCACATGTAGTGAAAAGAAATTGTCATTACCTTGATTAACCCAGTTCTAGCTAACATTTTTAACCTGAAAGTAATAGAGTAATAGTCATTTCTTCAAAGTTTTTGGTAGATACAGTGTATATGTACATTTATGTACATAATGTGTATATATAAAAATGTATATATATGAAAATACATTCATACATATAAAACATACATCCGTATACACATACACACACACACAAAGATTTTTTTAAAGGTAAGTACTCAGAATTGTAAAAAGGGCATTGTCTTCTCAGGAATAATTCCAAGCAAGTACTATGAACATAAAAGTTAGAAAATGTTTTACTAGACCCTTGACCCAGTAACAGAAAAGTCAGTTCACTGTCATGAAGTGTTGGGTTTTTTTTAAATTTTGTTTTGTTTTGTTTTTATCCACAAAAGCTGTAAGGGATTGCTAAAATAGTTGTGGCTTTCATTCCACCAAAGAACTCCCAATTCACTTGGAATTCATTTTTCCTGCCACAGATCTTTTTCAAACATGTGTTCTGCTATTTCGTGTAGTCAGTGTTTATTCAATAAAAACACTAGAAGTTTAAAGCATCTTCTCTGATCCTTAGTTACATTTCCTCGCTCTTCCCCGGGCGGGTATTTGGAATCAAAGTGGCCACGGTTAGGAGACAGATATTTTTTGGCCTTTCCTTGTTACCAATGGCATCTTTTACCTCCTGGGGTCCAATCTGTGTGTGATCAACTCCCAAAGCCTCTGAGGATGTCCTGGAAAAACTGCAATGATCAAACCTTGCTTTCTTCTTACTTCCAACAAAATAAGACAACTCACACTGTGCCTAATCCTGCCCTCCTTTGAAATCCCTGTTAGCACAAACTTTTCTAAGTGCAGGGTGGTTGTGGGAAGGGATCCAGAATTTAAATTCTTTTGAATGGTTTTGGTGCTATTTCCTGAAATTCGTGAAAATGAGCTGTTAGGTTTCATGAAACATCCCTTCTATTACAAATGGCCCCATATCATTCTTTTGAAATGGTTCCCAGAGGGCCTGGAAGGCAAACCAAGACCTACTTTGCTTCCTTCACAGGAAAGGAAGCAACTCTACAGACCAGCTGAGATCACTGCCTTCTCTCTTGAACCCTGAACTTCAGATCGAGCAACAACCAGGGTGCTGTTGGCATCTTCTGGAAGATGATTATTCACTTGGTCGACAGGGTAGTTTTAATTTCATATGGAGTCAGGGGTCAGGACGACTCATTCATTTCAATTGCTACATTGACAGAGAAAAGAGAGGGGGTGGGATTTTTTTAAAGGAATTGGCTCATCTGATCATGGAGGCTGTCAAGTCCACAACCTACAGGGTGGGCTGGCAGGCTGGAGACAAGGGAATAGATGCAGATTAAGCCAGGAGGAGCTCTATTGGCAAAATTCCTTCTTGCTCAAAGAGGTTGGTTTTTGTTATCTTTGTGCCTTCAACTGATTGGATATGGGAAAATACCTTCATAGAAACATTCAGAATAAATGTGATCAAATATTTGTTCAAATATCTGGGCACTCATGGCTCAGTCAAGTTGACATGAAATTAAACATCACAATTATATGTCAGATTAATAACTGGTGCCGCACTGTGTTGGAGGATGGAACGTTATTCACCACTTCATGTATCTCTTTCTATTCCTGGTCTGGAGCAGAGTCAGATAAGTGGAAGGAAAACACTTTAGTACTTTCTGAGGCTTGAAAGGGACAGAGATAGCTCGTGTCTTTGGAAACCATCTCTATAAATGGCTAACAAACTAAGAATGGAAAGAGACCACATGACCCTGCTATCAGAATGTTATCTCTTGCTTTCACCACTTCAGTCGGGCTCATTTCAAATGCCTCCTACTAGACGAAGTGTGTTAGTCAGCTTTTGCACCACTGTGAACACAAGACCCAACAAGAACAATTAGTTGAGGAAATATTATTTTGATCCTCTTGATTTCAGAGACCTCAGTTCATGGGCAGCCAACTCCATTGCTCTACGCCTGAGTTGTGACACAACATCATGACGGGAACATGTGGAGGAGAAAAGCAGCTCAGGACATGGCCATCAGGAAGCAGACAGAGCTCCACTCACCAGGGACAAGATGTGAGCCTCAAAGGCACACCCCTCAGTGACCCACCTCTCCAGCCACTCCCCACCTGCCTATAGTTGCTGCTCAGCTGATCCAGATCAGTGGGTTAATGTGCTGATTAGGTTAAGGCTCTCATAACCCAATCATTTCACCTCGACCCTTTCTTGCAGCATCTTATACATGAGCTTTTGGAGGGCATCTCATACCTGAACCATGGCATGAAGTCTTCTCCTGTCACCAAAGCAATTCCAGTCATAAAACATCCATCACCTTTTTTGATCTTTTCATTTTCCCCAGCATAATCATCATCTGTGAGCTTCCCTAGCCTCCTTGGCTAAGATGCATGTTTCTAGGAGGCAGGAAGTGGGCCTTAACCTTTCATTCAGTTGACGTCCATTTCATGAGGACAGGAAGCATCTTTAAAACTCTTGTCCTTCTAGTTTCAAAGATGATACAGTTCTATTTCAGTAAAAAATAAAATGAAAAACTTCTATAATTTTAATATATGAGATTTTCTTTTCCTGGTAGCAATAAAAGAAATAACATAGGCTTGACATGGGGCTAAGGTATACTTAACTGTGAGAAGAAAGATTCCATGACACAAACCTACTGCATGAAAGCACAAGTGGGAGAAGAAAGGGGGGAACTTAATTTTTATTGGGGAGTGGTCGGAAGGCCTTCCAGTAGGACTTTGCTCTTTGAAATGGATCTTGAAATGTGACTCTTGGGCACTGTCAAGCAGAGGGAATAAAGCAATTAAACTTCACATTTATCTGGGTTCGTCAATGAGTTTGATATGAGTGACTGAGACTTCGTAAGAGAAGAATATTAAACCAAAGAGTTAATTAGGGTCCAGGTTCAAGAGCCTGCTTATCTCTTGACTATTGCTTATCTCTGTATCTTAAGCAGCCACTAACAGAACGCAGTAGTGCTCAAATGTGCTACATTAAATCACTCATTGTTATTTGTCTAGGAATTTTATAATGGTAGGGAGTTTGGTTTCAGCTCTTTTTCTTTGAACAGTCTAAAAAAAAATCTCTCTGCATCTTCTTAAACCAACCCACAACCAGCTTGGTCTATGGAAATTTCATTACACTGAAACATTTTTATGTTCAGATTCCAAAGATTCCCTCTGAGAGCAGAAGGCTGTGCTTCCTCTCACTCACTTTGCATCTTCCCCAGAAATACATGCCCCCAGCTCTAAGGGCAGATGGAGTCAGGGATCTTTCAACATCAGAATTCTCTAGAATTTTCTGAGTGCTGAGGCACATGTTCTGTGGTTTAAGAAGCATTCTGCTTGTTCATCTCTTCTTTTTTAATCTCTTATACTTCACTAACTCTTTAGGAAACTAACTATCTCCTATAGTTACAGGCATTTGATTGGCAAATCATCTTTAAATAATTAGCCATTTCTACACATGGGGCCCCGTTCTCCTTCCTATGTCTTTCATATGTAGAATTTCCTTAATGATGTCTCATAAAGAAAAGAAAAAGCTCTCCCCTGTGCAGTAATTTAGCACCCTTGCTCCAGGGATGTGAAGATATGATGCTTCTTTTCCACACCCAGTTCCTCTATTCATCTCCACAATTCTAGCAGAGGCACTCCGTTAGATTGTTTCTTACTGTGGGAAAATATCAATATGCAATCTGTCTCTTATGAGATAAGCTAAAATAAAAACAAGGCTAAATATTTTCAGACTACTTATTCTCCTGATTTCAAATAGGTCAGCAAACTGACCACATTTAGTTACTAATCCTTAAAACCAACAAAACAGATTTGCAAGGATTATTGCACAATCTTATGGGGAAAAAAGTAAAATCAATAAACTAAAATTTCATATGAGAAATAGATTCATGAAATTCATGGGTTGAAAAAAATAACACTTTGGAGATCTATCCTTTTTGTGCCAGACTACACTGTCCTTTGATTTTTTTTTTTTAAACAAAAGGTAAAGTACAAACACCATATTCTGACCAGAATATGGTCAGATTTCATGCACCTTTTAATTCCCATCAAATGCAAGTGCAAACTACGCTCAGCTGTTCCTCACACTGCTCTTAGTCTGCCTCCCAACATGGGAAACAGTCAATGTCCAGTTAGATGCTTGGCCTGAGGGTCCTCTGCCCCTATTGAAGGCAGATGCTGCAGCAACTGAAGCAAACCCAGCTGTCCCCACCCCCAGTGATGCTTTTTCCTGAATCTATGAAGGCAAATGAAATATGCCCACATTTCCAGGTCCTGAACCCATAATTTCTTGATGCATAAAACTCTTTGTGGAGGTATCTGTATTGTCTTTCAACACAGGATTAAATAGATTAAGGACTGCAGAGAAAGCCAGCAGGATCCCTAAACAACAAGAAGAAGAAAACTTCAGGTAGATGAACTTAGAGTGCATTTTTCTTCTTTCTTTGGGCAAATGAGTAACTATTTTACCAAAAAAGCATCTTCATCTCTAAAGCCAACATAGTACCATCTTAAAATCTTTGCCTGCTTTGGCCAGATCACCTTCTCTTCTGTATGAATCATCTCCCTCTGGCTTCGTCTTGGAGGACATTTTGGATCATGTTTATGCCCACAATAATAATCCAGGATACTCTCACCATCCCCACAACCTGAATTAAATCACATCTGTGAAGACCATTTTGCCATGCAAGCTAGCATTCCCAGATCGAAGCAATTAGGGCATGCATGGATCTATGGATTTTGGAAGGTGTAATTTATCCTACCACAGTGAGCAAGTCAGAGAGTGAAAACCCAACGTGTCTAGGAACCATATCACATCATGACCTCCTGAGGGTTGTATTTTGCTGTTATTGATTGTGTATGTGTGTGTGTGTGTGTGTGTGTGTGTGAGAGAGAGAGAGAGAGAGAGAGAGAGAGAAAGAACGCACGATAATGTGCCTGACTCTCAAGTCCTGGTCTGCCAGTCTGTTTCTGCCACCCACAATTTGGCTCCTAAGTCACAGCCAGCAACCTTCTTGTTCCAGCATTCCTTGATCTCCCATGTTATACCTGCTGTGGGCTCACTGTCCTCGAAACAGCCACTATCCCTGGTGGACCTCAGGTGGCTCACAATAGATACTTCCAGGGTCTCAGTCTTGCCTCTGCTAATCACCTGTTGGGTGAGGTTCATGCAGCCACTGACCTCGAAATTTCACATTGGTTAGATATAGATAAAGTAATATAACCTATTTTGTGAGTGGCCAATAAGTAAACAGTGATGTGTGTGTGAATGCACATATTTAAATACAATATTTAAATATATATTTATTGTGGCATGAGCACATCAGGAGATCCATCCTCAACAAATTTTTTAAGTGTACAATACATTATTGTTGACCATAGGTGCAGTGCTGTGCTGCAGATCTCTAAAGATCATTCATCTTTCTGACAAACTCGACGCCTATGGTGGTTTCCTCCAACCCCACCCCAGTCAGGGTCGCCATTTGTTCTCTGAATCTGACTATATTATATATTTCAGATAAGTGGAATCATGTAGATTTGTTTTTCTGTGACTGGCTTATTTCACTTAGCATAGGTCCTGGGGTTTATCTGTGTTGTCTCCTATTGTAGAATTTCCATTTTTTAAAAGACCAACGAGTACTTCATTATAGATAGATACAACATTTTCTTTATCTGTTCATGTGCCAGTGAACATTCATGGAGTTTGTGTATCTTGGCTATTGTGAACAATCCTGCAGTGAATATGTGAGTTCAGGTTCTTCAAGATCCTGATTCCAGTTCTGCACGTGAGACCATCGGATCATATGGTGTTCTGTATTTAACTTTTTATTAGCTTCCCTTCAGCTTTCCATTGAGGCTGCACCATTTCATATTTTCACCCAGGATGTGAAAAGGGTTCCAATTTCTCCACAGTTTCACCAACCCCTGTTATCTTCTCTTTCTTTATGATAACCATCCCAACACATGTGAGGTGATGTCTCCTTGTAATTTGATTTGTCTTCTCTAATGCTGATGATACCTGGCACTTCTCTCATATACACATTGGCAATTTGTATGTCATCTTCACAAAACTCTCTGTGCAAGTCATCAGCCCATTTCTTAATTAGGTTATTAGTTTTTTTCACTGTTGGATTGTAGGAGTTCCTTAAATATCTCAGATTAGTTCCTCACCAGACAGAGGGTTTGCAAACCTCCTGTTCCATAGGTCGCCTTTCCCACTCTGTTGTCCGTTGCCTTTGCTGTGCAGAAGGTGTTTATTTTAGTGCAGTCCCACTTGTTCTTGATTTTGTTACCTCTGCTTTTGGTGTCATAGTCATGAGACCATTGTCAAGGTGGAAGTCCTCGTCAGAGCAATTAGACGCAGGGAAAAGGGCATCAAAATTGGAAAGGAAGAAGTGAAAGTCTTCCACTTTGAAAACGACATGGTCATATAGAGAAAGCCTTGAAGACAGCATTTTTAAAACAAATCTCTCAAACTTAACAAATGAATTCAGTAAGTTGCTGGATACAAAGTCAACATACAAAACTCAGTTTTAAATCTATGCATTAATAAACTCTCTGAAAACTAAATTAGTGAAACTGTCTCATTTGCAATAGCACCAAAGAGAATAACTACTTAGTAATCAACTAAGGAACTGAGGCATTTACATAATGAAAATTATAAAATATGGCAGGAGCCATGGCCGATGCCCATAATCTCAGGAAAATTGAGAGGCTGATGCAGGAGGATCGAATGTTCGAGACCAGCCTGGGAAACTTAGTGAAACCCTGAATTCCGAAGCAGGAGGGGGTGACTAGGGACCTAGCTTAGTGGTAAAGTGCCCTGGGCTTCAATCCCCAGTACCCCTACCCACAAAAGCCATAAAATATCAATGAAAGAAATTAAGAGATAAACAAATGGAAGGATACAACGTGCATAAATTGGAAGAGTTAATGTTGCTCCAATGATCATACTACCCAAAGCAAATTCAATGCAGTCCTTATCAAAATATCAATGGCCTATTTTACAGAACTAGGAAATGCAATTCGGCAATTCATACAGAACCATCAATAGTCAAATCAATCTTGAGAAAGAACCAAACTGGAGGCATCACACTTCCTGGTTTCAAAATAATACAAATCTAGAGCAAGCAAAACAGCATGGTACTGGCAGAAAGACAGACATAGAGACCAACGGACAGAAGAGAAAACCCAGAAACAAATCCAGGCACGTATGATTAACTGATCTTTGTGAAGGTTCCAAGAATACACAATGAGAAAAGGATAGTATGCTCAACAAATGTTCCTGGGAAAACTGGATATCTACATGCAGAAGAATGAAACTGGATCCTTATCTTACCCCATGCATAAAAACCAACTTAAAATAGAATTAAGACTCCAAATGTAAAACATGAAACTGTAAAACTCCTAGTAAAAAATGCGGGAAAATCTTCATCACTTTTTCAAATCATGATGCCTTTTAACATAGCGTATGTGGTTATCATAGTAAAGTAGCATTTTCAAAAACTGCACATTACAGCTGCAATGATGTGATCCAGTTAGATTTAATCTGCTTTTAATAAGCATGTACTATGCTTTCTGACTTGGCACTTTACGGGATTCACTGTTGAATAGAGGTGACCTCTCACCTTAGTAAGCTTGTGTTCTAATGCAGAAAGCTGGTATATTAAACAGGTGATGATAATACAAGATAATTAAAGCCACAAAATCAAGGAAATTTAAATATGATATTTGATGGTATTAAGGAATTATTGTAAAGTGTGAAAATATTATGCATGGTAACTTTTAAATATCTTTACTGATTGAAGACATGTACTATATTAGTTGCTGATATAGCAAATTTCCACAAACCTATTGACTTAAAACAACACAGATTTGTTCATGGAATCAGACTCGGAAATTCTGATGGGGCCAACATCAAGGTATCAGCATGTGGCTGGATCTTTCTGGAAGCTCCAGGGGAGAATCCACTTTTGCCTCTCCTAGTTCCTAGAAACCTGTGGGTGGCATCCCTCCAATATGTTCCCACTGTCACACTGCTGTCTCTGACTCCAGTTTTTCTGCCCCCTCTTCTAAGCATCCTTGAGATTACATTGGTCCTATCTGGATAACCCAGGATCATTCCTATCCCAAAATCTTTTTAGTCGCATGGCAAAGCTCCTTTTGCTATGTCAGGTTCAGCTTTCCAGGTACTTTATCCTAGACGGGGAGGGCTGGGGAGAGCACTTTTGATCAGGAAAGCTGAAGAGCTTGTTACATTTAATGGTGTTTAGAGCTGTCATTATTAGAGTTCCTTCAGAACCATCCATATTTCACAGGACAAAATTATGACCCAGAGAAATCTTCGCAAACTATCCTAGCTTTAAAAAAAAAGAAAGGAAGAAAGAGAAAGAAAGAAAGAAAAAGAAAGAAAGAAAAAGAAAGAAAGAAAGAAGAAAGAAAGAAGAAAGAAAGAAAGAAAGAAAGAGAAAGAAAGAAAGAAAGAAAGAAAGAAAGAAAGAAAGAAAGAAAGAAAGAAAGAAAAGAAAAAGAAAAATGCTCGCATTAAAGCATGATGGGGAGGAAGTAGTCATGCAGAGGGAGATCATATTTCTAAAAGACCAGGCTCCAGAGTTGAGGCTTGGGATCTTTCTAGGGATTTAGGAGGCTCCCTTCATTTTAAATTCTCAAAGGGTCTCAGTCTCACCAGTGTAACCCAATTTTCGTCCCTTCGTTCTAGCTAAGGCTCTGCGTATCCACAGGGCGGCGCCCACACCATTGTTCTGATCCTTTCCCTCCAGGTGTATCTGCTGAGCTCCAGGCCTTCTCCTCCCTGGCTGGCTTGGCGTTATACTTAATCATGTCCATATTTCGTCATTTTGCGTTGAAAATAAAAATATCATATTTTAAAGTTTGTTACAAAAGCAATGAAATAATTCTTTCTCTTAATCTCATTAAAGCAATATGAAATTTTAAAAGGAGTAAGTTCCTCCAGGATTTCCTTTCACAGATGCAACTGTAATTATTCGTACCACCAGCAGATGGCAGTGCACAATTAATAATTTGTCTCCCTTAAGACAAAGCGGGTTATACAATTCTTTGGAGATTGGTAGACTACATAATCAACAACTGTTTATAGATCTGCTACCGAATGCAGGGTTATTATTTAGAATATGGGTTGCATTAGTAAAAACTGGCAAAAATTCTGCTCTGTTGGAGAGTATGCCTAGTAAAGTCACATGTGAAGTGGAGAAGACAGCATTGTCCTAAGCTGGCCAGTTTAAAATTTCACCTCGACCTTCCAGGCTTGTTCAAAGTCACACCTCTGAGGGTAAATGTAGTTAGAAGAAGGAAGGAAAACAAAACACAGCAATGATCCCTTTCTAAATATGGAGCCTGAAGAAGGGGAAAATGGTTAGCTCAAAGACGGAGCTAGTAGTGGTTAGATCCAAATTGATGGACCCAACATTTTATCCACGAAAATACAGTGATTCTCAAAGTGACAAATTGTGGGTTAAGGCTCTAATCCTGGCACTGACTCTTTATAGGATCTTAAGCTAATCATTTAATCTCTGGACCTTAATTTACTTTTCTGTAAATATTAAGACCTTAGACTATGCAAGTTCAAACTTTGTAACCAGGAGAAATTTATTCTTTTTTCTTTTAAAATATCTTATCCAGATATTCATTACATAAAACAAAGGAAATGTCAGAGGGGAAGCAGATCTGTTCCTCTTGAGCCACCCCCTCCCCTTAAATATTCACCCTGCTTCCTCAGGGTGTAGTTTGAAAGTTACCAGAATGGGTCATCTTTCTAATTCCACCCAGCTCTAAATATTTATTGTTCCCCAAAAGCACTGAATTAATTGTGAGAAAGTCATAGCCTCAAAAGTGCTTGCTGCTTAAAAACAAACAAACAAAAAAACTAAACACTGAATATTATGACAAAGTGGGTCATTAAGTCAGTCATTTAGAACAAAGAGAGCCTGACATTTAAAGCATTTTCATTATATTCAACATAGCAATCTCTGAATAGTGACATTACCTCCATGCTTTTCGGTGCCCCTTCCCACACTCAGCCAGGTGTCAGCTGTGCGCATCCTCTGGCACCTGCTTCAGAGACACGAAGAAGGCTGGCTCCCCACACCCAGGCATCAGACACAGGCCTTTGGCTGCAATAAGTGCCAAAGCCAAAGGTGGTATGGCTTACCGCTGAATCATGGTGCAGTGGGCCAAGGAGCGCTGGAAGCCATTCAGCTGCACAGCGCAGCCCTAGGCAGGGTGGGAAGGGCGACTTAAGGGCAAAGAATGTTGGGAGAGTGGGTAAGACAGTCTAGAATTCATCTTCCTGGGCTCAGGTTCCACCTCTATCACCTTGGGCAAGTTATTTCGGTCTCTATATTTTAATTTTGAATCGTCAGAACTACTTCACTGGAATGATAAGGTCTCACAGAGCAAATCCTAGTAGTGCATGGACACCAAGTGAGTTTCAACCGTCTCTGGATTTATGCAAATGCCTCTAGGCTGGGTTCCTCAGTGTCCCTCTTGCCCCTTATCAACCCACTCTGCACAACAGAGTGAAAGACATTTAAAATAAAGGTCACATCACATCACTCCACTTTTAAACCTTTCAATAACTTTCTTGTACACTTGAAAGGAAGCCAACTGTCTTCACCCTGACCGCAAGCTCCACAGGGACTTCCTTGTCCATTCTCCTGCTGAATTGCTACTCGCTGACCACAGTCCAGCAACACTAACCTTGCGACAGGTCCTGGAGCAACTCAACCCTTTCCCAGTCTGCAGAATTCCTGGGCTTGCTCCTTCCCAGAACACACTGGCACTTCTTGAAGTCTCAGCTAGAATATGTCTCCCAGAGTGGTCTTCTCTGGCCACCCTACCTAGGTATCAGGAATAGCTGTACTTGATTATCTAGCCCAGAAGTTAGAAATTTTTAACCTATGAGTCACTCTGTGTGTGTGTGTGTGTGTGTGTGTGTATGCGTGTAAGTTTTATTGGAACCCAACCTTTCTTATTCAACTATGTATTATCTGTCTGCTTTGATGATCCAGTAGCCAAGAGAATCATTGCAAAGCTAAAATGTTTTCTATCCAGCCCTTTGCTGAAAAAGTTTATTGACCCCTGATCTAGCATATCATCTATTTGTCTTTAGGACACCGATTACTTTGGCAATGTTTTACCTATCAGTTTATTTGCTCATATTTCTATTTCTCTCCATAAGGCTGAACACCACTGCTATTCTATTCTCTTAGCTCCCAGCTCAGAGCCCAGAACAATTTATAAATATGTTGGCATTGTAAATTCTATTATTTGAAGAAAAGAACACTTACCGGAGAAAAATAACAAGAGTCCATGCAACTTACAGAAGACAATCCAAAAAGACTTAAAAAAAAGTCCATGTGACTTACTAGAATACGATCCAAAAAGACTTAAAAAAAAATAGGTAATTGATTCTTGCCTGGTTGAGTGGAACATGCCTACAATTCCAGCTATTTGGGAGACTAGGCAGAAGGATCACAAGTTAGAGGCCAGCCTGGGTAACTTAGCAAGACCCTGCCTCAAAATAAAAAAATAAAATGGGTTTGGGAGTGTAGCTCAGTGGTAGAGCAGTTACCTAGCACACATGAGGCCCTAAGTTCCATTCCCAGTGTCTCTCTCTCTGTCTGTCTCTCTCTCTCTCTCTCTCTCTCTCTCTCTCTCTCTCTCACACACACACACACACACACAAACACACCAATTCTAAAGGGAAAAGAAAAAGAAGGTTTACATATTACTTTTTAGTCTCTGTGTGGCAGGAAAGGAAAACCTCTCCCCATTGTGTGGGGATGCACAGCTTCTTGCTTGGTCATGGCTCCCAGTGGCCAAAGAATCAATGAGCCAGATGCCCCTCACAGGAAAGTGGGAACTGAGGACGCCGCATGACACGTGACTGAGGATGGAATGTCCTGCTTGGGTCTATCAAACATCATCAGTCAGCACCGGGGTCCCAAGGAACAGGCGAAGTGTGTGGTTGGGTTTGAGTTGTGAACTTGGTCAGAAATAGGCTTTTCTTCAGCTGTGCGGAGTCTGCTCCCACGTGTCTACACAGGATTCGGGGTGTCCTCTTTGGCTCTTTTCCTCCTCCGGGTCTCTCCCTCTTCAGTATTCCTGCTATCTAAGCTTTAATAAAGCTCTGAATTTTGTGCCAGAAAGACCTTGGCTTCCCATTTCCAATCACCACTGGCTCCAGTTTGGTTTCTGGTAGCCCAGGCCGACAGCTGCAGCCAGCGATGCCCTTCTGGAATCCCTCACCCCCTCTTCCTCAATCCTGCATGCTCTAGAGCCCCTTCACTGCTCTTCATTTCCAGTTCCTTCCGGTACCTGCTGTCTTTGTAGGTCTTAGTTTATAGGTGAGTTCAGAGTGAGGCTTCTTATGGGTCTGCATTAGAGCCAGCAGCCAATCCTAGTTATTTTAAATTTTCTTTTGGACAGTTCCAACATCTGCATCATCTCTCAGACGTGTCCTACAATGGATTCATCTCTTGACCATGGGCCATGTTTTCCTGCTTCCAATTTTTTGTATTTTTTATTGAATGTCCTGTGTCATGTGTAGAAGGAAGACGCACACAGAGGTAAGGAGTCCTTAGGCCAGGTGATGAGCAGGTCTGCCCTCCTGCCCAGGCGGCAGTGTGGTGGACGATGTCCATGGTGTGAGTGACTGCTCTGGCTTTGGTATTTGTGCTGTCATTCATCATCCCCAGTGCACTCCAGTCTTCAAAATCCTCGACAGTATGTTGCAGTTGTGTCGAGTGCACACCTGTGGCATTGAACTAGCTCCGGAGTGTGAATTTGCCTTGTGATTATTCTAAGTTGATACACTGGTCATAAGTCTATGTGCTCATCTCCCCTCAAGGAGTCTGGGCACCCTTTAGAATAAGCTTCTTTGTTTGACTTACAACCTTTGCTCTCTAATGGGCTCAGGAAATGTTATTATTTCACAGATTATATGGCTTTTCTCTTTATAAGGGTAAGAGTGACATTTTCATGTGACTTTCTAAGCAACAGTAGGAAAAAAATCAGGATTCCAATTTCTAAAATGCATCTTTAGAAACTTGACTCAAATGCACAAAGATGAAAGAACATTGATAATGCCATAAAGTTTAAGAAAACAAAAGAAGCCAGCCCAGCAGTGCATACCTATAATACCTGCTGCTGAGGAGGCTGAAGCAGGAGGGTGGCAAGTTAGAGACCAGCTTCAGCACTAATTGCCCTAAGATACTTAGTGAGACCCTGTCTTAAAATAAAAATTTAAGAGGAAAGAAAAAGAAAAGAAAGATTTTTAAACCGATGGTGCTGTAGACTGAATGTTTTTATCTTGAGTTCTTATGCCCGAGTTGGAGGAGAGTCTCTGGGCTGTGGTTAGATCATCAGGGCAGAGCCCTCCTGAATAGAATTAGAACTCCTTTAAAGAGGCCCCTGAGTGCTCCCTCCCCATTTTAGCCAAATGAGAACTTTGCCACAAACCAGTGCTCTAGGACCCAGGAGAGGGCCTTCTTCAATCACCAAATCTGCCTCTGCCTTGACTTCCCAGCCTCCAGAACTGTGAGAAATAAATTTCTGTCCTTTGGAAACTATTTGATCTGTGATATTTTATGTAGCTGCCTGTTACAGTTTGGATGTGAGGTGTCCCCCAAAACAGTGATTGGATTGTGAGAGCTGCGACCTCATCAGTTCATCCTAGTTTGAATGGACAGCCTGGTGGTGACTGGAGGCAGGTGGGGTGTGGCTGGAACAGGTGGGTCACTAGGGCATGCCCTAGAAGGGTGCCTCTTCCCTGGGGCTCCTTGCCATCTTCTCTCTGCTTCCTGGCCGCCATGAATGGAGCAGCGCCTCTCTCCACCATGCCCTCTGATACCGTGGTTCACTGGTGACAAGTTCTGCTTCCTCTGGTGTTGAAGTACAAGGCCAGAGAAGTACGCCATGGCAAACATATTAAGCAGGTTTTATTCAAAAGTAGTAACACAGACTTCTCCCGGGAGGGAGAAGGGGTCCATGACTGATGTTCTAGAATCCCAAGAAGTGAGCGCACCCTACATCTTTTATAGGTTAGGGTCTTCTTTGTTTGTTCTTTCCTCTGACCCTAATCTTTCCTTCCTGCCTACCTGACTAGGCCCTGGTGACACAGCAAAAAGGTGAGATGCAAAAGCTGAGAAGCAGATGGGCAGGGGGAGGGCCAAAGTGGTGGTGGGGGGCATTAATTAGCAACTCCCTGCCTGCATCTTTTGGGGAGGGGCAGTTAAACAGGTAACCTTGGTGATCAAAAGGGCTCTGGAGATACTGACATTCTAGTCTCCCAGGGGCGGTCTCCAACTTCCCAGACTCTGATGACCTCCATTCCTCGGTTTGACTAGATTTCCTATTCTACACTAATTGCCTGCCTGTTCCCAATTCTGGCTTCACTTCCACCTCGATGTTCTGCCTCACCTTGGGCCCAGAGCAATGGTATTGGTCCATGGTGGACTAAACCTCTGAGACTGTGAACCCAAATTAACTTTTCTTTTTTAAGTTGTTCATGTCAGGTATTTTGATCATGGCAATGAAAAACTAACTAACGCACATCCCAAAGCAACTAAGAAAGTTGGATAGGAAGTCTGTATAGCCAATCTGAGGAAGATTGTGGAAATAGTTTTAAATTTTCTTAGGGTTTCATGTTTTGGCCTAATTATTTCCCCTTCAAGTAATCTAATCACAGTCTAATAAATATAGATATTACACCTTATTGTTATTTAGAATAAGAAATAATTGTGAAAACTTAAATGAACATTAGCTAAGTATTTTGAATAAATTTTTATCCATTCATATGGAGAAATATACAAATATTAAAACCCTACTCAAAATCACATAAGAAATAGGATTGAATAGGTAGTATATCCCACAAGAAACCTGATTAGAAAATTAATTACAAAGGTTAAAACTGGAAATGTATAGTGAATAAATCTGCAAGACACTACTTAAAAAACATTCATAGTTATTATCCCCAGTATTGGGATAAAGAGTTACCATGCATCTCTTACCTCAATGTACTGAGGTATTCCTGCCAAGAATACAAAGCCCCAGTCCACACACATGTACATAATTTATTTTTGTTATGAAGCCTATTAGTGGAACAATTGAATTACTTGAATAAGGTCTAGAGATTAAACAATCTTCTGTGTCAATGTTAATTTCCTGATTTTGATTGTTATGCTATTGTTATATAGAAGAATGCCCTTGTTTTTTGGAAATACATATTGAAGTATTCATGAATAAATTAGCACCATGTCTATAATTTACAACTTACTCTCCAATGACTTGAAAACAATCATCTATCTCTGTGATATAATAAGAAATATGTTTGGTCTTTGTTCCCAGTTCCTGGCACTGAACTTCTAAAACTTTTATCTTGCCCCCAGTAATGCCTTCCTCACCCCACCAATCTTTTGTTATTATGTTTGGAATTCCTCTTCATTTCCTGAGGCAAGAGCTTCTAAACCCTGGGAATCCCGGCAGTGTGTGTGGGGGTGCAGCCTCTTCTTGTATGTTAATGAGATGATGGATGGCTGGAAGCCAGGGCAGCCTCAGACTGGGGGCTGGTTGCCAGAAGAACATGCCAGGTGACTAGAGCATTAAGATATTTAGCCCCACCCATACCCCAACCTCTGGAGCCTCCATAAGACCCCAAAGAAGGAACATGGGATGCTTCCAGGTGGTGAACCCATGGAGGTGCTGGAGAATGGCATGCCCCAAAAAGGGCAGAGAAGAGCCATTTTACTTCTCCCATACTTTTCCCTATGTACTTCATCTGGGTACTCATTGGTGTACTTTACAATAAAGTAATAAATGTAGGTGAAATGGTTCCCGGCATTCCATGAGCTGTCATAAGCAATTCTTGAAACTGAGGTAGGGGTCATGGAATCTCGGATCTGTGGTCAGGTGGTCAGAAGTGCAGGTGCAAACCTGAGACTTGCCGTTGGCATCTGACATGGGGGATGTCTTGAGGGACTGAGACCTGTCAGCTGTGGGATCTGCCACTAACTCCAGGTAAATAACGTTAGAATCTAATTGAACTGTAGGTCACCAAGCTATTAATGATTTGGATGTGAGGTGTCCCCCAAAAGCTCTTGTGTGAAGCAATGCAAGAATGTTCAGAGGAGAAATGATTGTGTTGTAAGAGTCTTAACCCAGTCAGTGAATTAATGCCCTGGTGGGGATTAACTGAGTGGTCACTGAAGTGATAGGTGTGACTGGAGGAAGTGGGAATTGGGGGCGTGACTTTGGGGTATATGTTTGTATCTAGCAAGTGGAGACCTTTCTCTCTGTTTCCTGATCAGCCTGTGAGTGGCTTCCTTCCACCATACTCTTCCACCATGGTGTTCTGCCTCACCTCAAGTCCCAAGAAATGGAACTGGCCTTCTATGGACTAAGACCTCTGAAACTGTAAACCCTCAAACTTCTCCTCCTAAAATTGTTCTGGTCAGATTTTATAGTCACAGCAGGGAAGAAGCTGACTAAAACACCCAGCTGTCTGTAGAGAAATGGACAATTGACTGGTGAGGAAACCCACATGTTTAGAGTAAGAAGTACCATGAGTTTATAGAGAAAAATAGTTTTTTCCTTTGTAATACCTATTTCAATCATCTGTAGAGAAAAAAGTAAAACAGACTGCTTGATATAGCAAACATGGGAAGATGTTGACATTTAGGAAAGTAGGTTAAAGGTACACAGAAAAACTTGATCCTGTTTTTGCAATCTGTTTATAAAACTAAAAGTGTTATAAAATATCATGCTAAAATATGAAGAATGTAGGCTTTGGCATGACCACTGGAAAATACTATAATTCAGTACTAATACGTCAACATTATTTCATAGTAAATAAACTTGCTTTGCAGGATGCAGCCTGGTAAACTCGTAGAAAGGCTGAATGCTTTGGTCTCCCTGCCTCCCACCCAGTACACACACCATAGAAATCATCTGAGCAGCTCAGTGGAGCCATGCGACAGCATTTGTCTCTATGCTTAATATTTCCTGACATTAATTTCCTTATTTCAATTTTTCCAACTTCCTAAATTTCTATAATGAGTATTTACTTTTTAATGACTTAGATTTCTACTTTTCTACAGTCCCAGGAAAAAAAAAAAAAAAAAAAGAAGGAAAGAAAGGGGAGAGGAGATGGGGAAAGGCAGGGAGGAGATGATGTGAAGAGGAGCCAGGTGGGAGAGAAGAGCCTCACTGAGCCTGTGCAGTGAGGAGCCTTGAGTACACCTGGGTGGGAAGGCTCCTCAGGTCACACAGGGTCAGCTGATGCTCACAGACTGTGACCTCCAGACGTGTCATGATGCGGCTGCCTCCAAGGTAAAGCAGCTGGTCCACCCTGCAGGCTTTATAACTGGGAGGTTATTGGGCTCTAGTCTGGTGGCCAAACTCTAGTTCCATTTACATCACTGCAAAAAGAGAACCTCCACTCCAAAGGCACAAGGCAGGAAGACCCACACACAGACAGATCGAGGTCACTGCCAACTGGGGCATGACACAGCAAAGGGTGTGAAGAGTTAATACTGGCCCAGTGCTGGACAGTGACAGATGAAGGGGTACAGACTCCTGTAATGATTCAGACACTCAATTAGTGCATACCCATCCAGTGTGACAACTCTGGAAGAGTACCAAGTGCTCAAGTTTACCATTTCCTTCTCTAGGGATGTTTTCTCTTCTTGAGCAGAACCACTGACAAGCTAAAATAAACCCTTTTCTCCATTAGCCTCTTCCTGGAAGAGTTACTCAACGGCACATAAAGAGGTTTCTTCCTCCATGCCTGGTCCCCACTCCTCTAGAGAGATTTACACCCCACACCTGGTGCTGCTAAGCACATTACAGTGCCTCGTGCTGCCATTAAGGAAACCACGTGTGAGGGTGGGAGTCAATGGGGGAGAGGAAAAGTCACCTGAATTAATTACTTGGTGGAGGGAATAATTCAAAGTACCCAGTATAGAGGGATCTTTATCATGTCTGACTGAGAAATATCTGGACTCATGAGGTGCTGAGCTCTTGGCATCTTGCCATTTTATGATACCTGTTCTGAAGATGTTTTATAGATAAGTAGGTGGGGGTATGGGGGTACCATGACATCACTGCTGAGAGGTCATACTGCTCTCTGTACTGACTTTCCTTCAAGTTGAGTTTCACTCACTCATTCCTTGGACATTTGAAATCATGATTTGGGGAACATATACATCATAAAAATTATTTTTGCAGCCATAGCTCATAAACAAATAAGGATTCAACATCATCTTGCATTCAATTAAGCCAAGGCTTTAAAGGAAATAACCATCCAGTATTGAGTTAAATCATTCTATCTACAAATACTCAATTTTAAACACCAAATCTATACCAAGCCTGAATATCTTCTGAGTGTCCAGAGCAGGCTGCATGGTTTTGAGGAAGGGGCATGGACGTGCCTCCCTGTGCACCTCACTTACTTCCAATCCTAGCACTAACACATGGTCACTGTGTGTCCTTAAGCAAGGTCATCTGGACATCTCACTCATATTGCCTTTGAATGGGATTAATACCACCTACATGTTTGAGTATTTTTATTAGCATGAGAAGCAGCACATGTATAAAATATCCTGTACAAAGGAGTTGCTTAGTAAAGGTAGTTATTATAATCATTATCTCATGAGAATGTGGCTTACACTTTGACAATTCTTGAGGATTAAATTTTTTTTAAGTTCTCTAATCCAATTGGCAGAATTAAGAGGGGAAGGAAGGAAGGGAGGGTGAGAGGCGGGAGGGAGGGAGGGAGGGAGGGAGGGAGGAAGGAAGGAAGGAAGGAAGGAAGAAAGAAAGGAAGGAAGGAAGGAAGGAAGGAAGGAAGGAAGGAAGGAAGGAAGGAAGGAAAGAAGGAAGGAAGACCCAGAGGGCCAGGAAAGCCAGCGAGGTAGATCCAGTCCAAACCCAAAGGCCTGAGAATCAAAGTAGTCAATGGCATACATCCCCATATCCCCATCTGAGTCTGAAATTCCCAAACCAAGAGTGAGACTCTCTAAAGACAGAAGAAGACAGGTGTCCCAGCTCAAGCAGAGATAACAAATCTACCCTTCCAGTGTCTTTTTGTTCTAATCAGACCCCTAGCAGATTGGATCATGTTCACCTGAATTGGAATTGGTGAAAGCAATCTTCTTTACTCAGTCTACTGTTTCAGAAACCAATCTGCTCTGAAAACCCTTATGGACACACCAAGAAATAACAGTTTACTAGCTACCTGGGCATCACTTAGCCCAGTTAAGGTCACACACAAAATTAGCCATCGCATGTAGAGAAAGTCCAGTTGAAAATTCCCTTTGGAATTCTCCATCAGCTCAATCATTCCCCCCTTGCTTCTAGATATTTTAAAAAATCTATTCACAGAACTTGTGGTGGTTTGGAGTCTTTGGAATTTTATTTTGACTGGTGAAACTCTGCTCTTGGATCTTATCTTCCTCAATGGGAAACTTTTATTTTATTGCCTGCTCTTAGATGGGGTCTAGAAAATGGCCACAGAGTGAACAATGTCCCTGCTTCAGTGTGGCTTGTTTTTTTCCTGCTCTGCTCTATGCAGCTCTTCCTGGAGTGCAAAGTAGCACCACGATGCCCACCTTTGTTAAGCCTTTGGGAAAAATGTCAAATTTAGAGTTGCTTTTTAAGTAACTTCAGGAAAATAATGTCCCACCCTGTCACCTCCTAAGAAGAATGACTGTGCCAATTCCAAAGAGCACTGGGCTTGAACAGGACAATTGTTTTCTGTATTCAAGTCTCAGCAATTGGCCACATAGATGAAGGTTAAGGGTATGGATGTGAGGCCAAGCTGCTGTATTGAATCCCAGCCCTGCTACTTAGCAGCTGTGATTCTCTAAAATAATACTTCCCCTTAGGGTGTTAAGTGTATGAATGAGTTGACTTTTAGAAAAGATTTACAATAGTACCAAACACATAGAAATGCTTTATTTAAATATTTGTTAGGTAACAGTTATTATCTCAAACATAACCCTGTTAAGAGTATGGCTACTTCTAATGAGTTACCTACACCATGGAAGACATTGGAAATCAATGGGCATCTTTGTTATTCCTCTTCTTATGTGTTGGAATTCACATCTCTGTGAATTCCCAGGGTTTGTTCCCTCTCCACTTCTTCCAATCTACTAAGATCTATTTACACACATAAAGTGACCCTCAAATTCTATGTTATATGGAAGATTCTGGAGGAACAAAGGATCCATGATAGAAAGGTCAAAAGGTCCAAAGTGGTTTTGGTAGAATAGTAAGATTATAAATTTTTCTTCTTTTTCTCTAGTTTTCAAAATTCCCCTTTATAAAATTGCTATTTCCACATAAAACCATATATTAACCTTTTAAATGATCAATAATTTGAAGATTTGCTCTTGTGTTCTATATTTGAACTAAGTCTTAGTAAACTGTTTCATCTTTAAGGAAGAGATTCAAATACCTTCTCCAAACATGAGAACTGGAGTCTGGGCTGTGGCTGGAGATGGAAGCACAAGGGAAATTCTACCTATGTTTATAGGTGTACCTTCCACATCCTATAAGAAGAAAGAAGTCCTATACTACTTCTTTGTTGAAGTCTGGAAAGCATTGTGGAGATGGTCAACATCAAGAAACAGCCTTCATGATCAAATTGGTCAAGACCCAGCTCTTTCCATAGCATTCTGAAAGTACTTAGAGTGAGATGAAGGGTTACCTTGGGGACAGGACAGTTGTCTTCCTGAGCAAAATGACCAGCCAGGGGTTGAGGGAGTACATAATTAGTTTATGACTGGCCTTGCTATCTATGTTCTACATATGAATCATGTAGGAGAATGACTCATGAGCTGCCTTTGGTAGCTCATATACCTAACTTTGATCCTATCCACTTACAAAGATAGACATTAACCCAGATTTTTGACTGATCAGCATCTTCTTCCTGTACATAGAGGTCCTCCACACAGTAAGTTAAGCTGGGTAAACTTAATCCCATTTAGAAAGTGAAGAGTTATGTGTGCTACACTGCACATTTGTACCAACTGGACCCACCTATGCAGAATTCTGCATTTGGAGACTGTGATGCAAATAGGTAGGCAGAGTTAGAATTTATCCAGTCAAGGAGCAGCAGCAATGTCAGACATTTTCAAGGGTTGACAAATATGGAGTACCTGAGCTGTGACCAGTACCATGCTCAGTGTCATCACCAGGAAGGTTTAGGACAGTGATTTTGGATTCTTTGATCTCATCTCCCTGAGTCTCCACCTGCTTGCAAGTTTATGTCTCCATCACTGTATGATCTCCATTAGTTGGAGTCTTCTGGCACTTGTTCTGGCTAACCTTACTAGTTCACACATCCAATTCCAAGTTTGGCCAGATTACTCCCAAATCTCTTCCAGTTGTTATTTCAACCTAGCTTATACCTTCATCCAATTCAGTTCCAATTACATCAGTAAAGATATGACCCTTTGCAATTAGATAATTCCTTCTGTCTTAGAGGACTGGCTTAGAAACTATCAGTTCTTCCAACATCAATAGCAGTGATATTAATAGCCAACCCTTAGAGTAAGGGTGCCATTTGGTATATATGTTCAGGCATTGTATTGGTAGTCTTAACAAAAAATAAATGTATGAATCAGTTTTCATCACTATATTGGAGTGCTGAACACAAGCTACTTATGAAGTAAAAAGGTTTACTTTCAGTTTGGGAGGCTAAAGGTCCAAATGGCATAGCCCAGCCTTGTCTGTATCACCTCGTGGTGTGGATTGCAATGGTGGCAGCATATGTGGGACAAGCAAGGGGTTACATCTAGAACAAAAGCAGAGAGGGTGGGCAGGGGCATGACTCCTCCTTTTATAACATTCGTCTCCAGAAAATTCAAGGAGTCCCAGAACTACCAAGAGGTCACTTACAAACTACCTCATGCCTCCAATGACCTGAGTACCTCCCATGGGCCCCAACACCCACAGAGCCATCCGGGGACCAGGAGAGCCACCTGAAGACCAAACCTTTAATCACACCCAAACCACAACTGCCACTTCCTATCATTATACCAATTGTATTGATTAGGAAATGAACACCGAAGGTCACATCGCTTGTGCCCACTGGGTAGAAACTGAATCCACCTCTGTCTGACTCCACGCCTGAATCCAAACCACTTCACACACATTTCTCTCTGGGACCTAAAAAACTGTTCTACTTCAGCTCAAAAAACTGGGTCAGGTTAACAAATCAATCACTATAGAAACATTTTATCTAAGTTTCAAAAGGCAAGTAAGTGAAAGTCATCTGAATCTGAGAGATTTATTGAATCCTATTTTATAATGATTAAAATATGTTCTTTTCTAAAGAGGGAAGGAAAGTTGGAATAATTAACCTTTCACTGTAGTTTCATCATCCAAAAAATGAGGAACTCAGAGAAAAGAAAATTTCTCAACATTTCCATCAGGTCACATGACCTTGCCAGAACCCAGGGTGGCCTGCTCACACCAATTTCTGTCCATTTGAAAGTCAAAGCTCTTCAGCTATTCTCATCAGCACGTCTTTTCAGTGCCTGAAGTAAGCACTTTGGGTCTGGCAGGTTAATCCAAATGACGACCTCTCATCAAATTGGACCAAACAGTAAAAAACATATTTTTCTGCTTCCCAATGGAACCCTGATGAGATGTACCAGGAATTCTTAGTATAAAAATTCTTTCCTAGTAATAAAAACAATAATGGACTGTGGGGAGCCACCCATGCCTAGCAGAATCAGACTTGGCTGAACCATGGGATACAGAGGCCTGACTCCCAGGGACTGGCAGCCATGAGAGACTGTTCCAGACCACCGGGGAGTAAGTGGCCGTGTACGGGAGTGGCTCACCATCTGATGATATGTTAGTTCCCTCAGCAAATGGCTTCCCTAACTCCACCCCATCCTGTTCCTCACAGAAGAAGCCCCTCCCGATCTGGGTCCCTTTACCTGTGTAACCATAAATAAAGCTGAAGGTAGGGTGCTCCATCTTGCTGGAGACCAGATCTGGTATGACCCAATCCGCCGCACCTCCTTCCTTTTGAAAAGAGTATTGGCTCTTGTGTGTTTATTGATTAGATAAGTTAATTGGTAATTAATTGATTTATTGCTGGCACCATCCTCTTACAGTTAACCCTTCCCTCATCCATGCAGGACGTGGCTGAAACCCTTCAGTGGAGCCCTAGCTCCTCTTCATAGTCATTTAAGTCTTAAATATCAGAGAACCCTATACTGTGGTTGACATGAGAAATCAATGTCAAGGCCTGTAATGGCATCGTTGAGTCTCATCTATGAATGGTTATCATCTTAAAAACAATTTTAGAAATTCTTTCCTCTTCCTCTTCCTCTTCCTCTCTTCTCCCTCCCCTCCCTTCACTATTTCTCCCCTTCTTCTCCTCTTTTTTCCTTTCTTCTTTTCTCATTTCCTCTCTGCAGAGATTCCTTTCAGGGCCTGCCCAATTTTCAGTGATGGTGGTTATTCAAATCAATGATGACCTTTGAATCCACAGCAGCCACAGTACGTTGACAGTCTTTTCTGCCAACTCCCAGCCAACAGGCATGGGGTGGGGGGACCTGTTTCCATCACAAACCCACATAAGGCTTGGGTCACATCACTTGTTTGTGTTGTGGGCATTTTCCTAACCAAAAGCTTGGAGTATTACCCTTGTGTCCTACAACTCAAAAATAGTGTAGAAATTAGGTGAACCCACAATGTGATGGGAACACATTTTATAAAAGAATTCATCAATTTGTATATTTTCTCATGTCATTCTAGTAATTTTATTTGTATATTTGTAATTTGTATATTTTCTCATGTCATTCTAGTAATTTTATTTGATAAGCTTCTTTCTTGAAATATTTACTATGTCACTTTTGCTCCCTTACTATAAAATGAGGCTATCTCAGCTATGGTAGGAGAACAAGTTTTATAATGTGTTCAGCAAGAACATTATCACTGACTTATGTGTTAACTATCCTTTGAGGATCCTTTTCAAACCTCTTTCACTCTATCATGGAACATCCAAACAGGAACAAATGGGACCAAATTATACAAATTATGCCATTTCCAATGTGACAAATTCCTTAATTTCTCTAAATTGGATTTTAATTTACTCATCATTTCTTAAAGGATCAATCATACTATGGAAAACTAACATAGGACCTCAAAGGTAAGCCTCATTATGTATTGTTTTTTTTTCCCAAAAAATATTTTTGGATCATTGGACATTTAAAAAATTAATACACCTTTCTATCAACTAAAGAAAAATTTTATAATAAACACAAATCACACACATGCAACCATACACATGTACATTTTTGCTACTCACAAAGCTATTACCATGTATAATATAGGAGCATTTATTTACTCACTGCCTGAATTGTTCAAGGTTTCTCTGGGATGATGTGGGTTGGTGGAAGGCAATGCAAATCAGAAAAAGAGAAAAGAATTTTGACTGGAAATGATTTTGAAGGGCAAATTTTAGCACAGACTCATGTTTTACAGAATAAGGTCTGTAAACCAAAATACATCAACAACTGTTCTCTGCCCCCAGTAGAATTAGTATTGTTTGGATCATGAAGAAATAAATATTATGAGTCCCAATTGACTAATTAATAGCATGTACAATGTAACCATTGCACAAACCCGGATCAAAGAAAGAGCATCTGGCTTTTTGGCAGTGGGAGGATGCACAGTTGAATGCAGTGGGAGATTTTTCAGGAACTGCAGAGAAATCAGGCTGCATTGCTCTTTTCTAATGAGGCAGCACACAAGGTCATTATCAAAAAACAAAAAGTACTGGAACATAACTGTCTCCTCTTCCTCACATGAGCTTTATTCAAATCTAGAAATATTTACTGAGAACCTACTCTATGCCGAACACATTGGTCAGCATTTATGGGAAGCAGAGGGCTTGAAAACCAGCACTCTTGTTGATGAGTTTCTTCTTCTTTTTATTTTTTAACCATGGAAACTTGCATATCTCCCCGCCTCTCCTTTCTTTATCCTTTGCATTTAAATTGAGAAATAATTTGAATAGCATCATAAATGTACAAATGTTAAATGCAGTATCAACGTTTGTTTTTATGGTGCTGGGGATTGAACCCAGGGCCTTGTGCTTGCAAGGCAAGCACTCTACCAACTGAGCTATATCCCCAGACCAATGCAATGAATTGTTACATATGCTATCTACCAGATCTCACGAGAACATGCTTCATCTCTGCACATCTCAGAAAGTTCCCCCGTGTCTGTCCCAATCAGTACTTCACAGCCAGCCCCTACAGAAAGAAATATGTTCAGTCAATAAAGGTTAGTTTTGCCTAGTCCTTTTTCCCCATATTTTTTATTGGTTATACCTAACAGTGGGATTTGTTGTTACATGTTTGTACAAGTTTTACCTGTTCTCAAACTTCATATTAAGAGAGTGACAGATGTGTGTTGTTTGTTTATTTGTATCTGGCTCCACAATTTTTCTGTGGCTCACCTGTGCTGTCATGCACTGGTTGTTTTGCAGTTTCTGTTGATGTTACTTTATAGTATTCAATGGTATAAATCCATCACAATTTGTTTGTACATATGGAAAACTAGCACAGGTTTACTCACAGGTAAGCCTTATTGTAAGGTAAGCCTCTTCTTGTTGATTGACATTTGGATTGTTTCCAGTTTGGTTTATTATGAGTTAAAGAAGTTTCGTCAATATAGTCACTCTTTTCTCTTGGGAATGTACCTAAGACTGGAGTGGCCAGTCATGAGTAGGATGTGTTTAAATTTAGTAGGAGCACATATGCAATTTTCCCATGTTTGTACATTTTACCCTCTAGCAACACAGAAGGGTTCTAGGTGTCCACACCCCTGCCAAACCTGGAGGTTTTCATCCTCTCTGGCTTTCGTCATTCTGACGGATGTGTAGTGGTTTCTATGTCACTTCTCTGCAGCCTGGACTTGAGCATATGTCATTTGGAGGAAGTGGCTGTTGACACCTTTTGTCAAGTTGGTTAGTTTTGGTCTCTAAGCCTCAATTTCTCATCTGTCAAATAGGGTCACTAATAATATATTCTCATATTATTTTTGTGAGAATTAAATGACATAAGTCATATCAAGTGCTTTGCCCAGTGCCTGGCACATATAACGTTCCATAAATATTTATCATTACGCTTGTCAATATTATTATTTTACATCACTGTGTAAAAAAACAATAAATAAACAGGGCCTCTCGATTTAGGGAACTCATCGACCGGCAGAAATTGTGCATGTACCACCTAGAAACAGACATGGAGGAGAGTGATGTTTGATGTTTACAGACAAATGAATGGGAACTCCCTGCCGCCCACAGTGTAATGGAGGACACCGTCGGCTCTGGGATGCTTGACAACTCACTAAATTCATTTTGTGCTCCATTTTTCAGCTTGATACAACATGGAGACTAAGGGGATTTGACTTTCCTTTCTTGTTTCTAACTCAGAAATGATTAAAAACGATCCCACCTGAAGAAGCTACAGTTCAATTTCAAAGGATGTCTTTTGACCATTAGCAATGAAGACTTTCACTGAAACAGGCTGACACACAGCATGAATTCATGTCACTTGGCTGAACTCAGCTCTGATCACAGATGTGGAAATGAATAAAATTTAACAAGAATCGGAGGTAAAGAAGTAATGAAGCTTTTAGCAATATGTGGAAACGCAGGAGAAATTAGCCTAAATACAATTTACTGTGAATGAGCTGTGGAGGTCTACACCTGGACCCCACAACACCTACTTAAAAACGAGTGGGAGGACCAACCCTTAGAATTTTTTCTTGAGAATATAAAGAGTGGTTTTTATTTCACTTTTATTTATTTATCATTCAGTGCTGGGGATCCAACCCAGGGCTTCACTCATGCTGGGCAAGCTTTCTATCACTGAGCAACATCCCTAACTCAATTATTCATTTTTAAGAAAAATAAAGACAGTTTTAAAACAAATTTCTCAATCATTGCTTTGATTTCAAAACAACAAAATGCTTTAATTCCATCTTTAATATCCTCTCAAAGGTATACGTACCTCATAATTTGAGGTATAATCAATATGCAATCAACTATACATATTTAAAATGTACAATTTTAAATGTTTATAAAAATTGCAAAATATTTATGATTTTAAAGTCCTGGCATAGGTATGCAATTGGGAGATTTATCACCACAAAAAGATAGTGGACATAACCATAATTTCCAAAAGTCCCCCTGTCTCCTTTGCTGTTCCTCCCTCAACCCTCTATTTCCCATCCCCAAGCAACAGACTTGCTTCTGGACCATGAATTAGTTTGCGTTTTCTAGAATTTGTGCAAATGACATCATTCATTACACACTCTTCTGTGTCTGGCTTCTTTCCCCAGGCATAATTATTTTGTGACTCATCAATGCCACTGAAAGTGTCAATTGTCATTCCTTTTTATTGCTGAATAGCATTCTATTTTAGGGATAAATCACAGCATGTTTATTTATCTGTCAATGGGCATTTAGGTTATTGCTAGTTTGTAGCTATTATGAACAGGGCTGCTCTGAACATATTTGTGTGTATCTCATTGTGTGAGTGGCCCCTGCAAGATGACCAATGCTTTCTTTTCTGATGTTCAAGTAACTATAAGGGAATGCCAAGATCATGTAGCGGGTGTATGCCTAACCTTTAAAGAAACTGATGAACCTCTAAAAAATGCTTGGACCTTTTTTACATTCCCAACAGTGAACGTGAGTTCCCATTCTTCTATATCCTTTACAACACTTGGTATGGTCAGTTTCCTTCATTTTAAGCATTGTATAGAGTCATCTAATTATTATTTAATTTGCATCTCCATAATGACTTCTTTTTGGTGAAATTTCTGGTCAACTATTTTGGCCAATCTTTTCAAGTTGGATTTTTTCTTTTTTTAATGAATGAATTTGAGAGGGAAAAAGAGAGACACAGAAGTAGGACACAGTACTTTATCATATCTTCCAATTATTTTTATTCTGTTTGTCTTCTCAGTTTCTTAATAACATCTTTTGGAGTGGAAAAGTTTTACATTTTGATAAATCTCAGTTTTTTTATGTTTAGTTCTTGGGGTATGAAATCTAAAATGTCTTCGTCTAACACATCACAATAATTTTCGCCTATGTTTTCTTCAGAAAGTCTTGCAATTTTAGGTTTCACGCTTGGACCTATGATCCACTAAGCCTGCTTTATTGTTGTTGTTCTTTCTAAATACACATGAGAGCAAAGTGTATTTTGACATAGTATACATACATAGAATAAGTACAACGTGTTCCAATTAAGATCCCATTATTGTGGTTGTATAGGACAGGAAGTTTCATAGGTTGTGTATTCATATTTGAACATAGGAAAGTTAGGTCTGATTCATTCCACTGTAATTCCTATTTCCATCTCCCCTCCCTTCACTTCATTTTCCTTTGTCTAATTCAATGGATTTCTAATCATCCCCTCCCTTGTTGTGGGTTAGCATCCACTTATCACAAAGAATATTCTGCCTTTGGCTTATTGGAACTTGCTTATTTCACTTATTATGATAGTCTCCAGTTTTGTCAAATGCTTTTTCTGCATCTATTGAGATAATGATGTAATTCTTATCTTTAAGTCTATTGTTGTGATGAATCCCGTTCATTGATTTCTGTATGTTGAACCAGCCTTGCATCCCTGGAATGAACCCCACTTGATCATAGGCTCTATATTTTAATATTTTTTAATGTGATTTGTAGCCTGCTTTTCATACATAGTGGATGTTTTGTTCAAAGTCCAGTTCTAGGGAGAGGAACAATGGTTGTCTGATTATTTCAGCACCATTTATTGAAAAGCTTATTCATGCTGCACTCAATTTCCTTTGCACCTTTGTTAATATCAGTTGTCTACTTATGTGTGGTCACCTTTTAAACTCTATTTTGGACCCTTTACCTACAGAGCTATTTTTGTATCAGTGTCACCTTATTTTGGTTTGTCACTTTACCGTAAGTCCTAAAATAGTACAAAGTCTCCCCCTCTGTTCTTCTTTATCATATTTGTTTTAGCTATGCTTACTCTGTATTGCATATGAATTTTAGAATCAGATTATCAATTTTTATAAAATAGCCTGATAGAATTTTTGTGGGGATTGCTTAGAATTGGATGGTCAATTTTGAGAGTATTGACATCTTAATATCAAATATTCCACCTCATGAACATGGTATATCTCTCTATATTTACTTTAAAAGTTTTTGGTTTGTCTAAAACCTTGTTTTCTGTAGTGCAATTCTAATGCCAATTATAGAAATGATTTTTAATAAATAAAAATTCTAAAGAAAATAGGAATAGCTAATATAAGGAATAGCTATTATCTCTTGGGCTATGATAGAGCACCCAAAAAACAGACTCATCCCCAAGCTATATGGTCAGTACCTTATTGGAGAAGGCATGGCCATGACTCACTAGATGGCACAGAATTCACTGTGGTATGGCACCACTGGAACTTTCTGGAAATATCCTCTCTCCAGTGCTGGATAAAGTGGTTTGAAAGGAGAAGCCTATCTGGAGGCACTCCTCAAGGTACCACTGTTGTGGTTTTTAGGAGTCATTGTGATCTGCTGCCCCTGTGCACTGCTGGAGCTGATTTCTGGGGAAGCAGCTGCAGAAGCCCAAGACTAAAGAAGCCACCAACTTAACTGAGTGGGTTCCTCTTTTTATACCTACTATGTCTCTCCTTAACATTTTGAATGATGGTTGCCATGTCTTTATCTGCTAGTTCCAACAGTCGCATCAGCTCTGAATTGGTTTTGATGCCTTTTCCTCTTCAAGATGAGCCCTTACTTTTATGCTTCTTTGAATGCCTGGTATCTTGGTCAAATGGCAGACACTGGAAATTTCACTTTATTAGGTACTGAATATTTTATATTCTTATAAATATTCTGGTACTATGTTCTGGGATTCAGCTAAGTTCCTTGGACATGGTTTGATCCTTTAACAACTTGCTTTTAAACTTTAAATGGGACTAGAACATTTTTGTTTTGTCTAAAGTCAATTATTGGCTTCAACTGAGGCAAAACACTTCTGCATACTTTGCTCAGTGCCTCATGAATTACAAGGTTGTTCAGCCTGCCTGGTGGCATCAGGCACTATTCCCTGCCCTGTGTTAGTGAGGGAACTAGTCCTTCCAATGCTTTCTCATGGACATTCCCTGGCTTCTGCTAATTTCTTCACCTGTGTTTGTTGATCAGCATTTTCCTCAACTGTACTCTAAAACCCTCTAGGGTTTGCTCTCTGGGCTCTTCTCTCAAATGAATGCTTTGTTCTGTGAATGCTGGCTTCCCTGGACTCCCCAACCTTCAAGTTTCATCTTCTTGTTTCAGAGAGTTTATTATGCTCTGCTTGGGTTACCCCTCCCTGCATCACAGCCTGCAAAATTCCTTATCTTGGTCCATTCAAGCTGCTGTAACCAAAGCCACAGAGTGGGTAGTTCATAATTCTCAGTAATGGAAATACATTTCTCACAGTTCTGAAAGCTGGGAGGAACTCAGGGGCTAGAAGATGTGGTATCTGGTGAGGGTTCACTTTCTGCTTGAAATAAATACCTTCCAGCTGTGACCTCACCCAACAGAAGGGTGAGCAAGCTCCCTAGGCCTCTTTTATAAGGGCATTAACTCCACTAAAGAAGGTAGAGACCTCATGACCTGATCCCCTCCTGAAGTTCTCATATCTCAATGCTATCACATTGGCCTGTAGATTTGAACATAGGAATTTGTGGGAGACCCCAACATTCAGACCATATCATCCCTCTAGACCATAAAGTGAAATAGTCACAAGAATGGCCTTATTGCCTTGTCTCTCAGGGATCACCATCCTAGTTGCCCAATGTCAAGGTTCTCAAAACTTGGTTCTTACACATTTTCTTGTTTTTATTTTGCCAGTGGGAAGGTGAATCCAGTCCTTGTTACCCCAGTCTTAGCCATATATGGAAGACTTTTTTCCTAAAGATTAAGAGTTGAGGAGAATAGATCAATAAAAGTCTGTATAGTCTCAAAAGTTTTGTCTAGACCACTAACAATGTGGAAACTTCCTGGCTCTTAGAAGAGGGCATCTTGTAGTAATAAACGAGTATTTTCTGAAATGAATAACCATGATCATGAAATGCTTCGATGCATCTGATCTACTCATATAACCCACTAGGATTAATCTTCTGGGATTTGAAGACAATTCAACATACATAAGAAAGTATTAGGCTAAACATTTGAAGTTCTGAGTTCTAATTCCAGTTCTGACACTAATTCTTAGTTTTCCTAGAGAACAGACTTAGTCTCTCTGTGTAACTTGGCATGCTTGGGAATTTTCTGAATATTAACGTAATACTAGCAGTTTAAAACAAAACCGGTATTTGAATGGCAAGACATACAATGGGTGAAAACTAACTCTGCTACAATCCAGCTGTGTGTATTTCGGTGAAGTTCTATTTCATAGACTTTTAATTTCCTCATTGAAACTCTGTGACAATACTATTTATCTTATGTAAGCGATTGATTAAGGATTAAATGAGATCATATTTACAAATATAGCTGAAAATGTTAATTTTAAGTTATCATTTTTGAAATATTTATTGATCAAATACTGGAAATGTAACATTGGATCAAGAATTCCGATAGAATAAGTCATGATATAATTGTAACTATGAAAATAAACACTGGCTTCATGTACTCAGTCTAAGAAAAACAAGGAATGCACATAATAAACATGCAATATAACTTTAGAGATGACTCCCATTCAAATTCTCTTTAATTGGCTTAATGTGTTTATCGGGACTATCAGGTCAGGCTCACTAAATAGCAAAGTGAAAATATTAAATCCAGCTGGAAAACATTTTGCTCACTTGACCATAACAGGTCACTGTAGGATTGCAGTAATGAGGAGATGCTGTATAATACCAGAATTTCAGTGGACAAAGAACTGTCATGACTTCTTAACCCTAAGTTTGTGTGCTCTGAGCATAGTGTCACTGATTTCCACTCATGTATCCATTCATTGTACATAGTAAGAATGATCCATGATGTTCAACAGACCATACTTAATGCTAGGTCACTATAAATAGAAAGCACAAACAAATTCTGGGTGGGTGGCATTAAGTCTGGAGGGGAAGACAGAAGTTAATAAAATAATGGCACATATGACAATTAAAATGATCACATTCTTGGGTCCTTGAAGGAAAAACAGTACAGGCCAAAAACAGTCCACCAATTAGAAATGTTTATGTACAACTTGGAAACTTTCTGGTGTTCTTACAATTCATTAAAATAGATGAAAGATCTGTTGGGGAGAAAGACTATAGGACAAATGATCAGATCTGTGTTTCTCATAAAGTATTGGATTTCTACACCCACAATTTACAATCTCTGGACACTGTTCAACTCATTCTGAAGTATTGGGTGCTCATTTTTAACTACCATATCTAAGTCATTTATGTGTGAAGGAATGAGTGGTCAGCATTTTATATACACTAACTTGTACATTCCTCATAAGACAACATTCTGAGGTAGGTTTTCCCTATTCCTGTTTTTAGAAATTCCTACCAAAATGACCTTCCTGAAAAGTGATGGGCCATAGCTTGAAGTTGGTTTGAGTCCAAAGGTATATTCTTATTACACATAAAGACAAAAATGAGACAAACATCCCAAAACATGGTACAAATATTCTATCTAAATCAGCTATTCACTTACTTTTTCCAAGAAATTGACAGTTATATCTTACTTCTTTACAACATCCTGTCTCAAACTTTCTACAGCTTCTTTATTTCTTATTATCAACCAATGACCTGACCTCATACTTCATTAAAAAAAAAAGCAATCAGAAAGGAACTCTTCTAACTTCGCACCATAAATCCCATAAATCCACAAGCTATCCTGGAACTGTGTACTTGTTCTCTTTCTGTGACAATGACTGTTATCTTCATAGGGCTGCCATAACCAAACACCAAAGACTGGGGGGCTCAAACAGCATAATGTCTATTTCCTCACAGTTTTGGAGCTAGAAGTTCAAGAGCAAGGTGTCATCAGGGTTGATGTCTTCTGAAGCAGCTCTCCTTGGCTTGCAGGTGACTGCCTTGCCCCTGTGTCCTTACCAGGATACTCCCCTCTGTATATATCTGTGTGCTGCTCTCTTCCTATAACAAGTTACGCTGGATTTTATCACCTCATTAAAGGCCCTGTCTCCAAATACATTCATATTCTTTGGTGCTTCAGGGTAGGGCTTCAACATATGAATTTGGGGAAACACAGTACTGCCCATAACACAGTGTAAGAAATGTACTTGCTCCTATAAAAGGACCATCCATTCACACAGGGTCCAACTCCCATCTGCCTTGAGAACTTAGCTGCTGTATTTATCCCTTTTTCCAGTATTGTCAATTTGTCCTCTCTGAGACCAACTTCATGAATTTAGAGCCATGCTCAGCTAACTCCTGGTAGTGGTGAATGGTACATAAGACATCAAAATTTTTTCTTCCCTTTTATCCCTCACATCTGACTTCTCAGCAAGTTTTGTTGGTTCTACCTCTAAAATGTATTGCAAATCTGTCCTCTTCATTTCTGCCATGAACACCCAATCCAAAGCCCACTGCTACCTTTCACGCGGAGGCCCACAATAAACTTAGAACCAGCCTATCTTCTTAGGACTTTGTGCCTAGCAGCCAGAGTGATAATCGTTAAACAAATTTTTCTTGTAACTAATTCCAAACTTAGAGAATTGCAATATTTCAATAAAACCCATTTAATTACCCCAATGTACCAACCACTAACATTTTGCCACATTTGAGCTTTACTATTAGTTTCCTAAGAAAAAAACGTTTTCTTATACTTTAATGCACAATGAGCAATTAGAGACATTAATATTGATAAAAATAATATTATTCAGAAATTCTTATTTTAAATTTACCAGTTCTTCTAATGATGTACTTTATAGCAACCCTACACCCCTCAATCCAGAACCCAATCTCCAAATCACACATGGTATTCAGTTGTTTGTTGAGCTTTTTCAGTCTCTGAATCCAGAATAATTCTTTAGACTTTATTTGCCTTTTATGACACTGACATTTTTAAAGATTACATATAAATTATTTTTGAAGAATTTGGATTCATCTTTTCTATCCTCAAAGATTAGATTCAGATTATGTATTATTGGCAGAAATACAACCTTGCCACAAATTATGTATATGCACGTGTGTGTGTGTGTGTGTGTGTGTATCACAATCCCACACTATCTGACTTATGTTCCCCACATGACCTCTATTCACTCTGTCCCAACTACACTAAGCTCTTTCTAATCATGGCGCTTTGGTAATAGGATGCTCTCTCTACCCGACTCTTTACAGAGCTAACTCCTTTAAGTCTGTGTTTGAATATTGTCTCAGATCAGTACATACTAACCATAATATCAGATTAGTACCCACCTTCCCTTACCCCTATGCCCAATAATTATGTTTTCTCACATATACAGCCTATTCCCTTCATGACATTTCTCATGCTTGAAGTGATTATGTTTATACATCTGTTTCCTTCTTAATTACCTATTAACCCAGATAAAAAGATCCTTGGGGGCAGAGACTCTTCAGTTTTATTCACTTCTGAATTTCTAGCATTTGAAATATAGGGGGAAAAAACAGGGCTATATTTCTCCTTCTCCTGCACTGTTATTAATTTTGAATAAGAAATGAGGCTGGCATACATTATGAAGTGTACTGCTGTAGATGTCCTATATTTAAAGCATGAGGCAGGACAGCAAAGCCATCAATGTGGCCAAATGTGTTGCCATGCAATTTCATCTCTTCTCAATGTTCTTGAGGAAGATAAGTGGCCTGAACCTACTTTCTGTCATTCTGGGCTGTGGCAAGAGAACACTGGGCCATGAAAATAAGACAGTACTCTTCTTACCCCAAGCCAGTTCCATTACAGGTAAATAGCATTTAATAGCACTTACTTTTTACTGCTCTATTAATTACCTCTGTCATTAGATTGGAATAAAAGAAGAAAGAATGTATTTTCCCCATAGTAAGTGTAAAGCTCAGTATAAAAATGAAATTCAAAGACTAGAACATTTCCCCCCTTATTTTCAGGATAAAATTAGACTTTCTAATAAGTTTTTGGCCCAAAAGTTCCTTGATAATATCCTTAGAGATTTAAGTACAAAAACAGAAACCTGAATACTTTAAAAAAACATTTAAGTAGGATCATTCCTGAAATATGCACTGTGTTAGCCAGTTTTGCATTTCTGTGACTCAAACACCTAACGAAAACAATTTAAAGGAGGAAAATTTATTTGGGTTCACAGTTTCAGAGGTTCAGTCCATGATTGGCCAACTCCATACCTCTGGTCCCAAGATGAAGCACAACATTGTGGCCAAAGGACTTGGTGGAGGAAAGGAACTCAGAATATGGCAGACAGGAAAAAGTGAGAACTCTGCTCACCAAGGACAAAATGTAAACCCCAAAGGCAACCCCCACTGATCTACCTCTTCCAGTTGCACCCTAACTGACTCTATTTCCCACCCAGTTAATCCATATCTAATCACTTCACCTCTGAATCTTCTTGCATTGCCTAATACATGAGTTTTTGGAGGACACCATATCTAAACAACAACATGCCTTAGTGTGCTGGGGTCATTCTCAGCTGTGAGAAATATAAGATTCAAAAATACATTGAAACAAAGTAATTTGAAAACTTAGAGCATTTTAAAAGATAAATCTGTAGAAAATTTCCAAAGGCTAATGTTAAAATATTTATTTAAAGGTAGAGAAACTAAAGGGGGAGTCACCTAAAATACCATTCAAATAAGATGCACTTTAACTAAGACTATTCCTTATTCTTTCATTTATAGTTGCCTTCATGCATTTATTTGTTAAAATCACTGTGTAACCTCTATGGAGCTCTGGAGCCCTTACACATTCTTCAGAGCATTTCTTGTTTATAATTGTTATAAATTTCTGCCTTTGAAAGGAAACCAAATTAAAGCTTTCCCTAACATTTTTAGGTCTAACGAAGCAATTGTATATTCTCATGTTGAAATGAAAAGATGCTGTGAAATATTCTTTTAAATGGGGATCAGGTGATGTTAACTGCTCTTGTAGACCTGTAAACGTGTTCAGACTTGTAAACAGGTATTTTTTTTTTCACTTCCACAGACAAAGGACAAAGGCAGCTTTTTTGTTCCTTGGCTCATTATTCAACAAGTTATTGAACCAACATAAGCTGTCTCCTCTGTTATAGACCTAAGACATACATCTTGCCCTTATTAAACTCAAAATTCAGAGGAGAACTCAGGCTTGCTATGGCAAATATTGCAATATGAACTATGTGGGAAGCTGTCACAGAAGAAGCAATGTTGGAATTGAGCCCCAGGGATGTACCTGTTCATCAAAGGGGAATAAGAGTGATGAGTCGTTTGGGCTGACAGAACTGGCAGAATCAAAGAGGTGAGAAAGGAAAGTCAGTGATCCTGTCAATCAGGTTGAAATCAGAGAATTATTAAGCTGTAAGACATGAGAGAAGTCAGTCACGTAAAATGAAAAAGAAGAGTTGGGATCTAGTAGAAGGAAGTTAGGTCACTGGAGTTGTGCCCTTGAAGGAATAATGGGACCCTATCCCCTTCTTTTTCTCTTTGCTTCCAGGTCATGATAAGGTAAGCAAGCAGATTGCTCTGCCACATGCTCTCCACCATAATGCACTGTCTTGCCACACGTTCAAATCAATATGTCCAACTGGTCATGGACTTGAACCTCTGACACTGTGAACCCAAATAAACCTTTCCTCTTTTTAAGTTGATTTTCTCAGATATTTTGTTATAGTAACAAAAATCTGACTAACACAAATTGTTTAGAAACAATACATTTATACTACTGTCCCAATGTATTAAAATTAATAAAGTTAATTTTTCACTTTAAGCAAAAGCAAGTATAAGTAGAAAGCCTAGGCTTTTTTTCTGTAACCCAGTGGATTGCCCTGTACAACTCCTAAGATACACGTATCTAGTTATAAGACCACTAGCTTTGAGCATTTACAAAGGTGTTCATGGACTGAATATTTTTTTCTTTTACAGCATGACCTAGTTTGGCTCAGAAATGAATAACATTTTAAAGAAAGAGTGAAAATGGGAACACACTGTGTTCTACAAATTACAGGAAGAAAATGCTTTATGCAGCCTTTGATTAAAGAAAACCATTACAAGCCTAACCAATCTATGGCAGGATTTCTCTAGTGAAGCCTATCACTGGCATCAGAGTGACTTAAAGGCGATTGTAATACATGCTGATACCCAGGTTCTACCCAAGACTCAATCAGAATATCTAGAAAGGAGGTTGGGAGTTTTTAATAGGCTGATTCTTTTCTTCACTAAATCTTAAAAATGAATAATCTAAAAAATGGAGATTTTAAATAGTCTAAACAAAATTTTAGTTATGAAATCCTGAGGAGTCACAGAGATGACAGCAAATTCATAGGTCACAATAAAGAGCCTGGGAAAAAAGCCTTCCTTTTATTGTTTAGCCTTGCAAAATAGAGAAAAATGTTATTTTCATTTTCATTAAAAATAAGACATAATTTTTCTCAGAGTAGTAAGACTATTTACAATTAAGATTAGGAATTCATTGTTCTCTCTCAACGTTATGGCATATAATACAGGAAAGTGATTTTTAAGTCTTTGGGGTGACTTGTTCTCCAGGCAAACACACACCGACACACACACACATACACACAAAACAGTAGACACATTGTCATGCCTGACAAATAGTCTCCTATGATGATTGTTAGTAATTAGCCTTTGATTTATAACCCTTGTCGCATTTTGGAAGTTATGGTATTATTAGCTTATTCTTCTCTAGGACTAAGATAACTGGATTAGAACCAAAATTTCTGATTGGCCTGCTCCATCAGTACATCTTGTTGTGTATTGGAACTTTCACTCAATGGCACAAACTAATCTTTTCCTTCAATTGGAAAGAAACCAGATATTGGCTTAAGGTGCTATCAGTTCCAAATTGTACCCAAATGTCCCCTGATTGAATGGAAACATAGATCTTGTTTTTGTCTAAAAGGCTCCATGGTAGATATGGCTTTTGTTGGATTAAAGAAAATGGGTGAGGGGATTTTTTTTTAAATAACATTTCTTTTCCACTCAACTGTAATAATCTTCTAAACTCCTATAACAGCTTCTCTCTCTCTCTCTCTCTCTCTCTCTCTCTTATGGCATATATCACTTTCCCATGTGTGTCAATACACATACATCCTCAGACAGATTCCTGTGATGAACTATGCTCTACAAAAGCAACGTGAGGGTTTATTAATCTTTACAGACCCCACTATGCCTAGTAGGAATGTAAAAAGTCAGTAGTAAAAAACATTGCTTGTTTAATTGTATCAGAAAAAGCAAGTATACACCTGCAAACATAAAACAGGTTTAGAACTGCTTTTAGGTCCCATTTTGGACCCTGTAGGTTTTTATCCTAAGCATACGACTCTGCATCAGCCAAGGCAGGGACTTGAATCCAATATTTTGCACTCTTGGCCACTGATTTATGACTTAAGTCCTAAGAAAAATAATGAATATTTGATAGGTTTACTTATATAGTTGAAGAAGCTGATTCTTAAAAAAAAATTAAACAAATTTCTCAGAATCACAGAGAATTAAGTAGGAGGAGTAAGTCTGCCAAATCAGGAGAGCCTAAGACAATGATCAGTCTCTATGTTCCTACATGTTGACTCTTGTTCATGTCTCCATTCTGATCTGTCTAGTTCTTAAATTTATATAACAAAATTTATATACAAGCAAAATATATTTACTGTATGTTCAAATATTTAAAACATTTGACACCATATCATGATAGTTGGTAGATGATATATTATTTATCCACTAACCTGTGCATTACATTGGTTTATTCATATAGCACAAAGAACATTGGCTATGATCATCAAACACATGGAGGCAACATTATGTTATACCAAAATCAGAGTAGTCATGCAAATTCCAGGGGAGCTATATTTAAGGTATAGGTATTATCTGAAGTAATTGTAAATACTTTCAGAGATATTAAACTCCAATGAGATGAAAGCTAACATGCCTATTTAAAGAGAAGCCAAAGACTCAATGTAAGGTGGAAGGTTTCTTGCCTTATATGGTGTAGTTAGGAAGCAACTCTCAAATCTTTCTCATTCCCAAGACTTGTTCCTTCCAAAACACTCCATTTCCTTCTGCATATGTTCTTTGCTGTCTTCAATCTAACATTCTCCCTTTGAAGAGTGGAAAGAAGTAGCATATCTGAACATTTATTTTCCATGAGGTGCTACAGTTCTGTTATGCTATATTATTAATTTTCTATGTTGAAGAAGCTCTTCAAATCTTCAGTTTGTACCCACTTCCCTTCAAGTAGGGCTGACACCATCTGAATTAGTTGGATATCCAACACCTGCCTTTATCTAGTAATCTTATTCCATTCTATCTGTTTTAGTAAGACACATACTTCCAAACATTGTAGTTCTGTTCCCCAGCCCCATCAATGTACAATCCTCCCCCATTCTCTTCTAGTTTTAAGACACAAGCTTCTACTGATATTTTCCTTACTTCATGTATTCTTTTCAGCACCAATATCTGTACAACAAAAACATACAGCAGAATATGGACTGACAGCCTCCTTCCCATCAACTGGTCTATAGAGAAATTTACATGGCTTAACCAAATTCCATCCTTGGGCCCAAGGAACACTGGCCATATAATGCATTAATAATTGATATCCCTGCCAGCTACACATCTAGAATGAGCTGTTATTTTTGCAAAAAGATTTGAATTATGCTTAACATGCTCCTCACAGGGAAGAATTTTACTGAATTCTCTTTTCTCTGATTATGACCAAGAAGAAATAGGAAAGGGAAAAAAGCTTACTATTTTAGTGCTTGGAGGAGGCTATATTTGGAGAGGAAGCTTGTGTTCTACTGGAGACTAATTTTGGAGAAGATTACAGTGGAAATTAAGGATAACTAAAATGAAGTCTTTAAGTACATAAAATTGAAAAAGTTACTTTTACCTATTACTAGCCAAACTGGGAAATACTAATGCCAGTTATGTAAGATTCTTCAATGGCCTTCTGAAGATGCTATAGATTCTGTATTAGAGACATAATGCATTCACCAGTTTTAACCTTTCATTGTCTTAATTGAAAAAGTGAAGTATACTTTTTAACACTGCACTGGAGAAAATGAAATATTCTGCAATGATAAATGAACAATAATTTACCACCTGAGGAAATAGCCACACCACTCCTGAGCATTTTTCAGGATGGGAGGACATTCATTGATCATGAGCATTTACTGCTGACTTGACCAAGTCACCTATGAATTTCCTGGTCTGGAATAGAAATTAATAAAGGTTTGCCACACTATTTCATGCCCCCAGATGATCGTTGACACTGTATGAACAACATTTTACTTCAGAAGAGATTTAGCACTGGCATTGATATTTTGCCTTGATGGGCAGAAGAACATGAGCTGATAAGTATGTGAGTGGTGGAGAAGTATGGGTCATTCATGTGGGCATAACATTGGAAGTGGGAGTTTATGGGGTACTCAGCACATCTTTTCAACTCAATTAAAAAAGTTTTTAAAATCAAAAGAAATAACTTTCATTGCAGAAACATAGACACTTTAATTTAAAAAAAAAAAAGGAAGAAGAAACTAAAAGCTACCTGTGTCAGTTTTGTGTCACTGTGACAAAACACTAAGAAAAACAACTTAAAGGAAGAAATGAATTTTGGATCGTGGTTTCAGAAGTTTCACTCCATGGTGGGTGACTCCTTTGCTTCTCATCCTCAGGTGAGGCAGAAGAAAATGGTGGAAGGCTCAGCAAAGAAAAACTGCTCATCTCCTGGTGGCTAGGAAGCAGGGGGCAGAGGAAGAGAGAAAGACAGAGAGCAAGACATACCCTTCCAGGACACACCTCCAGTGGCCTACTTCCTCCAACTAGACTCAGCCTGCTAGTTTCTACTCTGCTCCGCTCCAGTAATGCCACCAAATTATAAATCCATCACTGGATCAATCCACGGATAAGGATAAAGCCCATGATCCAATCACCTTTCAAAAGACCCCACCTTAGAACACTGCTGCACAGGGGACCAAGTCTTCAACAGAAGAGCCTTTGGGGACATTACAGATCTAAAATCTGACACCACCTATGATTCCAACATATAGGGGAAAATGTGTGATACTTTGATATAAATCCTTCCAGGTACTTTTTACTTTTCAATGCATTAATATTTTTTCTGTGTGGTACTGGGGATTGAATCCAGGTCCTCAAACATTCTAGGCAAACATTCAACCAATAAGCTATATTCCTGGCTCTTTTTTCTCTAATAAATATTGAACATATTATTAGAAAACAATTTAACTTAAATATATGACATGAACAAGTTTTACATAATAGCACCTAATAAATATTTTCATATAATTTCTTCTTGTAGTTTACCTTTTTTTCAGTTACTATTAATAGTGCTATGACGAAAAATAATATAATTAATCTTTATTTTTAACAGCATTTCCTCTAGTGGAATTGTTCATAGCAAATATTCCAAATGTCAAAATAAGGACTTCTTAATACAACATGAAGTTATCTGCTTGAAGTGGACAATTATACAAAAAAAAGAAAAGAAAGTTTCTTCCTCCCACCAAAAGTTGTGAAATCATTTAAATCTATTTAAAATTCAAATTATTTGTATTAAAGAAATGTAAAGGTAGTTTTCTTTTTTTCCTTTTGGTTTGGGTGAGTTCTTTTTTCTTTCTTTAGTTAACAAATGAAAATATATATGTATTTATGGCATTCAACATGATGTTTTTATTTTTATTATTTTTTTATTCTTTTAATTTTGATCCATTGAACACAAATGGAGTACAGCTACTGTTTCTCTAGTTGTACACAAAGTAGAGTCACACCGTCTGTGCATTCATACATGTACACAGGGCCATGATGTCTGTCTCATTCTGTTATTATTCTTACCCCCCCACCCCTCCCTTCCCTCTATGCTATCTATCCTTCCTCCATTCTTGCCTCCCTTCCACCCCGCATTATGCATCACCATTCACTTATCAGAGAAATCATTCAGCCTTTGGATTTTGGGGAGTGGCTAATCTCACTTAGCATGACAGTCTCCAACATCATCCATTTACCTGCAAATGCCATAATTTTATTCTTCTTTATGGCTGAGTAATATTCCATTGTGTATATATCCATCCAGTTTCTTTATCCATTCATCTATTGAAGGGCATCTAGGTTGGTTCCACAATCCAGCTATTGTGAATTGAGCAGTTATGAAGATTGATGCAGCTGCATCACTTTAGTAATCTGATTTTAAGTCCTTTGGGTATAGGCCAAGGAGTGGGATAGCTGGGGCAAATGGTGGATCCATTCCAAGTTTTCTAAGGAATCTCCACACTGCTTTCCAGAGTGGCTGCACCAACTTGCAATCCCACCAGCAATGTAAGAGTGTACCCTTTTCCCCACATCCTCGCCAACACCTGTTGTTGCCTGTATTTTTAATAAAAGACATTCTAATTGGGGTAAGATGAAATCTTAAGGTGGTTTTGATTTGCATTTCTCTTATAACTAGGGATGTTGAACACTTTTTCATATATCTGTTGATTGCTTGTAGATC
>JAJEJO010003456.1:123437-150731 GCA_020662805.1 Glaucomys volans | reverse complement strand
GGCAGAGGCGGCCTGGTGTTGATAGACGATCAGATGCAGCACAGATGCTAGACCCTGGGCCAGGGTGTGGGCCTGGGCCCTAGACCAAGTTGGGGTGGAGGTGCAGGACTGTGCTCAGTGATGGAGACACTGGGCTTGATAGCCCAGGCAGGCCTGAACTCCGCGCTGGGGGCTCAGGCAGTCGCAGGTGGTTGCTCTCTCCTGGGGATGCTGTAAAATGGCACCCAAGGGCCTAAGATCCCCACTGGGGCTGGGGACTCCAGCCACCACAGGTGGGAGCTCTCTCAAGGAGCTGCCACAAAATGGCGCCAGAAGACCGGAGCTCCACTCTGGGGATTCAGGCAGCGGCAGGTGTGATGTTTTTAAATATGTATAAATTATGGAATGGCTAAATCAAGTTAGTTAACCTGTGCATGACCTCATGAATTTGTGTGTGTGTGTGATAAAAGCACTTAAAATTCACTTTATTAGAAATGTTCAAGTATGTAATACATTGTTATTAGGTAAAATCACGATGCTGTACAACAAGTCTCTTATCCAACTAAAATTTTGTGTCCTCAGAACAGTTTTCCTTCACCCATCCCCTGATTACTTCTTTTGTTGCTCTTGTAGTTTTTGAATATACAGAATTCCTGTGTGTTCTGTATAGTAACCCTTCATCCAATGTACAGCCTGCATTTAGTTTCTCCCATTCTACATATAGGTTATCTTTTCATTTCATTAGGTGTTTCTTTGGCTGTGAAAAAGCTTTTTGGTTTGATTTAATTTGCCTATTTTTGCTTTTGTTGACTGTACTTTTGGGGTCATATTGCAGAGTTTTTTCCCTTCATTTTCTTCTAGTAATTCTATGGTTTCAGATCTTATGTTTAAGTCTTTGGTACATTTTGAGTTGATTTTTACATATGTTGTGAGATGAGGGTCTAATTTCATTCTTCTTCATGTAGATACCCTGTTTTCCCAAAATCATTCATTGAAAAGGCTTGTATTTCCTTGTATTGTATTCTTGGAAATGTCATCCAAAAGCAAGTCATTATAAAGGTGTGGGTTTATTTCTGTCTTCTCTATTCTGTTCTGCTGGTCCATGTGTCTGTTTTTATGATAGTACCATGCTATTTGGATGGCGATAGCTTTATAGTATATTTTGAAATCAGGTAGTGTGATGCCTTCAGCTATAAACAACAAATTAAAACTACTTTAGGAATAAATTTAACCAGTAAGGTGGAAGATCTATACACTGAATACCATAAAACATTCATCAAAGAACCTGAGGAAGATGCGTATAGATGGAAGGTATCTAGTGCTCATGGATTGGAAGAATTAATATTGTTCCAATGTCCCTTCTACTCAAATATTCTACAGATTCTATGTAATTCCTATCAAAATTCCAGTGACTTTGTCAAAGATATAGAAAAAAATCTTAAAATTCATATAAAATCACGCAAAGCAATCTTGAGCATAAAGGTGGTTTTCAGGGCTGGAGTTGTAGCTCAGTGGTAGAGCACTTGCCTAGCACCTGTGAGGCACTGGGTTTGATCCTCAGCACCACAAAAAATAAATAAATAAAGTAAAGTTATTGTGTCCATCTACAACTAAATATAGATCTACAACTGAATACATATATTAAATATAAAAATAGATATAAATATATATATAAGGTTTTCAATTTAAAAACAAACATATTCCAAAGGATAAAGTATATTTCAAGGATTCTCTTCTTCGGACAGCATGTTTTGTGTTTGGCTTTGCCCACAATGGTACTATCTCAAGTCATTCAGTATTCATTCCACAGATATGTTTCTGAGAGCTTTCTACTTGACAGAGGTATAAACAAAGTGCTATCTCTGCTGGGAGAACAGTAGCGAGAGCTTCTGGAAAGATGAAAAGGAGTACCAGAGAGGAAAGTAGACATTAGCTTACCATGCTTAATTTATGAATTTAATTTTATAAATTAAATTTTATCACAGCTCTGTGTGTACAGTGAAGAATGTAGCATGTATATGACCTCTTATTATCCCAGGTTTCAGGCATCCTCCAGAGGTCTTAGAAAGTACCCCGTGCAAACAAGGGAGCACTCCTGTATTTCCAAGATTCCTCAGAAAACTTGAAATGGACCCACCTTTTGACCCAGCTATCCCACTCCTTTGTTTGTTCCCAAAGGACTTAAAATTAGAATACTACAGTAACACAGCCACATTAATGTTTACAGCAGCTCAATTCACAATAGCTAGATTGTGGAACCAACCTAGACGCCCTTCAGCAGATGAATGGATAAAGAAACTATGGTAGATATACACAATGGAATACTACTTAGCCATAAAAAATAATAATATTATGGCATTTGCAGATAAATGGATGGAATTGGAGATTATCATGCTAAGTGAAATAAGCCAATTCCAATAAAACAAAGGCCAAATGTTTTCCCTGGTAAGAAGATGATGGTACATAATGGGGTAGGGGTGAGAGAAGAATGGAGGAACTGTATGTAGAGGGAACTGAGAGGGAGGAGGGAACAGAGGTATGAACGATGGTGGAATGAGATAGACATCATTACCCTATGTACACGTATGATTACACAAATGTTATGAATCTACATTTTGCACAATCACAGAAACAAAAAGTTGTACCCCATTTGTGTACAATGAATCAGAATGCAGTGTATAAAAATAATAATTAATTAATTAAATCTTTCTTGAGTCATTTCCTCCAAGAAGTTTCACCCTATTTCTCTATCCCCCTAAACAGTACAGCAAAATTTCTTACCAACATGAAGTCTACTGTTCAATTCCTCTCCTTACCTCATCATTTAAAATCAGCTCTGTCTTCTCATGGACCCAGAAATCTTCCAGAACTTGCTTAGGCCAAAGGAGACAACCTTCCTCTGTCTTCCTCTGACTTCATGCTTCATGGCTCTCATCACTTTGTACTGTGATGGCCTGTTTATAGGATGCCTCTTGTGTTTCACCATAAGGATGTTGTGAATAAATACAATGTCATAACCTGTTGAATCCTGAGTGCCTAGCAGAGTGTCCAGGAAACTATAAGTGACTGATCAATGTTACTGAGCAAAGAGTCTTAAAAGACAAGCAGGAGTCCCTCAGGAGTCAGGAACATTTCAGGATTAACGAACAGAATGTATCAGAGCACAGAGGCTGGAAAGAATGTCACACGTCCACTCAGTACAAGTCACTTAGTGTGGTGAGAACACAGGGTGGGCACTTAAGGGTGCAGGGAAATAAACCAAAAGTCAGTCCTTATACCCATGTTGAGGGGATTGGACTTTGTCTTATTCACAATACTCACAAAAAAACAGAAGAGAGTAACTAGTTGATTATTATAATAATGCTAGCTTTTACTGAGTACTATCAGCCTATTTCACATTAAGATAAATTTTTAAAATCTAGTTGCCCAGAATATATTACTAATAGGTAAATTGTACATTCAAAATTGGATGTGTCCAAGTATAGAAGATATATTCTAAACTCAGTATTGGATCCTGAGATCCAATGGCAATGACCTGGTGGACTGGTCACAAAGATATGTTAAGAGAATGGATGAGAAATAATGACAGCAAGATCTATGTTAATCACTTCCAGAGAAAATCACGAGTCATTCACCATGGTCTGCCATCATGTGCCTTGACACAGGTGTTTAATAAAAATTTTCAGAACAAAGGAAAAGGTGACTAAAAGGAGAACAAAGGGAATATGTTGAAGAAGAAGAGTTGACATGTGGGAGGTAACAGTGAAGGTGAGTTAAAGCCAGGAGTTGAAGAAAACTGTTTTCTAGAGGAGGCCCAAACGTGAACTGTGGTGCATTGAATGAGATGAGAACTACGAGCACAGGGCAGGTGTGGCTGGGCAGGTGAGGGGTGGGGGGTGAGTGAGGTAGCAGGGAGGATGATGGGCTCCATTTTTAATTTTAACTCCTGTGTGATGGAGACATCTGGGAGATAACTGGAAATACATATTTGGAGCTCAGAAGAGAGGTTCAATCTGAGGATAGCTATCAATATATCAGTAGGCACAAATATAGGTGACAAATGAGCAAAAATTGTGGCTATAACTTTGCAGGCAAAATGTGTAATATGAGAAGACTGCCAGGGATGGAATCTAAACTACGCCAATATTTTAGGGGTGGACAGAGGGTGCTGAACCTGTCAAGGGCACTGGGAAGGAGTAAGAAAATTCAAAGAAAAACATTGCCCTCAAAGCCAATGGAGAGGACCGGGAGGGATGAGGTTCCCCATCAGATTCTGCAGGGCTCCTTGGGTAAGGGTGTCTGTTAGGGAAGGAAAGAGGAACTGGTGCAGGTGTTTTAAGCGAGATTGCAGTCCCTGAATTAGATGCTACAGAACTGTCAGAAAGGCTCATGATAGATTCAAGGCTGGACTAGACATTCCCAACCATCAGTGCAGAAGTGGAACGCTTCTCTTCACCTCGGGGCCCAGGCTGATTGCTCCTGCACCATCTAGACTGTCCCTGGATTGGCTTGACAAGGGGATGGGGACAAGGACAGGAGAGAGCACTGTTACCTACTGCCTCTGTCCAAAGGTGGCATACATTTCCTCCTTTCATATTTTATTAAACAAAGCATGTCAACTTGTGATACTACAAAAAGCAGAGGCATGCTGCCTGTCATGAGGGAACCCATACCCACAGAGAGACCACCAGTGGCAAGGTTTTAACTTCATGTAACTCATTTTCTTCATGTGCAATCCTTCTGCTGTGCTTTTCTCTTAGTTGTTAAAGGGTTAAACAAACTACTTACATGAGATGCCAGGAACCAATGATTGATCTACAAACTCCAAATAATTTTATTTTGTTGTTGTTGTTGTTTTTCCTCTCCCATCCTTTCCTCCTAACTCTGTTCGCCTCTGGTGCCTTCTTTTCAGCCCTTGGACTTGTTGTGTCTCCAACCTGCATTTTATTCAAGTCGGCTAGTAAGCACATTCTCTCTCCAAATGAACAGGCCCTCTGTCCCCGCTCCCACCCCACAAATCCACTGTTACAGAGAGATTGGCAAATTCCTCTTTTTCCTTGTCCCCATAAATCAGATTTCTCTCCTAGAAGATGACAATCCAGGAAGATTGTAAAATTATACCCAGTAAACTGCTCTCTTCTACCTACCTCCCCTAATGGGTCCCAGTAACCTATCTGAAATATGCACTAAAAAAAAATTTACTTTGAAGAAAATTAATTCCTTAGCTCTGTTATCAGCTGCTACTGGGATTTTTCACTTCTAATTAATCTCCAACTACCTGGGACTGAACATTCTTCAAGCCAGTGTCTCCGACAGAGAAGAATGGTTGTGGACAATCTTTCTTCTCTTTGTCTGTTCTCTCTCTCAACCAGACAACTGTGTGCCTTCATGAACCTATTTCTGTCCTATCCCAACCATCAGAATCCGTCACAGCTGCAGCTTAGAGGAGCGTCCTGAGTACAAACAGCTGCTTACCCTGCTAGCACCAGGAGAGAGGCAGAGGAATTTATAGAGCCACCCTTGGTCAGGGCTGGAATTTGCCATTTTCCTGAGTCCAAGAGACCCTCTTTGCCTCTCTGTTTTCACCACATCCCCATCTCTATATCTTGTTTCATAGCAGTCTCAGGCATGCTGGGTGCCCCCTGCCACTCCTAGGTTTTCCTTTCCTCCAGTCGTTCAGGATCAAGATACCCTTCTAGGAATTCTTCACAATGATGAAAAGAATCCAGGAACCCCAGGTCCCTTTGGTTCCGGCCTGCATTCTTAAGGAGGGCAGGATGATGTTCTTTTGCTCCTCTGTACCGTCTCCATCAGAATTCAGTGTCTGGGATGTCTGGATGCTCTTACTGCTGCCTGGAGGTATCTTGGAAGGAAGCTTTGGCAGGAAGGCTGTCACCTACCATCCTGGCTTGTCCTCAAACAATGAACGCTCCACCGACTCATTTCATGCATGAGATCAGTTTTCCAGTGTTCTCTCTGATGGGGGTAAATGTCCCAAAGCCCACTGCTTGACTAGCCAGTGAGTTTAGCAACTTCGGCATCTGAACATTTCCTAGATGAGGATAATAGGGAACAGAGGTAAGAGCTGTGTTACTTTGTTGTGCTTTCCAGAAACTTATTTTTAAATGTTTATTACAAAGAATTTCAAATAATCAGAAAATACAGCAATGTAACACCAAGCAAATATAAACATTGACACTTAGCCCAATTTTTACAAGATCTTACATTTGTAAGAAAAAGAATGCTCTCAAAGATGTTGAAAACCACTCTGAATTTCCCTTTCTCCCTCTGTCCTTCCCTCGATCCTTCATCCTTTCCCAAAAGTAACGACTAGCCCAGTTACCTAAAAGTCATGTGATCATAAAAGTATTATCTTGATTTTTTTAAAAATACCCAAATGGTACCATACTTGATATACCCTCTTGGGTATTACATCTTTCATTCCATGTAAGGTTTTGACACTTAGCCCCAGTCAATACATGCAGAGCTTGTTCAATATATTCTACCAGTTTGACATCATTTTATCATATAAATTTACCATAATTTATCTTTTCTGACTTTGATGAGTATATACCCACTCCAAATCTTTTTGCTGTTAAATATAGTTCTCCAGTGAACATTCCATATATGTCATCTTATTCACGTGTGTGAGAATTTCTCTAGGGAAGTGTTTTTCAGCTTTGTTTTGACAAGGTTCTGCAGTTAGGCTACATTTTATATCATCATCCACAATCCCTGGTACAAACACGTGTAAACTCATATGTGCTCATCTAACAGGAAGAAACATGAGAAGCATTCTGACATTATCCCCTTCCCTCCTCTCCAATTCCCTTTAAAGTTCTGGGACTGACATACTCAATTGATTCCATAACCCAGTGAATCAGGTCCTAGAGTTTGAAAAACAAGGATTTAATGTATATCTGGGAGCTTGGTCAGAAGGTATGTACATCCTCAAGTTTATTAGATATTGCCAAATTCCTGTCTCTTGACAGTAAAATATATCCAAATTTAGAGATGTTAAAACACAAAAAGCCATGCATTTTATCATTTAGACAATGCAATGTTGTGGATTGTAATTCTTTGTCCTTTATATGAGTTTCTGGTTTTTTCACTTGTCCTTTTACTTTCATGATGAATATCTTATCATATGGAAGTTTTAAATTTTAGAGTAATAAAATGTGTAACTTTTTCTGCATGGTTTATTAGCTTTCAAGATATTCCTACCTGATGTCATAGTCTTCTACATCTTTTTCTAAAAATTCTGAGGTTCTGATTTTTAAAACCTTTGACTTTAATCTGCCTGGGGTTGATACTTCGTTATGATGGGAGATAAGGATTAATGGGCATAATCAGTTAAAATATTTTGAATAATCCATTTTTCCACATTGCTTTCTTTTTCTTTTTAAATGTTTATTAGGAGTTTTGATGCTCTTGTGATGAAAGCAACAAAGCATATACATTAAGAGTCTCAGAAATATATACTAACTGCAACTAAAAGTCAAGCAGATTATTATTCAGTTCTCTTGCAACATTCTCTAACTTTAAATGTATCTTTGTTCTTTTGATTTTCTTCTCAATTTCTTTTTTTTCTATTATCTATTTGTTCCTCTTAGTTATATGTAACAGGTGAACCTACTTCTATAAAATTACACAAGCATGGAACCACATTGCTTTTTAAATATTATGTCATATGTCAAGTACCTAAAATACATAAATTTGTTTCTGGGAATCCCATTTTTTAAATTGATCTATTTGCCCTTACATTAGCATCATAGTATTGTTAACTAAAGCTTTAAAAAAATTTTTTCTATAGAATTAGGTTGGCTCATCCTAATGATTTATTTTCTTACAGTTTTTTAATCATCAAATTCCATGAAAAACTATGCTGAGAATTAGAATTGTTGTAATTTAACTGTTTAATCTTTCAATTCATTAATGCAACACATCTCTTTATATATGTAGTTATTATCTCATATCTTATAATAAGGGTTCTATAAATATCTTCCTAAATCTTATGTATCTTATTAGATCTCCTCCTATGTAATTTAAATATTTTTATATTTTAAGTAGTATTTTATTATTATGTTTTCAAATTGATTTATTCAGTTGAGTAAAACATTACAGGTATTTATATTTTGAAGTTTTTTTCCAACAAACTTGCTGAATTAAATTATTGGTTTTAAAAGTTTGTTGTATACTGTCTTGGATTTCTATGTAGACAAGCATTACCTGTGAAACAAGAGAATTAACTTTGTTCATTTCAATTCTTAAGCCTTATTTTGTTTTGGCTTACCACTTGTTGCTGGGACTAGGCCTTCATTACAAATACTGAAGGTGAATCTTGTACCTATTAACTTACTGAACCCCACAGCATGAAGCATAGACAAGGACACAATCTTATTACCAGTAAATGCATGACTTCAGTTCAATCGTAAGAAAACATAAAGGCAAGTCCAATCAAAGAGGCAGTCAGCAAAACAGCTGATTGATGTTTACACAAGTGTCAGATCACAGACGCAAAGAAACTACTGCACCACAGAGGCAGCAAGGCCTAAATAATGAAATGGAATGGAGACTCCTCCATGGGAAGTCAGGAAAAGGCCATGGCAAGGTCTTCAGTGGAGAGCATTGTATCAATGTTCACCTCCTGATGTTGATAATCACACCACGGTAATATGAGATGCTAACATCAGCGGAAGCTGAGTGAGGATATAAAGAAAGGGTCTGTACTATTTTTTTCCCCAACTTTCCTGTAGGTTTGAAATTCGTTCAATATGAGAAGTTTTTCTTTTTTTAAAGTATGTAAATTGGCATCCTGTGTTGCTTGGGACTTTGTGGAATTACTTTAATAGTTCTCTCATGGAGTGTATTGTTTGCTGTAAGTGTTAGATAAGCCTCACCTGTTAAGGGGCTCCCATTTTATTCCTAGTTAAGTGTGTGTGCATGTATGTGTGTGATCACATCTGGATGTTGAATTTGATTCAACACTTTTTCAGCACCAACAGACACAATCAAGTGTTTTTTCCTGTTAATTTACAAATGTATTGAGTTACCTTTACATTTTGTAGTATCGAGCTATCCTTACAGTGTGGAGCTAAACCTCTTGTGTTGCTGATCATGTTTAAGGTGCATTGCTAGATTTGGCATGCTAATGATTCATTTGATGTTTGTATGCCTGTGTCCATCAAGCGAGATTGCTAAGACAATTCCTATCACTTTGCTTTTTCTCTCTTTTTTCTGAGTTTTATTTTACTTCCTAATTATGGCTTTTCTATGCTAGTAACTCTTTTCCCTCTGTAGCAGTTTGTCTCTTTTTCACCTTTGCTCTGGAATGATAACTTAGCTGCTGTGAAATTCTAGTCGATGGCTATTTTTTTGAGTTTTTGAAAGGCTTCAAGTACTATTGCCTTCTGGCCTTCACTTTTACTGACATATTTTGCTACCAATTTAATAGTTATTCCTTTACAGATAACCTGTTTTGTTTATCCTGAAGTTGTTATTTTTTAAAAGATTTCTTCAGCTTTAATGTTCTGCAGTCTGTCATGCATCTAGGATGCTGAGGGTGCAATTGGTGGATCATGATTTTTCTTAATTTTAGAAAATTATCGTTCACTATCTTTGAAAATATTGCCTCACTTACTTCTTTTCTCTGTAATTATTTTGGTTATATATTGGATTTTTTTCTTTAGTCTTCCATCCCTCATCAGTCCTTTACATGTTTTTTAAATCTCTAACTACTTGTGCTGATTTCTGGGCACTTGCACCAGATTCATCTTCTAATGTACTGATTTTTCTTTTTAGTTCTAATTTATTGCTTAACCAATTTATGTGTGCTAACTTTAATAACTTTTAAAATTTATAGAGTATCTACTTTCTCTTTTCTAAACTCACATTATCCTCCCCCCATCTTTCATTCTAATTAGTTTCTTCTTGTATGTTTTAAACAATTCAATTTCTATTTTTATAGGACTATTTTTGTAACCTCAAATCCTTAGGGTTCTTTTCATCATTTCAAATACTTGTTCCATATAGTTAGACTTGCTATTTCTTTCTCATGATAGATCATTTCCCTGTGTGCTCTGTAATTTGTTTTTCTTTAAGTTAATCTTCAGGGCTATGTGTGTGTGTTTGTGTGCATATTCTTGTTGGAATTCTGTGTACCTTGATCATAGGAGATTTTTCTAGTGAGAAATTTTATGTTTTTTTTTTAATGGCACTTAATATATCATACTACTCTGGGACCAAATTCTACATTTATGTACTTGTCAAAGGCTGAACTGTGTCTTCCAAAACAATAAGCTCAATTCATAACCACTAGTACCTTATGTGGAAATAGGTCCTTTGCAGATGTAATCAAGTTTAAATGAGATCATATTGGATTAGTTTAATAACTGATAAGTTCAATAACTGATGTCTTTAGAAGAGGAGAGAAGGGAAGATTCTAATACAGATAGTGCATAATGACATGTGACCATGGAGGCACAGGACTGGGGCCATGCAGCTATGAGCTGAGGGACAAAAAGTTTGCCAGTTGCCACCAGCAGCCAAGAGACAGACACCAAGCGGATTCTCCCATAGAGTCTCCAGGGAACAGGCCCTGCCCAGGCTTTGATATTAGACTTCTGGTCTCTAGAGATACAACCGAGTATATTTCTGTTGTTTCAAGCCACCCCATTTGCTCTGTTATGGCACCCTACAGCCTTAGCTTGGGATTTCCTATGAGGACATTAAAATTGCAGTTTTTAGCTTTCGAGCTTTTATCTGGGTTAGATACCCCTTGGCACTGGCTTCCACTCTGGCTGCTTTGATTTTGAAATCCCACTTTATTCCTAGCACTTGAGGGTTTCTTTTTTTCCTAAGGCTGATTTAGGATTATAATTAGTATTATAATTTTGTTTTAAATATTTTATCCAGCACAGACAAGTGTAACTAAAGGAGAGATATCTGCTAACTCCATGGGCTCTCTTCTGCACCCTGTGGAACAGCCGATTCTCCTTTACAGACCTAGAGAGGAAAGCACAGTGTGTTGCAGTGGGGGAAGGCAAGATGCACCCTGGCATAGGAAGGCAGAGGAGGTGGAGGCAGAGGTGTGAGGGAGCCAGGCACCACCTCAAGCCCTTCCATGCCTTTGGTTGCTTTCCTCTAGACAGAGGTCCCTCCGTCATCCATGAGAGGCTAACTAGGCCTCCTGCCTCATCTCCCCTGCCTGCCTTCTCCAAAAGAAGGAACTCCACTGCACCAACATTGCTTCCACCTTCTTTCTTCACCAGTGCCATTTTTCTTTCCAGAATATTTCCAATGCTTTTCCAGCATTCAAATCCCACATGCCCTTGAGAACTGCTCAGGATGACAAGAGCCCCACCAGCTGCTAAATAAACAAGGGATGAGAATAAGCAAGGCAGAAAACATAGGATAAGGATATGGGATGGTACAAACCAAGGTTTGGGGATGGAGGGAAACAGATGTACAGATGGTCCTTGGCTTACGATGGGGCTGCATTCCAGCAAACCCATCAGCAGCTGGAAACATAAATTGGAAATGCAGTGAATCTGCCTAACCTACTGGACCACAGAGCTTAGTGCCCAGCACACTGCAGAGGGTAGGTTGTTTCCTGTCATAATCACAGGGCTGACTGGGAGCTCCAGCTCAGCATCCAAGAAAGTGCCTCAGTACCTACTGCTAGCTCAGAACAAGATCAAAATCCAAAACTCAAAGTATGGTTTCTACCAAATGTCAATTAGGTTTGTAATATAAAGTGGAAAAATTGTAAGTTGAACCATTTTAAGTCAGGGCCTGTCTGTTCTTGAATGGGGGAGTCACACATTCCTATTGTTATCTATGTGAGGGCTCTCTAGTCAACACATACTGGGTACATTCTTGTCACTAATTGTCTTACCAGATTAGAAATTCCTTGAGGTCGATAACTTCATGGAAATATGTTTTCTCACACTAATTCTATCCCACCAAGACTTTGCAATAATGTCATAAATACTTGTTGAATGAGAAGACAGAAGAATGAATTAATAAGCATATATTAATTGGAAATGTTTTTATGTTGTTGATTTACGCTCTATTACTTAATGTGCCTCTGAGTGGATTGCGTTTTGTTGTTTATTTGAGGGGGGCTAGTGTGTTGTGATGTTCCAAGAAGGACTGATAGAATTCATTTATCTTATATATAATTTCATAGTTTTATCTTCTGTTTTAATATGTTTTTATTTTTCTGTCCTCATATAAAGGGTCTCCTTTGCACTATGGAAGGCTGAGCATATTTTTGGCCCTCATTAAATGTTGACATCCACGAGAGCGTCATGAAGATGGAGGACGCAGGAGGAAGTAAACAGAGGCAGGAGTTGGCAAGCATCAGGGACGTGCCTCCTTCTCCCCCAAACTCGTGGTTATGGAAGGTCTTTATTTTCTCAGCATCTTTAACTCTTTCTGGACCTATGTACAGGGCCAAACAGGTTGCAAAAATCATTTTTTTAAAAAGAATTAATCAGGAATTCAAATTTTTTTCCACCATAGCAGCTATTCCAAAAATCATAAAATGAAGTTTATTCTTTCAAAACCTCCAAGGTCAGCAGTATTCCTTTTGGCAGGGATCATACACACAGCTATAGTTTCCTTCCTCCTAATAGTGAAAGAACTGCAGTGTGAGGGCACAGCCTGGTGCCAAAGAACTGTGCCTTCTCCTGTCTCCAGCAAAACCAGGAGAATGGGAAGGGGCGGGGGCGGGGGGAGGCACCATCCAGCCACCAAACACCTTGTCTCCATCAACAGTTCTGGCTAGATCAGCTGCTTTCTGATTCTAATTAAGTCCTTCCAAAAAAATTTATATGTCAGCAGAAGTGAGAGAAATAAAGGAAGCATTTTTACTTGGCAACAGTGGAACTTTTTGTTGGCCAAAAAAATATGTGAATGAAGTAAGCTTTTAAGAGCTCATGGTTTCTTTGTCAATATGGGCTTAATAAATTAGAATTGGAACTATTTTCTGCCATCCCCACAAGATCTCATCAATCACCTATTTGCTTCATCTCCCTCCCTCCCACTTGGAATCCAGGGAAGACAGCTGCCAGGCTCTGAGGGCTTCATTAAAGCAAGCCGTGTTATTCAAAAAGAATCAGGGCTTCATGCTAAAGGAAGTTTGAAGTGTTAGCTTCAGGTTTACTTTTTAAATGTGCAAAAGGAAAAAGGATGTTTGGAAGGGGGGGGGGGGGCCTTTGGAATCTTCAAAGTTGGTGTTTGTTGGCATCACAGCTAAGTGTTAGCACAAAAGCCCTGAAGACATGGAAATGAGAGGACTGAATTAAATATTATCCTCACATCCAAGCTCTTCAGTTTGAGTGGCATGTAGCACCACCTGGGCAGAGCAGAGGCTGTTCTCTCAGGACAAATATCAAAAACCTTTTACTAGGAAACTTGCATCTAGGTGAATCACAAAACTACTTTTTTTCCCCAGATAGTTCCTTGGTCGATAATATTAATATCCCATTTGCATTAAGTGTAAATATAATATAGACTGAAGTCCTGTCTTCCTTCTTATATTTTGAAAAGGAAAAGATGAAAGTGATTTTGCATTTGAATCATTTGAACATTAAACACTAGAGCTATCAAATCATGAAACTTAGAACATTATAGAAATTATTAAAGGAAAGACCTACATCAGGACTCATCAACTCAAATGTCTGAAGATCTTATACGAATCCTCAAAGGTGAGTATAAACACTGAGGAGTGGTGAGGACTATGCCAAAGTGCTCAGTCCCCATGTCAAAGCCACGATTTTCAAAATAAAAATATTTTCAGAAAACACATTGAGGACCAAGAAGGACTCATCGGCAAAACCTCCAAGAGGCCTTTAATATGCAACCTCTTGTCTGGATAGAAAAGTTGTAGAGCTTCCAGCCATTTTCAGATCTGGAACCTCTTGGAAGATTAGGTGAGATATTCAGATGCCAACCTGACTTCTGCAGCCACATCTACTTGTCTTTGCAGCATATATACATTCTGATGCAGATGCATCCACCAAAATATGAGATCTGCTTTACTTCTCTTGCATTGCAAGCATGCCTCTGGAAAACCTAGAAATGTTTTCTATATTGAGGAAAAAAAATGTATGTCCTAATAACACTGTAGCCGTTCCATAGGAAAACAGAAGCCAGAGCCCAGCGTGCCCAGCTGAGGTCTACAGAGAAAATTCTATGAACAATAACTTCCCTGTAGGGTACAAATGTTAACTATGAATTCAGCATTGAAGAAATAATGATGTGGGGAGGTGGAAGGAACATTGTTGTGGATAAGACGGGAGTGAGTTCAAATACTGACTCTACTTACTATCCAAAGTGCACGTTGCTCCATCTGCATGAACTCTGATTTTCCTCTTTATAAGATTGAGAAAGTAATTGCAAAATAAACTATCAAGGTGGCTTAGAAAACAAATTCATCTTCTTATCATACGGAAGCTCGAAATTCAAGATCAAGGTGTCAACACTGGTTCTTTCTGAGAGGTCTGAGGGACAATCTGTTCCAAGGCTCCCTCCTAGCTTCTGGTGGTTTGCTGGTGATCTTTGGCTCTTCTTGGTTTTTGCTACATCACCCTGATCTCCGCATTCATCTTCATGTAGTATTCTTTCCACATGCATGTCTGTGTTTATGTTTCCCATTTCTATAAGTAAGTCAGCCATATTGTGTTAAAGACCTACCCTATTCCAGTGTGACCACACCTTAACCAAGTATATGTGCACTGATGCCATTTTCAAATAAGTCCACATTCAGATGCGCTGGGATTTAAGACTTCCATAAATGAATTTTGGAGGGTCCCAACCCATCCCATCATGGTAATACTGACTTTTGATGGTTGTTGTCAGTATTAAATGGAGAAATTACCATTTAAAGTAGTGGATAATCAACAAACAATACCTGTGTATGATCTATCGATCCCAAATGGCTCTCCAAAAGTATTCCCAATCTGAAATGTAGTTACAGCCTTATGCTCCAACCTGCTCTCATACATCTTCCATCTTGCTATCCGAGTGAGTTTCTGCAGTTCAAATGCAGTCATTTTCTTTGGCTTATAGCTCTTCAGTGGCTCCCCATCCCTAATGGAGAAATCCAGTCTTTCTGATGTGACATAAGAGATCCTGCCTTGATGGTCTGACGGTTGCCTCACTCTTGCACCTCATTCCCTACCTCCTGTCTTCAGAGCCTTCACTCAGCCAGGCTGAGCTGCAGGCTGTTTACTCTTTTCTCTCTTTACCTTGGTGCTTTTCTTCACTTGCCTTTTATAGTTTGGAATGTACTTTGTTCACCCTCAACCTGCAATTCTCACTCACCTTTAATGATTCAGCCAAAAAATATATATAATGAAGTCATTCATGACATCAGCCTCTGCAACAGGCTGCTCATTCCTTTGTGTGCTTCATGTACTTCATTCCTGGTTCTCCTCGGATGGTCACGTTTCAGCACCCAATACAAGTTCACCCACATTAGCTTGCTCCTTCATTCTCAAAGGTGTTGAATTGTAGGTTACAAATTATTTCAACATTTTATCTATACAGCTTTCTTAGTTATAACCCTTAGTTATAACCTTTAACTTACCTCCTTAAAGGTCAGCATGTTTTAAGAGAATATCTTCTTCTGGAAACACATAATCTTACTCATCTCTTTCCACCATTGCCCAGTCCTAGCATATTAATAAATCATAGCTCAAACCATTGTAATGCTTAATAAGTATTCACAAAATTAAGGAAACTATCAAACAATTACATAATGAAATACAAAATTTAAATTATGCATCCATTTTTTGATGCATTCCACATTATGCATAACCTTTTCCTTCTCTGAGTTATGCTATTCTTAAAAGTTCAGAGTAGCGAGAAGATAAAAGCTGAAAAATGGAACAGAGACACACCCACCTGAAAGGATGGGGAGGAAGTTGTGTCCAGGCAATGGTAGAGGATCTTGGCAGGAAGAACCACTGTGACAAAGGCTATGCCTAGCAGTGGGACTCCAAGCTCAGCAATGGGGGCACAGCAGGCCTCAGAAGAGATCTCCCTTGTGGTGGACAAAGGGCTTCAGCTGTAGAGATATTCCGATGGGTATGGGGGAGAATTCCAACCTCTGGGAAAGGAGATGCCCTGAGTGAAAAGAGAACTGAATCACTTAAGGCCAAGGAGAGATGTGACTTAGGGATCACACAGTAGTTGATACACCTTCTCATTGTCCACCAAGAAGACCTGGGATGAGTTCAGAAGCCTGTCAGTTATCACTGAGCCCTTCAAACCCTGTGTTTGAGAGCATTATTTAATCGAAAATTCTACTAAATGTGATTTGCCGGCTGTTTAAATGTCTCACTTGCGAATTAATTCTTGTCTGGTGAAAGACTGAGTCTTCAGAAGAGGAAAGTAACAGTAAGGGCCTTTGGAATATGGACTGGTTGAGGAATGGATTTGAGGTGAGGGCTGACAGATGACACCAACTCCCTTCCAGGAATTCAGCAGAAACATCATTTTCCAGGTTTAAACAGGGATTTTTATATAATTTTTTCCATATAAACGTAGGAAATCTTATTTAAAGAATTGACTTTTCTGTCTAAAATCTAATTATCTGTCCTTTGTATTCAAATAAATATTTTCTTTATCTCATTTTATTTGTATATTAATCAAATGACAGTGAAAACTCAAAAGTCATGTCCTATCTCTAGGGGAGAATTATGACTTAATTTGTTTCCTGGGAAAGGTCAAAAAGAAATATTCCACAAAGTCAGGTAGGCAACAATATAACTTTCATCTTTCCTTCATAATTCTCTCTGATATTTTCCTCACTACTTTTTGCCCCAAGAGGATGAACACGGAACAAGCAAAAGAATCCACTGACCTCTGCTTTCCAGCTTTGTTCTATCAATGCAAGGGATGGAAGATGGTGGCTACAAGGGTCTGGCCTTGTACTTCTGCCAGACTTCCTATAACTGTAAGATTATCTCTTCTCTAAGATTCTTGATCCACAGTTCTCCCCTTTGACCTTAAGGTCTAGAAGTGATAATAGAAACCTTTTGCTTTCCTGAGTCCTTCCTCTATCTTTATCTGTCCCAGGTTTGGTTCCTGGGAAGCAGATTCTGCTATGGAAATCTATTGGCATGAACTTTATTAGAGGATGCTCTTGGGATCAAAACATGCAAGAAGAAAAGGAGGCAAATGGGACCAAGGAAGAGTCTGGACCAGCCCAAACCAACTGGGAGCTGTGAAGCTGCGATGTGCCCTCAGAGTTTCCCCACTGAGGCAGGGAGGTATGGTCTGTATCCTGTGCTGACAAGAGATGGGATGCAGGTTATCCTCACAAGGAAACATGCAGTTGGGTTTAGCAACTGTCTTCAGTCCATGGAGACTAAGTCCTTCAGTTCTGATGAGGAATTTGGACAGGCAGTGCAACTCCATTACAGTCCATCCTGGCTCTTCTTGGATTCGCTTCTTTCTGTATGTTAGGGTGCAGTTCCTCTAGGTTGGCCTCTAGTTATGGGGAAAACTTGTGAGAAAACTAATGTGTATAGACTTGCAATTCAGTTGGTCTCAAAGTCACAACTGTTACTCATCCTCTTCCTTTTTTATTTTGCATTCTAGATTCCCCTCTCTTTCGTTAGTACCTCTGCTGGTCTAGTTGGCTGGGGTGGAGGTGATCTAGATACTCACTCTTGAGTATTCAAGCCCTTGATCACCATGACTTTACTAATATGAGGTTGTCAAGAAGATATTTTTCTAGTTATCACCCCAAATGGGCAAAGTAATTCCAAAGGATACTTGAGCAAATTAGATGGATGGCAAATAAATTCCTGTCTATTCTCATTGTAGAACAGTTCCAACTCCTTCTGTTGATCATAGGTGATTATTCCTTATAAACTGGAGATTACTTTTCTTGCATGCTGGTCCTTGGCATAAGGAACCTGATATTTCCTAGATTCAGCCTTAGCCTAATATTCAATTGGCTGCATGTTGTATGTCTCAATGGAAATATATCTCCTTTGGGTACCAGGACTTCTAAACCCACAGAGCCTAGGCACAAATTCCCCAAATGGATCAATTATATTGATGGTAAGTAAGGCTATTATTGCTTCTTCACCTTGGTTCCCATTTATTTTACTTTTTGGGGACACGGCCCATATAAAGGCTACTTATTTAGTGTGTATCTTACTTCTAAGAGGAGGATGCTCCTCTCTTTTAAGGTAATATCACCAAGTTTGCCCCCCATCTGAGCCTTCAGCAGGATTTTCCATCACTCGGTCAGGCAGCTTCTGGATGGTGCAGTGTGTGGTTGGACCAATGGAGTTGTTGGTCACTTGCCCACTCTTGCACCTCCTTTCCTGTTAAGTTAGTCACTTAATTTTATGGAATGTTATGTGAGATGCCATGTTGATGGATTAAACATTTTAAATCTTCAGATAGTAATGCCAGCTGAGCTTCTGCAGGCAGGAAAGGCAAGCCCAAACCAGAAATATGAATCAGTTTCTACTAAAATGAATAAGCGGTCTTTTCAGGATAGAAGATATCCAATTTTGCAGCCAATTCCACTGACTGATTTGTCTCAAGAGTTAGTTCTGTACCTGGTTGGGGTGGAGGGTCATCATTGATCTCTGTGGCTGGCTGGTTAGATATTTGTCAGCACCAGTGGCTAGATCAGTGATAGGGAGTAGGAGTGCATATTGTTGGATCCATGCCTGGCTTCCATTTCTGTTGCCAGGGCCATACGATTCATATGCTACTGTTTGAATGCTGGAATCTAATTATGGAGGCTGACTGATATCAATTGACCAAATCTCTCCTATCTGCTTGGTGGTTTGGTGGGGATAACCTTCAGAGTGGATGATCTCTGAGGACCATTGACATGTAATGCAAGGATTTTCATACTTCCTTCTCTGTCATAAATCCATTCACAACTCTGTAACCTAGACTTCCTTAATCCTAATTTTCCCATCTTTCTTTGACCAGAAACTGGCTAACCTATTTGTTCATCCATGAATCTGTTCCCATTCTCATTTGAAGAGGAGAAAGGGACCAAGAGAAGGAGGGAGGAAAGAAGAAAGGAGAAAGAAAGGTTGAAATCTTATTTGAACATTTATGAGAACACTGGAGCAATCAGAATGCTGGGCAGATAAGAATTGTATATTCCCAAGAAATTCCTGTTTAAAGTCCCTGAAGACTGCAAAGACAAAATAATTTGTTTAATATTGGAAATATTCAGCAGAACAAATAATGCCGATATTTAAGTTCCTTCAAACATCAATTATTTGACCCATTCATAAATCAACTTTTCTAAAATTCCCAAGCAAATTAAAAGCAGGCAGATAAGATACTGCTTTCAGAATGAGGTAAGAAATTCCAAATAAATTTATGTGCGTTCTAGAATCTGTGCTTCTTTCTTTGTGAAGCTAAGGTGGTGGGGGGAGAAGGAAGAAAGTGGTGTGCCCAGGGAATGTGGGGGACTTTCAATCATGCTGGACTTATTTTTATCCTCCAGGAGACAGGGAATTGCCACATGCCTCCCAGTTCAAACATTGTGAGCAGTTCAGGGTTTTTTCCTATGATGTTTCACCTGGTATTTTCAGTTTTCTTTCCCAGTACAAATCATAGCTTCACCTCATAAATTTAAGCTTTGATCACTGTTAAAAAGTAAGTACTCTGTACAGTGGGAATAAAACTTTAGTGTCCTCTTAGTCATTTACTATTTCACATTCTTAATAATTTTTGGTTGGATGCCTCACAAAATGCTAGGCTCTGGGCATATGTGGATGAACAACACAATCTGTCTGATTCCAAATAAAATAATATATCATATTATATGACAGGAGAAGTAAAGGGAATTATAGGGGCAAATATCAGGGGCATTTTTTTCCCAGTCTGGTGGGAGTAGAAGAATGGGGTAACAGACTTGATGTCTAAGCTAAGACCAGAAGCATAGGTAGAAGTAAGACCTCCCCCTCCAGGGCTTTCACTCTGGTTCAAGATGCCATCTTATTGCACATGGCTTACTGAGGCTGTTTTCCAATGTGTCTCCTTGACTTTACCCTGCACCTCAGCAGCAACTTCTGAAAGCAGAAGTCATGTGAGTCGTGTCTCTCCTCTGTTCAGGACCCATGAAGGGTTCCCTAAATCACACAAAGCAGAACATCAGAGTCCCCATATGATCAGATATACAGTTAGGTAAATTTAAATTGCTTTAAGTCTTTGCTCCAACTATGCTTTTCCAGAGAGTCCTTCAGGGACAATTCTGTTTAAAATTGCCTCTCCTACCTTGTTCTACGTCTTTTTTTTTTTTTTTTTCCATAGCACTTCTCTCCGAATGAACCATATAAATTTACTTAAATATAAAATTGTGTATTTTATTACTGTTCTTACTAAAAATAAGCTCTGTGAGGGCAAGCATCTTCGTATATTTTGCTCTTTGACATATTGCAAGAACTACTCACAATCTTGACACTTAAAAGGTGCTCAGAAATGTATGCCAAATGAATGCACTGACTTATTTCTGTTAAGGAATCCAAGAAGCCAGTGATATACTATATGACTGTTCACAAATATTTGGTATCACTGTCCGCAAAGGAACTCAGTCATGGCCGAGTGGCTTATTTAACCAATGAAATGTGAGTGGTAGAATTATGTGTTGTGTTTAATTAAAAGCTTTAAGGACCAGCATGTGATTTAGCATGATCTCTTTCCCTTCTCCCCACATGGTGGAAATATTTGTTGAGTTGGGACCTCCCTCAGCCTGGGCTTCAGAGGGCCTGTGATGAGGATAATCCTCTTTCCAAACCATGATGGACAAAAAGTTTCATGAAAAATGAACTTTGGTGTCATAGAGTACCCTGACTGATACAGAGTCAAACACAGGCTGTTGTATTCAAGTTCAGTACTATTGGATGGTTGCAAGGCATTGATTGTACTTTATTAACATTTCTGCTTATCATCTTCTGACAAATTAAGTCAAAATATCTGAATCTCACTAGAAATTTCAGAATCAAGAGGGATTAAAGCATAATAGAAGGCATTACATGGATTCATTGTCTGTTGAAACACTGGCTCTAGGGAGACTCCATGATGCTAGGAGAATGCAGTGATGGGTCTCTTCCTGAGAACTTGCACATAGCAGCCAGAAAAATGGCAAATCAGATGTGGCAGATGAGTAATCACAGTGTAAATGAAAATCACCTGGATTGGGATCAATGTGGCATCAAGTCAATTCAAATCTCTTCACAATGACAGTTTTAATCTGTAGAGTGTTGTCCATTTTTCATATAATACACATCAAAAAAGGACACTGAGTCTATAAAAACACGTAAATGCTCAGACTCTTCATTTCTCTAAAGACCAGGACAAATTCAATTCATTAAGCTGAACCCCAAGGAGACCAACTGGGCTGTTGGTGGCCAGAGCCCCAGAGCAATTTTCTCTAGCTATGGGCAACCTTATCTGATTATACCAATGATTACTGAAAATATTTTAATTTTTCAGTGTATACTGTGAGATTTTTAAAAGATCAGATGTCATGGTATACCATATGAAAAGTTACTGGGGAATATGAATTGCTATTGAAACCACAAGAGGGTCAATCCCTTCCTAATCTCATTAAAAAATAAAACCTTCTGTCTGAATCCAGGCATGATGCAATCACAGATTGTACTTTGGGAGTTCACAGTTATTATGCTTTAGGAATTCCTATGAAAACCATTGCTTAATTTTTTAACCCCAAATTCCTAACAATAGAATGTTATAGGGATTTTAACAAAAATATTCCATAAATGTAATTGAATTTATCTTTGAATAAAGAGAAAATCTTCCAAGATTTAAGGTAGGGAACAGTTTATAGAAATATCTATTTAGAATTCTGTAATATTATCAGCTGCCACACCCTTCCATTTCTACCTGTGGAGGACAGATGAACACTTGTGTCAACCAAGAGCTAGGGGAAAACTGGGATCCTTCTATTTGTAGCTGTTTCCACTATTTTCTTTTCACCATCCCCGTCCTTTCGTCCTTTCTCTCTTACCACTTCCCTAATGATCCAGAGAACACCTGTGACCAGATTCATTAGGACAATTTTGAGAAAGAGGAAAGGGAGGCACATTCAAGTTTAGTTCTTTCCCTACCTCAAACCTGACTTGAGTTCCACCTGGTACTGTTCCTTATCAAATAGGAAAGATCTTGATTAGTCATGAAGTGTCTTCACACTTATTTTGAACAGGGCTTTCTAATAGCTTAGTGAGAGTGAGATTCCCAGAGCTGTACCTAAATAAGGTACCAGTCCAAACACTGTCCTACTCTGGCTGCAACATCCATGAAATGTTATTGGATAATTGGAAAAATTACCAAAAAGCAAAGACTTTGGAGCACATGTTTCTGCTTCAAGGATAAACAGGTCCAGGAAATGTTTTAGGTAACTCATTTACCTATAATGTATGTAAGAATTTGAGTAAAGGACACACTTGCATTTCAAGGGTAATATTTCATGGTTCTCAGAGACTATGAGCTCTGAGAAGTAAGTGGCTTTTCTAAAACAAGAAAGAATTGTGTTTTAGACAGCTATTTTGCTGCTGTGACTAAAAGAACAATTGTACAGGAGGAAAAGTTTATTTGTAGAGGTCTTAGTCCAGAGAAGGGCAGCTCCATTCCTAGGGGCTCGAGGTGAGGCTGAACATCATGGCTGGAGAGGTTGGCAGAGGCAAGCATCTCACATCATGGTGATCAGGAAGCAGAGAGAAAGTCCACTCTCTAGATACAAATATATACACAAAGCCACGTCCCAATTCCCACCTCCTCCAGTTACACCCTACCACTTCAGCTACCACTCAGTTAATCCCTATCAGGGGATTAAATCACTGATTGGGTTCAGACTTTCACCACCCAATCATTTCTCCTCTGAACCTTCTGGCATTGTCTCACACATGAACTTTTGCAGGACACCTCACATCCAAACCATAACAGTTGGGGTGGGGGTCCTTTGACATACCTTTTTTCACTCCAATTCTGGTTACAAAATAAGGTGACATCCCTAGGTTGATGGGCATGTTCAAATTCCCCATGGAGGTATCTTCTATATGCCCCCACCCTGCTGTCATCAGATGCCAGCATAGAGGAGGGCAACTAGGAAGGGCTCTGGCTAGGGCCAGGGCTCACAGAGACATCGAGGACAGCCACACATTTCCAGGACTCATGCCAGATACATATGCACACTACTCCGAAGAAAAAAAAGTGAAGCTTCCATTTTGTGCAGAAATCTGCCTGATACTAAGACTCGGAACTGCCGCAGCTACTTTTGAATTCTAGTAACCTTGCAACTTGCTCCAGAAATATCTGGGAAGTCTCCCTTAATTCTCTTACTTTCACCTTTAGGCCAAAGAACGTCTTTCTCATACATATAAAATAGCTGATGTGAATTTCTTGCTTCAAGGTGTACTATTCTAACCCCATTTTTATTTTAAAGAAAAGAGCATATTTATTCAAGTGTTATTTAAAAGATATTTTGTTGAAAATTTCTAAATGCTCTGTTGGACTCTGCACATATTCTCAGAACATATTTAGAGGTGAGCCTGTCTCTTCAGAGTCCTTAATAAATGGAAATTGTGGAAAAATGTACAGGAATCTGTGGTAACTGTCACATTGCTCATGTTTGAGGGTCATCTATGTGGCCAGGTACACAGAGGATAGTTGTCTACAAGCACAAGTGCGCACACACACACACACACACACACACACACACAGGGTGATTTAAGGATAACGAAGCCCTTTAGTTTGTAATCCCACTTCTAAATTCAAAGCATATGGTTAAGTTCTTATTTTTTAAAAATAGCCAATTTGTATGCTTGTTGCTCTCAAAACTGGTTTGACTTAACTTGACTTTTCCCACCTGAAACTTTTTTCAGTTGCTGCCATCAATGGAAAACAGATTAAGAGACAACTTTCAAATGAACGCTTGACGCCCTTTTATGAAAGGAGGAAAACAGAAGGGGAATACTCTGCCGGGCTGGTTTTGCAAGGCTTGCTGTCATCGACACAATTCTTATTTCTCCATGTTTATTTAACCAGTGCTGAAAATGTGCTGGGTTGTGAAAATGTGCTCAAGCCCACCCCATGAAAATTTCAGGGTCACATCATTTACTGGAACACAATTACATTTTTTTTTGTACATAAATTACCTACATGTCTTTAGATTAAATGCACCTTCCAAAAAAAATTCCACATCATTATTGAATTGCAATTTTATATACTTAGCCTGAAATTTCCATTCTGTCAGATTCACTCATGTTACCCACAGTTTCAAAAGACCAAAATCATTTTACTGTAACTATATTTTTTTTCAATACTAGGCCAAGGATAAATGTGGTTACATTGATTTCTCACAAATGAACCTTAAACCCCTGATTTGAAATGAGAAAACCACTGTTCACAATCATTTTCAATCTGAAGGATGTTTAATTGACTTTAAAGAAACGTTGCCAGCTCATTTGGAGGGAAAGAAAATAAAGAATCTTGAGCTCACTCCTGTTTCCAATACCCTAGAAAAAAATCTAAATGTGAAAGAATTTTTCTTTACTAGTTTCATCCATTTCACCATCCTGGGTGTTTCCCTAGGAAAGCGAGAGCTACTGACCCCTGTCAATCTCCCTTCCAACCCTGAGTGCCAGCTCAGGGTTGTTAATGGGTAAGCCATGATTATAATAACCCTAGCCCAGACTCCAGATTCAAGGTGGTAATGTTTACTGTTCAGATTCTGAGTGTGTTATTAAGAGCAGATCTGTGCTCCCAAAGGCCTTTAGTTTAGGGAATAATTATCACATGTTTGTCAATCAGATATAATTAGCAGTGGTCCACAGAAAGATTATTTTGCCTTAACCCTCCCAAAGTCATTGTCTGCTCTGGGCACCTTCTGTTTATCTCTAAGACCCACTTTCCTCACCTGTTCTGAGAACTGAGAGACTGACCTCCATCTCTGCTTCAAAGGCCACCTCCACCTGGCTTCTGGTTGTGCTCAGGGCACACCAGCAGAAGATCAGAAAGAAGCAGGAGATTAAGCTTAGGGTACATTGGTCTGGCACCATTGCTGATGGGTGCTTGGGTCGCCCCTTTACCTTCTAGTTTATTTGTTTGTTTGCTGAAGGTGGTGGCTCCTTCCAGACAGACATCATTTATACCTCTTGCTCCCTTTTTACATTTAGTTAACTTTTCCTCTCTTTGCCCCTTAGGCCTAGAAATCATGCCAGGATGCTTTATGACTTTTTTTTCCTTAATCCCACAAATTCCTTTATAAAACTCATTTTCATTGCCTCTTTGAGTGAACTGTGTCCAGCTGGGACATTACCTTAAACTGAGGCCTATTCCTCAGTCTTCCCAGGATATAGAGTGAGCTATTCCACTAACAGGAAGCAAAGTCTATTAGTCAATTTTAGATACAGATGCTGATAGGAACCCACTCAAATGTAAGACAAGGGTCTACCATACAACCTTTCATTAACCTGCTGAGGACAATCAGGCTAGCTATTAACCTCACTGTAATGCTATTTTCTAATTTTCTTTTAGCCCTAGGTGCTGTGAATAAAGTTTATTTGTCTGTCTGTATTACCATTCCTTCTAAGAAGGTTAAGAGGTCAATTATTCATTTAAGCAAGGAACACATCATTGAATTTGAAGTTACAAATTTGAGTCACTGTGGCTGTTCAAAGTTACATAAACAGATATACAAAGGAATATTAAACACCGCAAGTTTCTGCTTTGGAATATCATTGAACAATGATAGGGTAGTTCATCCCCAGCCTGTTTCAGTGATCTATGGATGAAAGCAAAGGGAAAGTTAGAGACCAAACATTCATAGTGATATCTCAAAATCAGAAAATCAGGGTTTAGATCTCACTCACAATAACTATGGTACTTTGAGCAAATTGGTTTTAGAGAGAGATTAGAAAATACATTTCTATGATACAATGCTGCTATCCTATATTCTGTTAGGAACTTGCTTTCCTTCTTTCAAATACCAATTCCAAAATCACTGGGTTTCCTACTCTACATCCTAACTACAAAAACATAAGATTTGATCCCTGCAATTTAAAACATTTAAATATTTAAGAATAAATTCCAAGTCTTTCAATAATTTCTCTAATAGACAGATACCACCTCCAAGTCCACCCACACATGATGCAAACATAAATTCAACATTTCTTATTTTAAACATACCTAAACACCAATCTTCCCATATTGATATTTAGGTAATGTATTCTCTATACACTATCAAATATCGTTCAGTTTTCAGATCTCAAGTATTATTCTATCCTCACACAAATAAATTGAAAGGGACTTTTAAAAAGAAGGCTAGCTGGGTGCGGTGGTGCACACCTATAATCCCAACAACTGGGGAGGCTGAGGCAGGAGGATCACAAGTTCAAAGCCAGCCTCAGCAAAGGATGCTAAGCAACTCAGTGAGACCCTGTCTCTAAATAAAATAGGACTGGGGATGTGGCTCAGTGGTTGAGTGGCCCCTAAGATCAATCACTGGTACCCCCCAAAAAAACAAAGGCAGAAACTAGATCCTTCTTTCTATTCATTTCCCTTACTGTTTTGAGAATAGGTATCCCCAGACTTCTCACCCTTACTTTCTTATACACTTCCATGTTGCCCTCTGGCAAAATTAGGTCACTGGTTTCCTTCATTAAAGACAGTTAAATACAGGGACTCTTGGGAGGACCCTGGAGCCTGTCCCTACTGGATGGCCCTAGCCTTGACTTTATTTATATGCTCTGTGAATATTTTTCAGGAATAAAATTTGCTATTTGGTACTATTTATTCTACTCCCAAGTCACGATTTGTAGATGACATAATAGAAAACTGTTTCTAGCTCATTCATATAGTAGTGCAAACATTGATTTTATTTGTATTGTTATTCACAAATATGTATGGTAGAGCTAAGAAGTTATCCAGTTGTTTTAATATAGTTGTTATTAAAATATAGTTTTTTCTTTACTAACAAATTAATTAATTAATTAATATAGATACATGCCTGTGTAGTTCAATTATTTCATGATGTTTGTCATTCAGTAATGTTCACAATATACTCCATAACCCAACATGGAAAAAGAAATCCTTTCACACATATTGCAATGCCAGGTTACAAATCAGGAATGGCTACTCTGCTTGGTGTGGTGGTGCAAGCTTGTAGTCCCAGTTACTGGGAAGGCTGAGGCCGGAGCATCACTTGAACCCAAGAGTTCAAGACTAGCCTGGGCAACATAAAGAGTTGGAAGAGAAGGAGAAGGAGAGGGAGAAGGAGAAGGAAAAAGAAGAAGG
>JAJEJO010003456.1:47894-123427 GCA_020662805.1 Glaucomys volans | reverse complement strand
AAGGAGGAAGAAGGAAAGAAGAAGAAGAGGAAAAGGAGGGGGAGAAGGAGAAAGAGGAAGAAGAAATAAAAAAAGAAAAGGAAGAAAGGTCAGTCTGTGGTCCTGAGCATGACTCCTGAACATTTCTGCTTGAGTTTTCGGACATCATTCCTAACTCCATGTAATCAACACCAAATCCATTATTTAAAACACAATTTCTCTCTTCAACTGCCTTAATTCTCATAGAAACTCCCTTTGTCCTCATTTTCAAAGATATGTTACATTTTTTATATTCCTTTTCATCTGTCTGATTGATTTTTGGTTTTTACATTTTAATTGGTGAAAAGTTCTTCAAAATGTCTATTATCATCTTATTGTAGAAAAAAACTATGATATAAGAAAACCATTCCATTTTTAAGAGGCAATGAGCTGGAATAGCATTCTGAAAACTGTCAAGAATAATATTCCAGAACTCTTTAAAAGTCAACACCAGATTCCTGCATAATAATTATTCATGCAACATAATTGGTGAAATAAAATAATTTAAAGTGAATATTTTAAGGTCTTAAATTTTCCTATATATTTTGAAGAATTGTATTATTGACTGTGGTTCTTCTTAAGCCATGATATGACTTCATCTCACTTCTTTCTATTTTGTGGGATCAGCTCACTTTCTTATCCATACTAGAGGGAAAATCAAGAGAGAGAGGGCAAGAGAAGGAAGGATGGCTTCCTTGCTTTGTGGTACTTTCTAGCTAAATGGTAATTCTAAACTGTCTTTACCCTCACTCCTTCTGCCTGTCTCTGGTGTACTTGAAAAATGGAAGAGGGTGGAGTTAATCATGATTAATTTGTACATATGTAAATTATACTTAATTTACAACTCTTCAAAAAAACTATTCCAATTCTTGTTACACCCTAAGTTTAATATCAATGGAGAGGAATTATGGTGGGAAAATATGTTCAGAGCTTTGATTAAAGGTAAGTCACTAGAGAAGAATTTCGTAGTCTCACAAATCAACAATGAGAATAACCCCTACATATATGTACAACCTCTGAATTCAGGTTATTTAGATTTGGTTTTACATGAACATTTTCAACACATAATGCCTAGCAGCAAAAGTTTAAGACCTGATATCTGGTTGTTAAGACCCTCCATAATTGTAACTTATCCTGCTTATCCAAGCTTATTTCCCATCATTCCTTGTTTGTGTCAGGTATTTTGGTCACTCACACACACACAGACACAAAAGAAAAACTGATTAACTTAACAGAGAATTGGTTGAAGTGGGGTTGTTTTGACCTTCCCAAATTCCATTTTGGAAAGGTTGGTAGTTGCAGGCTGGAGAAGCCCTAGAATGTTGTAAGCAGAGCTTAATGGGCAATTCAGGCGGGAACTGAGAAGACCAAAAAGCTAATAGGAATGTGAATAGTAAAGACTGTGTTTATGAGGTTTCAGAGGAGAATGAGAACTCTGTTGGGAATTGGTCCAGAAGCCATACACATTATATTCTGGAAAGAACTTGTCATTTTGTCCATGTCCTGAGACTGTGTGTGATGCTAAATTTTAAGATGATGGACTATTTTAAGGCAATGGATTATTAATCTGGCAGAGAAATTTTCCAAGCAGCACAGAATTCAGGTGATGTCATGGGTATTGCTGGCAACTTTCATCCAGGTTTATGGTGAGAATCAGAAGCAAGAAAAAAAAAGCAGAATGGTTTGAAAAATTTACTATTCAGCCAGAAAAGTGCATGTAAAATTTGGGGCCATGGAAGGCATGGTTGTTTAAGAGATCAGTGCTATTAAAGAGAAGCCAAGTGCTTTGCACAGAGAAATTAGGAAAGAGCCTTGAAGGCAAGTCAGGAATCAGCAAGGCCATACTCATCACCCATCACAAGTTCAAGGGTATAAAAATGTAAACTTGTTTGAAAGACTGTTTTCAGAAGAGATGACCAGGGCTCCCTGCCCTTATAGGGCTCCTGAGGAAGCTATTTACCCAGGAAACCATCTATTCCACTAAACAGGCAATCAGAGACCACTGCAACCATGGTCCAAGGGAGCCTACCTACTACCCCTACTGTGGTGCTGGTTTTGCAGGCATGAAGAATGCAAGAGTTATGGAGTCATGGAGGCTTCCACTGTGATTTCAAAGGAAGGCCTCATAGATCAGGCAATGTGTGTCAGAGTTAGAATTCCTGCAGACAGCCCCTTACAGGGTGATGTAGGAATTATAGGAATGGAATCAAAGCTGCAATGGAGACCCAAGAAATTAGAGATGCCAGAAATTTGAAATATCTGCTTAGGAAAGCTATAGGAAGTGAGCATAGCCAGCCTAAGAGAGAGGCCACTAGGGTTGATGGCAATCAGCAAAGTCATCCGTGTGGGTATACCATATTCCTCCCTTTGGAGAGGGACTGCTTAGTCTGTGACATATTGTGTTGAAATTAGATTACTTGCTTTTGATTTTTACAAAGGCTCACTGCTTAAAGTTTGCTTCAAGTCTCAGATGAGACTTTGGATTTAGACTTTCTAATGTGGGAACTGTGAAGATTATGAGGACTTTTGATGATAGGCTAAGTGCATACATGAACCTTTGGGCATGAGGGTCAGAATATTATGTTTTGGATCTGGGATGTTCCCCCAAAGTTTCATATATTGAAAACTTGGTTCCCAATGCAGCAAGCTTCAGAGACAAATCTTTTGGAAAGTGATTGGATCATGAGGTTTCTGATCTGATCAGTGGATTAATCTATTACTAGCTAAATGAACTCCTAGGAGGTGGTGGGAACTGTAGGAAGATGAGTAGGTCATTGGTGGCATACGTTAAGGACTATATCTTTTACCTGGTGTCTTCCTCTCTGGTTCTCTCTGCTTCTGGACTGCTATGAGGTAAACAACTTTTCTCTGCCACACCCTTCTAATATGATGTCCTGCCTCATCTCAGAACCAGAGCAATAGAGTTCACTGGCCATGGATTAAAACCTTGAAAACATGAGCCAAAAAAACCTTTCCTCCTCCAAGTTGTTTGTGTCAGGTATTTTGGTCATGAAAACAAAAAACTAACACACCCTTTTATGTTTGTCAGCCAATCTTCTCTGCCCACCAACAATGCATATTCCAGATTTTATGCCACTATTTAATCGTTCCCTTTTCCTTCCTGGTTGTTTTCTATTATTCTCCTAATTAAATCTGTTTTGTCCTCAAAGACCATCCCTTCATATTCCGACAAAGGACTGAAAAATTTCTGGTAGTCTTACGTACACTGCATATGCCGACCAGTTCCTGATGATAATAGCTGATCTCTAATCTTCTGATATTTTCCTCTACTGCCCTTTCCATTATAATACTTCCTTGTTCTCCATGGTTTCTTATTGATAGTATCATGTGATTTAGCACCTCACTTAGCACCCTTATATTGTTCCAGAATTAATGTATGTTTTGCAAGTCTCAAGAAGACTGTAATCAAGGACTGTGAGGGAAGTTATTTGTTTTTATATATCTATGTGTTAGATTAAATTTGTTTTAACATATGTTGTGCATAAAAATAACTTTTTAAAAGATGCTAAGTGATTAAGTCATTCACCTAAAATCAAACTTGAAGATTTGCAAGTCTGATGTCATTGGAAACTGGTTCACATAGACATGGGGTGCAAAAGCTCTCAGAATTTGGATAGGTGTGATTGCACACAAAAGCAGGAAGCTTAGAGAAAGGGATGCTGATCCAGGAAGAGAGATCATCAGTCCAAAGTACAAGTTTTGGTTAGGAGGAGGGACTTGGGGATTTTAGGAAGAGGTAGCTATATACTTTTTGAAATACAAGACATAAGAAAAACAGTGGGATCGAGGTGCTAGGACTCTAAGCAACACTATTTTGCAATTTTCATGGGACTTTAATCATTTAGAACAGAAGATTTTGAAAAAAACATGTGAGACAGCCAGTGGCAGAGAGGAAATTAGGTCAAAGTTTTAATATCTTCCAAAGAGACATTATCTGGAAAGGAGAGTTTGAGATGTATCTGTTTTAGGGTGAGGGACCTGGGGGCAAAAAACAGCGGTGGGAAATGAGAGGAAATAAAGCAGAAGGAAGATGCAGTATGAGAGTGTGATGACAGGTGAGAGGTGGCAGAAGGGTAGGATGAGAGGCAGCTTGAGGAAGTTTGGCAGCAAGTACCAGGTATCTATTTATGGGATGGAGCTAAAGAAGCAAGACACAGCCTCTCAAGGATCTGGAAGGAGCCACCAGGAGGCTGATTCCAAAGAAATCCGGATATAAAGTTCAAGGCAAGTGTCTGCTTACTGTTTTTTTGGAACACAAGGTAGGGTTTAGTGCTGTAACTAGAGGACTAATTCCCAATCATGGCTAAAGTCCCTAAAAGTGCTCAGATCAGGAAGAAAGGTAAACCTTTCAGGCATTGAGAAAGGCACTGACTCAGGAGCAAGAAGCCTGCAAAGACAATTGGCACAAATACTTTTTGATCTGTTTAAATAGTATCTCTGTGTAATGTATACAAGATGGACTAAGTAAATTAGTTTATGCATAAGATCGTTGTCTTGCTACATGTAACCTGGCATTTCCCCAGGGTTTCTCACTGTTTGGACACTAAAGCATCTGTCTTCATTTCAGTGCTGATTAATTTTATGTGTCAACTTGACTGGACCATAGGTTGCCCAGATAGCTGGTCAAGTTTTATTTCTGGGCATGACTGTGAGGATATTTCCAGAAGAAATGAGCATTTGAACTGAGTAAAGCAGATGGCCCTCCCCAATATGGGCATGCATTGTCCAATCAGTTGAAAGCCTGCATAGAACAAAAAGACTGTGAAAGCTTAAATTTGCTCTCTACCTAACCACAGATCTTCTCATGTCCATGGTACTCCTGGTCCTCAGGGCTTCAAATACAGACTAGAATCTCTATCATTGGGCCTCTGATTCCAGGCCTCCCTATTACTCCACCAGCTTTCCTGTTTTTAGCTTGTAAATGGCAGATCATGGGACTTCTCAACCTCCATAATCAGGTGAGTCAATTCTTTGCAACACACACACACACACACACACACACACACACACACACATACTCTATTTGGTCTATTTCTGTTGAGAATCCTAATGTACATTGTGCTCTGTACTTTCCTTTGTAAAACACAATACCAGTTATCTTTGAAGTTGTGGGTGGAGAAAGACCAGCATTAAAACAAAAGCAAACAAACAAATCAAAAAAACCCAGCTATGATGCCTGAATGGGCTTGTATTTAGGCCTCAATATTCTAGCAGAGTCAGAAAGGCCATTCTTTATGCTACTTCTAAACCAGTCCTTCTCTACTCCCAGGCTGAGCCCATGGTATGGTAGGTGTTCAATAAACACTTAGGATCAGTCAGATCATTACACATAAATGATAAAGGTGTTCTCATTTGCAAAGTTTATTTGCAGGAGACTGTTCACTGAATAAAAGATTTGTGCCCTAGTTACAAGAATTTAAATGCTACCATTTTCTTTGAGGACATACACATTTTTCTTTAAATCAGTATACATTATTCATTTGCTTTAATTCTGTGGTGCTGACCTGGAATTTCATAGTGCCGCAATATTGCTGCATACCAAGGATCTTCTAGGAATAAGGACCTGTCTGAAGGTTTAACTTGCATAAAGTCTCATATATCTCTATTTCCTGCTTGATTGTGTGAGGACACTTCACAAGACTTCCCTAAACTCATCTCCCTATGGTAGGGGAGATTCATCTACTGGCATCGCTCTGAGCAGAGAATGCATTCCATGCCTGAAAACACATGTTTAAATATTTAATAAAAGCATAAATTTGAAGAGCTTTTGGCAGCTGTGGGGAAAGAAGCTGAATGTAAGGCAAAAATAATCTTCATTTGAGAAGATTAAGAGAGTTAAAGAAATGAGTATGGTGTTATGCCACTGTATGGAAAGCAAACACTCTGGGCAAAGAGAGAAAGGAAAAAAAAAAAACACATGGAATGCTTGCTCCCTGCAAGGAAGAGAGCACAGTACAGAATATTCTGGAGGTCCAAGTCTTCAGTAAAATCCAAGTATGACAGTGCCAACCACTGTCTATAGCCTCCCTTATAAATCAGTCCTGCCCCTCGGGAAGACAGATGGCTCAGTATGTAACACTTACGTAACCACAACCTGAGCTGAGCAAGACCTGCCAGAAGCAAAGGAACAAGGGTGCCTCAGAGGAAAGATAAATTGGACTCTCTTCAAAACCCACTGGCACTGCTCTCCCTGGCAACCCAGAGTACAGCAGGGGGCATCGCATCTTCCAGCACACAGACAACCAGCTGTGCGACCTTGGCAAAGCAGCCTGTAACCACAGCCAGCCGGTTGTGTGCCATTAACTCAAGCCTCCAAGCCCCAGGGTGGCTTCTACATCCCCCAGACTGCTTGCAGGCATGGCAGGCATGGTGGGAGCTGCCTTTTGAAGATTTGGAGAATCTGCATTCCAATGCTGTATCGAAGTGGGGAGTGTTAGTCAGCCTTCCTGAGCACAGAAAGTACCAGACCTGCACATTGCCAACTTATAAATAAATGATCTAGGAGTGACACAGAGGGTCACTGCTGCCCAGGATGAAGGCAGCACTTGTGCTTCAGTTTCCAGGAAAGTCAGAATAAAATAACAGCATGGAGAGTATCTTTGGCTCCTCAAAGCCCAGCAAAATCTGTAGAAATCAAGAGCAGTTTACAGGATTAATCTCAGTCAAGACATAAATAGGTCCTTCACTTCTAGAGATCTGTTTTAATCAATTGATCTTATGCATACTTGAGATCTTGTACACTAAGAGAATTTGTGCATGATTGGGGTGAAAGGAAGTATTTTTTAAAGTGCAGAATTTTAGGAAACAGGACAGATGTGGAGAGGTAAAAAAAAATAATGTTTTGAGATAAATAAGAGGGTATCAAAAATTCCTTTTTCCCAAATACTTCCAGGGACAAATCTACAAAGATGTGTACAGAAAAACACTTGGCCTTCATTTCTGCACTATGAGACCTCTGCTTCCTGGGTCCAGATTTTTAAGCTTGCTTTGTCAGTCTTATTAAGTGACATTCTCAGTTATGCTAACTTGTACAGGTCAGACAGGAAACTATTCACCAATATAAGAATGTTTCTCTAAGAAACTCCAAGTTCTCCACAAATGCAAATTTTTAGAAAGCAATTATATTAGTCAGTTTTTCATTGCTATGACCAAAATATCTGACAAGAACAACTTAGAGAAGGAAAAGTTTACTTTGGCTCATGGTTTCAGAGGTTCAGTCCATGGTCAGCTGACTCCATTGCTCTAAGCCTGAGTTGAATCAGAATATTATGTCATAAGGGTGTGGTGGAGGAAAGCTACTCAGTTCATGATGGCCAGGAAGCAGGGTGTGTGCATGTGGAGAGAGAAAGAGAGAAAGAGAGAGAGAGAGAGAAGATGAAGAGAAACCAGGAGGACAAGATAAAATGTCCAAGGTCACATCCGCAGAGACCTGCTTCCTCTAGCCACATCTCACCTGGCTATAGTTACCCCCAGTACAGTAATCCTTTCAAATTATCAATCCATCCAATGGATTAACCCACTGATTAAGTTACAGTTATAATGATCTAATGATTTTACCTCTGAACATTCCTACATTGTCTATCACATAAGCTTATTGGGGGACAACTCAAATACAGGTCATAACAGCAATGTTTATAAATTGTGTGCAGCCCATATCTAGTCTGTAGCATACTGGTTTATCATCTGTGGTGAATACAATACATAGAATCTAAATAGCATATCCCCCAAATCTCATACTCTACATGATCTATTGTTCGTTTATTTGATAGTTTATTGAATGCTGTGGATTGAAAAGTGCATAAGGCAGGGTCTCAACTCTTAAGGAGTTTGTTGTTATTTTAAGAGGCAATTGTCACAGGATAAATGAAGAACTGTGATAAAGGGAGGAACAAGTTGTTTCCTGAGAAGGGCAAGCCAGGAAAGCATAACAGAAAAGTTTAAAGAGGAAGCAGCTCTAGACTTGTTTTGAGGGACAAGTTTATTAAATGCTATGGCTCAAACATATGTTTGAGCAGATTCATAAGATCAAGTCCTCTGCAGATTCATAAGATCAAGTCCTACCACCACCCCCAAGATGATGATATTAAGAGATGGGACTTTGTGAGGTGATGAGCTCCTGAGGGCAGAGCCACATGATTGAGATCAGGGTCTTCATAAAAAAATACAGACCTGAGGGAGCTTATTTGCTTCTACCATGTGAGGATACAAGCAGAAACTGGCAATGTGCAAAGAAGGCCCCCCTAGAACCCAGTCATGCTGGTTCCATGTACTTCTAGCCTCTAGAACTATGAGAAATAAATTTCTACTGCTTCTAAGCCACCCAGTTTGTGGTATTTTGTTACTGTAGCCCCAACAGAGTAAGACATTAAACTTGTCCTGAGGAACTTCTGTATAATACATTTAGAAGGTAGGGCTGGAGTCCCTTGTTTGGTGGCCATTTAAAACAATCAGTAAGCACTGCTATAATGCCAACCCCCCACTCTTCCCCCAGACAATGCAGTCGAGCTGCCTTCCCCTGAGACTCCCTCCCATGCCACCAATTCCAGTAGATCATTTCATTTACTTTTTGGACTTGCCTGGGATTTATTTCATTGGAGATAATTAAGAAGAAATAGTCCAACAAAATCCTTAGTTACTGTGAAAACAGTGGTTTCATGGTTTAGAAATATCTGATGCTAACAAAACCTTGACATTTTCATGACTGATTTTGTACTTCCCTGTATTGTGTGTGTGTGTGTGTGTGTATGCGTGTCTTTATCAATGGAGCTGTTAGATCTCATGAGAGAGCAATCAATGAAATTTAGCATTTTATTGAATATTTAAATGCACTATTATCTTAGAGTATATTTCAAATATTGTATAGGTACAGCATTTCTTAAGCAGGTACATATGATTCAACAATATAAGTGCCAATGCTCACCAACTTAGGATGAAGTTGCTTCCTGATAAGCCCATCGTAAATTGAAAATATCATAAGTTGAAAATGCACTTAATATACCTAAACCAGCAAACAACCTTGGTTTAGCAACATAGCACACTATAGGGGATCAGTTGATCTAGTTATTGAAGGACTAACTAAGAGCTGCTGCCCAGCCTCTCACAAAAGAGTATTGTACTGCACATCACTAGCTTTAGAAAAGGTCAAAACACAAAAATCAATGTATAATTTCTTTCACAACAAAGCAAACTTGAAAATTCTTAAGTTGAGCCGTTGTAAGTAGAGGACAATTCGTACTTGTGCTCCTCAACTAGCAGGCAGTGGTGCAAGCTCTGCCACAGATGGCCATGTGTGATTCTATGGCAGCCAAATGTGACATGGAGTTGCTGAAGTTCCTGGGCCAGTGGTCTTGGGCTAATGGCATCTTCATTCATTTATTCAAATGCCATAAAGTATTATCATTTTCTAAGTTGGCATGACTTTTTAAAGATCAGAAAGGCTCAGTTTTACTATAAGCTTTTGAAGGGGCCTGACTCGTCCATCCTTGAACTTACATCATGCTGGACTGCAGGCAAGCACAGGCCAACTCCTATGCCCCACAACAGCTCTCATAAACACTCAGCTGAGCGCTGTGATGGCTCTTTCCAACCATGTGTAAACGCTGCCTACATCTTGTTTGATGATGATGATGACAAAGTCTGAATTCACACCTCCCACACACTTATCTGGACAGAGGAGTGGAATCAGCTGAAGTCCACTCCTCTCTCTTCTGTGTGCTTCAAAACTTTCCCAACTTGTTCCATTTCTAACAGCAATTTAAAAGAATACCTGCCATGAGTTGACAAGTTTGATTTGATCTGGCACAGGAATAATCAGACAAGAGATTCAGCATAGAATACAACATATAAAGGGGTGGTATTCATATAGACCCAGGGCCAATGTTATGTCTGTCAAAAGGACAGGCTTATTAATCCAATGGGAAAACCAGTTGTCAAAATCCTCCGGAGAGAGATGATAACAAATAAAGGACAGGGAAGAAGTGCAGTGGTATCATTCAGTGTAGACTCATGTCAGCAGTGGTGATGATGGCTTGTGGCAGCCTCAAGGGTCCTTGCCATGACAGAGAACAGAGGATCTGCTGAAAATTCAAACTCATGAGACTGCACCACTGACATGTCACCATTGTCAACTGCATCCTTTGACCTGGAACTCTGGGCAGCTGACATTTGTTTTCTAGAGACCAGAGGCTGGGAACAATAGGAGAGTGAGCACAGAGAAGCTGCTTCATCTTGGCCATTTATGTCAATCTTCACCCACCTATGATCATTTCAGACTGAGAAGTTGTGCCCATTCAAACATCACAACTGCCAGTTGCCTTCCTTAACTTTTTTGACAGAGTCTTTCATGTCACTCCAGGATGCAAGGAATCTCTGCAATAGTCCTACATCTAGGAAGGTGGTCAGCACCTGGCAGAGTATTGCCTAGAGACAGAAGTGGTATCAGCTAATGGATGAACACACGTTTTTCAAGAAAACAGAAATTCATACATGATAAAGTCCTGGCTAATAAGGAGATTTTCCTAGGTCTCTAAAGGTAAAGTCATACAGGAATTTTGGTGGAGTTGAAGCCTAGGTAGCCCATCCTCTTCAATGACACTTGACTTGTAAAAGCAGTTTCTCAGAAAGCATTCATGGATATTTATCCTGAGTCACACTGATGTCTATTTTTAAATAGGATGGAAAGAAAAACACTCTGTTAGATGGCCATAAGGGTGGCAGATGACTTTGAAACAAATCAAAATTTTAGGAATGATGCTTTTCTTCCTGTAGATCCTGTTAGGAAAGCATATATATACATATATGTATATGTATATGTATATATATATGTATGTATATATATATATACACACACACATATATACATGAAATATGCATATATATACACACATATGCACATAACATCTTATATAAATACTTTCTGTAATATATATGCTTTATAATATATATATATACATATATATACACACACACACATACATTCAATCATTCAATGGTTAATTATGTGTCAACTCGGTTGAGCTAAGAGATGCTCAAATAACTGGTAAAATATTTCTGGGTGTGTCTGTGTAGGTGTTTACAGAGGAAAATCACATTAAAAACAATAGAAAGTATAAAAAAGATTAATCTTACCAGTAGTTTGAAGGTCTTAATAGAGGAAAAAGATAAGGGAAGGGCAAATTCTCTTTGAGCTAGGATATCAATCTCCTATTGTCATAGGACAAAAGTGGAAGAAATGAAATTGAGCTAAAATAGGAATTTACTAAATATTGAAATATTTACTAAATATTTACTTTTATTTTAAATATTTATATTTGAAATATTTACTAAATATTTTAAATATTTAGTAAATATTTCAATATTTAGTAAATAGGAATTTACTTAAATCAGAGAAAAATCACAGTAATGAACTATCAGTGTTAGTTGTTGCCTAACTTCTTCAAGACAATAATTGATTTTAAATTGATTTGTGTAGGCTACTTAGATATTAGGTGCAAAGTTTGCCCAGAACTTTTTTACATGTGAGGTTCTTGAAAACAAGTAGAAAATTATTTTCCACCAACTAAATGCTAAAAGTAGAAAAACTCAACAGTTCTAATCTCTTCTCACCCAATTAGCATTTACCACAGGGAGGAAGTCTCAGGTTGTAGAAGACAGAATACAGGTCAAGGTATCAGACACATGGATTTAAATTATGGCTTCTCTTTTACTAGCTGGATAAGTTATTTAAGTGCTTTGAGCCTCAACAGATCTGTACAAATCCCAGACTACCAAATCACAGTTACTATAAACAGCAAATGAAATAATATATGTCACTCATAACATACACATTAAGTATTCAATAATTACTTATTCTTTCCCTTAAATCCCTCACCTGGTGAAGATGCCTTAATCTTTATCCAAGTATCCAAAATGGTGTACAGGAAATCTGCAGGACATGTTAAGCATACACTAGATGCTTTCACAATTACAGTGACCTTATTTAGTACTTTCTTCAGTTCTGTAGGACTTCTATTTCCATTTTATAGATGAATAAGTCAAAGCTCTGAAAGTGCATATTCAGAAGCTAGGTCAGAGAAACCACAGAGCTCTTCCTCCATACATCAACTACCCTCACTTTTTGCTGAAGAGAGAGTCCCATGGCGATATTTGTTCCGACAGCTGCAGGGGCTGTCTGCTGTCCCAGGTGAGAGGATTGCAGCCTCTGATATGAAGAGCCCTCCCATTCAGGTAGGCATCCATGCAAGAGGAACTAAGACACTTCCAATACCCTAGGTGCTGTCACAGACACTGGAAAACAATCCCCTGAAGATACCTAGAGGTGTCAGTAGATTGGGGCCTGAGTCTTCACTTTTCTCATTTCAACTGCTTTCCTACCAGCGTATTTGATGGCTTTGCTGACAACTGTGAGATTGTTCCATGATCAAACGTCATTATGTACCAGAGGACCCAAATGTTTCCTCTTTGTTTCCTCTAACATTTGAATCATTGTGGATGCCATGCAATAGCAAAATGGCTTATTTCAGATTCATTTTGAGAATTATAACTTGGATTCCTAAAAGATGTTACCCTTTTCTCCAGTCAGGCAACCTCTGAGTGAACACTGCTCAAATAACAAGCTTAATGCAAATGGTTAGCTCAACATATAAGTATTTCTCTTTGCTGAAAGTGTAGCATCTCATGCATGAAGAGCATAAGAAATGAATACACACTGAACAGCAATGAAGCATCGCAGGGCACCTTATGCCTTATTTTTGACTCATTAGCACTGAAACATGAACGATATGACAGAGAATCTCAGGAAGCAACTACTAAAGCTGTTTTTCACATCAGAAAAGACAGCAAAGGTGCAACAGCTCAAGGTGTCTTCCTTCAGCCTAAGAGCCATCAGTCAAGGGGTACCTGTGACACTGCCGTGAAATTCCAAGCTGCTCTTAGAGTCATGGAGGAAGAGAGTAAGTGATAGTTAAAGATTGTAGAATGCTACTTGCTTGGGAAGCAGCTTCCAGTATGAAGACTTTTTAGCCAAATAGAGCATTCCAAACATTCTTGTCTCCCTCCATAGTTATCACACCACTGTCCTACACTTCCTGGATTTTATATGGCTCATTCAAATCAAGCCAAACCACCTCTACAAAGCACCCATCAATCCTGCAATGGAAACTAGCATCCCTGGTGGCTATTCAGTCCTGACCATCTTTTGGTCTTTGTGAGACAAACTTGCGTCCAGTAGCCGCACATGTCCACTGGCCCAGCAGTGCCTATTGGAGAATATGAAGACCAGGCATAATAAAGATAAGGACAATCCCCACACCATTCACTCCAAGCATCTAGTGAGCAGGACTCTTTTTCATCACAGGCTAGGAAGCATTCCTCATCCGTTATCTCATCACACTTTCGACTTTATGGATGCTTCAAATATCGACTCCTTTGTTCCAAATGCTATTCCTGAGAGCTCTCTGACATGATACATAATTTCTTCCATTTGTTGGATTAGTGTTCATCACATAAACCCACATATGCAACTCTGGGAAATGAACAGGAAAATGATGTCACAAAGCAAAGGAAGTGCAGCTGCTATAAACCACAAGTCAATACAGAAGCATCGGCTAACCATTTATGACCAATCATTAGCTTCGTCTCCAGGTGGAATAGATAAACTGTGGAAGAGACAGTTCTCTTCCTGTCTGTGGATCAACTTACCTTGGTCAGGATTTATTTGGGGAGGGGAAAAAAGAAACCTTTTTTAAAAAAATTAATGAACAACAGCCACTTTTTCCCTCTTTCTGTGATTCTTTATAAAATCAGAAATAATGTTTACCAGGAGGTCTTGCAGTTGTTCATATAGATGGCAATGCAAGCTCTTTCAAATACCTGAAGGTTACTCAGAAAGATCTGGTATAGTCAATGTTTGCTGTCTTAATTGGGGTTGCCATAGCAAAATACCACAAACTGGGTGAATTATAAATAACAGGAATTTGTTGCTCACAGTTTGGGAGGATGGGAAATCCAAGATCAAGGCCAGGACCAATTTGGTGTCTAGTAAAGGTCCCTTCCTCAGAGATGGTTGTCTTCTCAGTATAACTTCCCCTGGCAGAGGGATGAGGCATGTTTTTGGGATTTGTTTTACAAGGAATCCCATTCATGGGGGTTCCACTTTTATGTTATACTCACTTCCCAAAGACCCCACATTCTAATACCATCACCTTATGGGTGAGGATTTTGCCAGATGAGCTTTGCAGAGACACAAATGCTCAGACTAACCAGAGCATCCGCTGCACTAATTTGGCATTTGTTGACCCTCTGGAGTCGATGAAGGAGAGTGGATGTGAATGAGAAGGACACAGTGCAGTGGCACACACACACACACACACACACACACAAAAACACAAACACACTCATTTCATCAGTCCCTACAAGTGTTGCCAAGAAACTTCCAGGGCAAGTTTTACACGTAGAATATCAACTCAAAATGATCTTGAAGACAAAGGGGGAAGTCAACAGGGTAGACACTTTCCCATGCACAAACATATGTCTCTCACAATGTGACTATCTCAGCCCTGAAATTCATTTTCAATGCTACCACTGCAAGCATTTTAATAATTTAAAAAAGCTGTCGTATTTGGCAGCAGTAAGCATAACATGTTGACAAAGAAAGGACTGCATGGTCCCTAATCAACTATTTGGTTCACAAAGTAATTATGCAGAGATAATCCCCAGGAAACTGGAGAACAGCCTGAAGGACAAATCCAGTAATGAGGGGTGGAAGAGAAGCCTAAGGCGGCCACAAGTGCACTGGTGAGCTCCCTGGGCTTGGGGAATCATAGCTTTTTCTGGGGGACTGGTAACTCTCCTCCCCAGAAAAAGATCCTGGGAGCTGCTGTCCGTCTAGCAGGTCCATCATACTGTCTTGCCAATCCAGATATCCCATTCAGTTATTTGGGAGTCTTGCTACTATTTAATAGCAACCCCCTCTGCCTCTTCCCTTTGGTAATGCTCCTGCTCTAATCAGAAGACCAAACCTCAGGGAAAATTTTCTCCTAACGTTCCCAGTATGATCACGCAGCTCCTCCATCCCCAACTGCCCAAGGCTCCCAAGGCTTTTCAAACTCATGGACTTTCATCACAAGTCAGAATAACAAAAGTCACATATGCCTAAAATTGTCCCCTATACAAAGAGTTCAGATCTGGTCCTTGTCAGGACAATAAGAGAAAATGGGACTTGATTCAGAATATGCACCAAAAAGGTGAGTTGACCATAATGTGAGTAGCCAGAGTGCCATGGGATACAGACCTGTGCTGTGAGAGGTGAGGTACTCATGGAGCTTGCCACCAAATAGACCTGGGTTGGAATCTTTGATCTTTTATTCTCTAGATATGTAACTGTGCAAATTACTCAACTCCTTTAAGCTTTGGTTTCCTTATTCACAAGATGGGAATAAGAAATGCTCTTAAAAATAGGTATGTATATAATTTTTTTCCTAGCCAATCTGCTTTTCTAGTTAAATGTTGATTGATTCCATTGCTTATGGGGAGTTCGATTTCCTCACTGTAACACGGGGAATTAATCCATCTCCTCTCTATCCTTTTATCTCCAAATCCTGATCCTGCTATGCACTGAGGTTCCACTGGCCCCAGGACTGACCCTGACTGATCCAAGTTAGCCAGTGATCTGGTTTCTTGCAGCAGTGATAGACAGGGCTGTGCACACTGGCTCGGTTGCTCTGGTCCTAGGAAAGTCCAGGTCTTTTGGTGGATAATTCGAATGGAAAGCACCCAGCCCTGGGGTTGCTCACAGCCATCTATGGTTCCACCCAGTTCTATGGGTGACATCAATCTGAGGACAAAGAGGACATGAAGAGCAAGGCAGAACCGAGGGCACAGAAATGGAGCCACAGCTTTAGTGACAGTGTAGACCTCTAGATTCCAAATCCCTCCTGGCTTTCAGTTTAGGCAACCTATTCTTTTCACTAAGAAAAAAGAGGAAAACAGCTGAATTTCCTATAATAGGGAGCATTACTGATACACTCATTCCAATTGGGTTTCAATCCTCTAGGAGTGAGAATGTCACCCCAGTACCCAAGGTAGTGATGGATATTAGTCCCAACCAAAGCCACTCCCTGTCCTTTTCCTTGCATTGGACAGTGCAGTGGAGATGGGACCATAATTTGGCCCAAACGGAAAAAGATGTTCTCTCTTCCAACAAGAGTCCAGCTTTATCTACCATAAAGACCTGCTTGTCACCTTTCCCAACTTTGTGGGTAGAACTTAAAGGAAATAAAGCTGTCAATTTTTAACAAAGCCCTGAGAAATGGAAAAAGGGACAATTCTTGTTTTCCTCCTCTATGCATCCACATCTGATCCCATTTCATATCACACTCTCACATCTTCAAGAGTCATAAGCAAACGATTCTCATTTTTGCTTTCATTAGCTTGAGTTAGGTTTCTGTTCATTTCACCTGACGAGTTCTGATGAAGGAGTGTTATTTTCAAGGTGACTGTGCTTAAGCACAAATATATTCCTTGAGATGGACACCAGTCCATGGGTACAGCGAGTTTATCACAGTGAGTGCCCAGCTGTGTTCCAAGGGGGCTGCCTGCAGGCAGGTTGCAGGTCCTGACTCCTCCAGGATAACAGCTCAACAGCTCTCGGGCTTTTGCTCTCTCTCTCCCTCTCTCTCTCTCTCTCTCTCTCTCTCTCTCTCTCTCCTCTCTCGTCTCTATCTCTATTTCTCGCTCCCTGCCTCCTGTTTTATGCATTGGGCTTCTGCAAAGGATGCTATTTGAAGAAAGGATTCCTTTGCTAAAATTACTTGAAGACCACCAGCTTTTCAGATTTAATACGTGAGAGCAGACATGGGATGCAAAGCAGTCTGTTTTCCAAGAGCCTAGATGGACCTGCTGTAGAGTCCTGGTAAAGATCATGCAGTGCCAACAGTTACAGCCAGAGGGCAGACTAGAGACACCAGAGGCCGAGGCCCATGACCAAAGGAAGGTGGTTTTCCTCTTTCCAGATAGGTATTACGAAGGGATGACTCAGTCTGCCTGCCTCTGTCATTTTTTTCTTAATTTTTATTAGGTATTAGTCCTCACTGCCTATGATGACTGTTTGAATTCAGTGGTAGTGAGAACAGATACGAGAGCTGCTGATCATTGTGCTACTTGGCACACATAGTCAACTGTCAAATTATGGGTACTTTTTTGTTTCTTTGTTTTGTTCAGTTTTTACTAAAATTATCATTGTGGAGAAAGAGGTCTAAACACCTCTGTACCTAAATGTTGCTTTTTCCAAATTATTCATCAGCTCCCAGGTGCTTGCCCGAGCCCGTTCCTTCTGCAGCCCATACTGGATAATTAACCACCCTGGGCTCTTCTAACAACTGAGAACATAAATTGATCTCTCAGCTGTTCTAACCTAAGACCCACACTGAAGCCAAGGTTTTCAGATTTCCTATAAATCCAGTCAGCTTTTTTCCTGGATGTTCTTCACAGTCTTGGAAGCCAGAATTCAGCTGGAATGGTTTTTGCCTAAGTGAATGCAGGTCTGTGATGAGAACATTAAACTTCCAGTCACCTGGCTCTGCCTGTGTCACAAGGTCTTCTAGCTGAACAAACATTCTTGATCTAACTCCTGACGGGAGTACAACATTCTCTCCTTTTCCCTTGGCTCCCAAAATCTCCATTAGTCATTTCCTCACTGAGACCGTTTGCTGAAATTCTCCACAGCTTCAAAGTTGCATCTATTCTTGCTTCTTAATAGGCCATCTTATGATCTGGTTTTCTTTTCAAAAGCTTTTTATGTTCCCTCTTCTCAAAATCATTTCCACTTTGCCAAACGATACTATTTTGAATAACAGTAAGTGCATGCTAGGAGTAAATTATTATTCTAAAACTGGCTTCATCAAAATAGGAGCAGATGAAAAAAAAATGGAAATGGGCCTAATTCAAAGGACCTGAGCCTAGGAGGAAAGGCAAAAATCAACTGACCTCCTAGACCCTTTCTCAAAGAGGACCACCTGCTTCAGAATCACTTGAACTGCTGGCTAAAAAATGCCAAGTTCTGGGCCGAGCATCCAATTTTCTAAAGCAGAACCTCTGGGTCTAGGGACTAGACACCTGATTTTGAGCACCCTCCCCAGGGCAGGGATGCACACTGAGGTCTGAGAACTCTGCCTGAGTTCACAGCTCACATCCAGCCACACATCTGGCTTTTTCCCTGGGACCCCAGTGCTGACTGACGATGTTTTATAGACCAAGGCAGGACATTCCATCATCAGCTACGTGGTATGTGGCTTCCTCAGTTCCCACTTTCCTTTGAGGGCACTTTATCAGCTTATTCACTGCCTTTTGGAGCCATGATGTACTGCAAAAATTGGTGCATCACAAAATTGGTTTTTCCTTTCATGCCACACAGGGAGACTAAAAAGGTAATATGCAACACCTCCTTTTTCTTTTCTTTTCTTTTCTTTTTTTTTTTTTTGTGTGTGTGTGTGTGTGCTTGAGAGAGAGAAAAAGAGAGAGGGACACTGGCAATGGAACTCAGGGCATCATGTGTGCTAGGCAAGTGCTCTCACAGAGCTACACTCAGCCCATTTTATTCTTTATTTTGAGACAGGATTTTGCTAAGTTGCTGAGGTTGACTTCTTACTTGCAATCCTCCAGTTTCAGCCTCCCACATAGAGACATGCACTACTGCGACCAACTAAGCAAAGTCATACTTCAACTATCATTCATTCTAACTTTTTATGTTACAGATGAGGAGACCAAGTTCTTCCCAGCTCTAGAAATCTTTGATTATAGGTGTCTTTGATTTTCAATTAGAAATTTTATTTTTAGAGTCTGAGTCTCTTTTCAGGAATATGTGGTTTTAATTATTTATTTAACTATCCCATGGTCTTAAGATATCTTTTGTTTACTCTAGGGTAAAATGCTGAATTTGAGACAAAGGAGAGAAATGCTTAACTCTTGCATTTTCCACTTGTTTCTCCCCCTCTTCTAGTACTGCATTATAAACCTAGAAACATCTAGTTTTAGGGCTTTGGGCTTAGAACTTCCAAAGGGAATTTTTCTGCAAACAAAATGGCCCCATTGTTTCCTAAAATAGTGTAGATTTGATTCCTCTTTGGTAAAAGAACTTAATATTTCAGTGCACATCTACTCCTTATTCTAAAGTTGGTAGTGATTTACCTCTGCCTGATCAATGGTGGCTTCTAAATGACCCTTCCCACTTCAGCCCAGAACTATCTCTGGCAGTACCTTGAATCAAAACTCAAAGAGTCCCAGAGCTCTCTTTTGCCTGAGCATGGGGAGGTGGGGAAAGCAAGGGAGGTGGGTTTTGTGGTGAGGCAGGAAAAAAGGAGAAAAGGAGAAAAAAATGCGGTCACGGGTCTCATGACTGCCCCAGTCGATCCCTGGTGCAGCTTCCAGTACCACCGCCTAGTCTTCCTGAATTCTTCAAGTGCAGCTCTACATACTTAATGCAGTTTGTCAAACATGCTCATTCCCACTTCCCCTCTGTGCTGAGGACCTGGGAATGCAAAGTAAATATTCTGTGAAATCCTCAAGTGGCTCACTCTCCAGTGGGAAAGAGACTCATGAATAGATAAGACAGTGTGTTGAGTGCCATTAGGTTTAAGAAAAGAGGAATTTATGATCAAACAAGGAAGAACTCATTTTCTCAGAAGGACGTCAGAAATTTCTTCAAATAATGAATAATATAAAGAAGGGACAGATAGAGGACTTTGAGACTTAGATAATACTTGATGGAGAAGAGACTGCAGGAACTCATTGATTGGACTAATTATCAGACAGACAAGATGGTGTGTAGCAGGAGACATTTGGAGAGGGTTAGTGTCAGGGAAAGGAGGATAATATTGGAAGTTGAAGTACATGAAAATAGAAAAGAAAATGAAATTTCAAAACTAAATAGCACATGTGTGTTCTATTTCTTGGGACACAGCATCAAACATTTTATTATCCCAGACTTTATTATTGAAAACCCAGAAGCTTAAAACAATTAATGCTGATTCTTCAGAAAAATAGATTTGATCATTCGGGGACTATGGTATGTAATTAGGTAAGGTGGTCTTCCTAAAACATAATCCAATAAACTTTAAAAGAATGACAATCTAAAGGGCTTCTTATAACTAAGTGACCAAAGAAACTATGGAGCAGGTGTTTTTCCAATGCACGGGGACATTGTTGTCATGACTGATCAGGGCGGGGAGAAGTGCTACTGACATCCTGGTAGAGACCAGGTTTACAGTCAAACACCCTACTATACACAGGACAGCACACAACCCAAAGAGTTACCCATCCCAAAATGTCAGTCCTGCAGAGGATGAGGAGCCCTGCTCGTGAGCCTAGCCAAAGCCCTGTGGTATTGGTATGTTAAATCTGTGGAATTTGAAAGTTGTTAGAGCAAATAAAATTTATCTGCAGCAGATGGCTTGCATCGCACATAGAAAAACAGGTTGCATCTGAATTTTATCTGAGCTTGTTCTGCACAATCCTGTGGGGGAACTCTTGGCCATTGGAACTGTAAAAATGCCTCATTCCCTGAGTGGGACTGTTCCTCTCTCAGTTGAAGGACTCTTTATAAGATCATCTGAATTCCATTTAAATTGAGCTGTCTATTTACCAGAGAAACATTCAGAATATGCTCTTGCTTTTTACTTAAACTTAGCAACCATGAGGAAACACCTACAGTTTGTCTCCTGCCTTCCAGAGAAACTTTTTATCTGCATTGCTAGCCAACCACATTGCAGTTCTCCTTTTGGTTGAGAAAACCATCCCCGGTTTCTTTAACAAGAAGACTACACTAAATAAACCTCCTGGGTACCGCTGGATTACTTCTTTCTGAAAGTCTGTTTCTGATTCATCAATGGGTGTGAATTTAGCTGTAGAGAGCAAATAGAGAGAGACTCTGATCAAGCGTGAAGCATCACATTTTCCTGAAATTCACAGAAGTTGCATAACGAGGTCTCATCTTCCGTATCCTTCACAGCTTGCCTTTACCCAGAGGTACCAAAACACAAAGCATTCCCCCAAAGAACTCCTTCCTTACCATAACTACTCAGCATGGGAGACCAAACAAGCAGTGAGCATTCATTCAAAGGACAACTTTGATCTAAATCAAGACCAGAGTTCAGGCATCTAAAGTTCAGAAAACCTATGCTTAAGATCCAAATTGCTGATGAGATATTTTCCTGATCCTGATCATTGCTGAGCAATGGCATGATGCAGGAACAGCAAGGCACACTTTGCAAGGGGCTGCGCTTACAGAACATGAGAGCAGGGCAGGAACGGCGAGAGGGTGGAGGAAGGAGTCTGAACAAAGAATGATCAGCAAAGAACCCTTTTGTTCTTTTCGCACTACTGAGTCAAAGCCGTTTCAGCTTCCCACACCTGAGACGCACTTCCTTCTCTCGAAAGTGGGTGGAGATAGTCATTTTGCTGTTTTGAAATTCACATCCTATTCTTTCTCAAACCACATCCATGTTTCTCTCAGTTCACCCTCCCCAGAAACACCTACTCTGGTGCAGGTTTTGCAACTTGCAAGTTGAAAGCTCTGCACAACAGAGAGAGGAGAGAGGACAAATTAAAAATCTCTTTCCAAGGAAATCGCAAGACCTTTTGAAATGCAAACTCTGTTTTTCCAGGATTCTGATTTTCATCAGCATGAAGGCCAACTAAAGCAAACCGTGTTATGATAAGTGTCATCAATCCCATTGGTCTTCCTTTAAGCTAAGTATGTTGAAGGAAACCGACAGGCCACGTTTCAGTGGGATGCTTACCTGAAACTCACCTTACAACATACCAGTTACTAAAGCCCATGACAAACTGTGACTAATGCACGTTTGGTTTCCCCTGCAAGCTTTGAAAATCAGAGTTGGTGGTATTAACTTTGTGGTTTGTAATTTCTGTTGCTATTACAGCTGTTTTAGTAGTGCTAATCCCAAAGTAAAGAATGATGCAAAAAAATTCTTGCTCATTTTGAAAGTGTTAGAGAAAAAATTCTAAAAACTTTGACTTGTGGAAAACTCCAGGAAATGAGATCATCCAGTTCAAACAAACACACTTTCCACCAGAGCTGACAGTCAGAGGCACATGCTGTTTGATGAGCTTGGAAGTCAACACATTGGTGTTATGAGAGGGAACAAGTCACCTGGTGAACTACAGCAAGGGGGATGGTGAAGGAATGGGGGATGGATGAACCCTGGAGAGATTCCCTAATTCATTCTCCCAACCTCAAGCCATCCGACTGATAAGTCACCACTGATCAATGCCTTTCTGTTGTTTTTCCAAATATCTTTAGAGAGAAGAGCTGTCTTTCAAACTTAATAAAATGGGTAGACTGTCCACTCCCAGGTGGGCTGCAGGTAGTGTTATAAGTCTGGGGTCTGCTGTGAAGCTGAAGCAGTCACAGAGACCTCCTCTTCAAATGGCAATTCTTTAAATCATGCCTGAAAGATTTCAGACATGTCACTCAGAGTACTAAGCACGAGTTTATTAGAAGGGATAGGAAAAGGGGATACTCTCGAGGGAGGGAGTGGGTCCTCTAGAAAGGATAAGGTCAGAGTGCTGTTCCTGCCCTCCAGTTTTATTGGGAGTTTCAGGGAGTTCTCAGAACGTCCTGCCCAGGTCCACCTTAACTTTTGATTGACAGCACAGGGACTGCATGGACTGAGAAGTTGTCCTGGTGCTCACAGAGTTGGAGTTTTTAAGGATATCGAGTCTTCCTTTTTTGTATCAATTTTCCTGTCCACTTAATTGGTTTATTACCCTTTGAATAGCTCCTCATCACCTTTTCTTTGTGAGGATCATGATGTTGTGACTATCAGGGTTACTTGGACTTGTGATATAGTTTTGAAGAAAAGGGAGGATCCTGGAAAGTTCATAAGAGACAATGATGACATGGTCTGTGAATGGTAGTTCTTCTTAAGGGGATGTAGTGAATTAAGGCAGAGGAGGTTTTGATATACCAGTCAGTCATCCAAGGGCTTGCCTGTCAGATGAGACAACTACCTGTGGTTTTCAGTAGCCATTTATTGTCCTTCCCTTGTCCACCCATTCATCGTTGATGAGTTGCCTAACAGAAGGACTAAAGAGAGCATCTTCCACGTGGGCAGGCAAATCCTAGATTAGGATAAATCATATTTGGATAGATCACATGTCAGAATATGTAAACAGACAAACCTCTGGAGAAATGATCCTGAATTACTAGAGAATACAAACATAGTTCCAAAAGTTCAAAGGAAACCTAGTCTTTGAAAAATGACTTGAAACAAGAAAAAATTATAGATGTCATTTCCTTAATATTGCCAAAGACTGGGACTACATAACAACTATGAAAGAAGAACAGGAAATTACAAAGAGAACATTCATTAAGAGGAAGACAGAGATAAAAAAGGAAGTATCCTTAAATTTGAAAATTCAAGAAAACTTCTAATACAGATCCAAAACTGACATGTGAACTAAAGGCATATGGCAATGCACAAAATGATTGGGTCCTATGGAGTATCAACCTTAATCTCTCAGAGTGTCAAGTAAAAAGCAAAAGACTAAAAGATGATAGATGATTGACTTGGAGGACCAAAAAGAAAAAGGTGGTCATAAAATTAGGTGTTCTAGAGAAAGATATGTGACTGTCAGGAATCAATCAGAAATCAAATATTTAATAAAACTAGATAAATATCAAGAAGAACAATATAACAGAAGAAAAACCAGTAAATTAGTTAAGATAATAATAAAGTAAACAGGAAAAAAATCCTTTCTAAAAGGCAAATACCCAGATTAAACATGAAACTACCTAAGCTAATATATAAATCAAAGTGACAAAGAAATATTAAATATAAAAGAATAAATAACAGGTACTAGGCAAATGTCAAACATGAAAGAGACTAGTCTTATGGTATTTCTATTCAAAATACAGTTATAATTATGATGAGAGATGGAATCTTTTCATAAGTTGATAAAAAGTTATAATAAATATGAACACAAAGCAAATGGGACATTTATGAACCCCAAATATAGCATCAAAATATAGAATGAAAAAATTTTAGACAGGGAATAGTTAACCAAACCTGAACACAAGTTTCTTTCAGTAGTATTCCAAGGCAATAATAATCATCTACTGATTTCTATACATTAGAACAGTATCCAAACCAGTAAACACAGCTGTGTTCCAGAATCTCCCAAGCCTGGGATTGGTCATGGAGCACGAGGTTGCTAGAACCTCCAGGTTGGCCATCTCCAATCTCCAGCAGCTCTTTCTGGATCAGCTGAGAGAATGGATGGGGCCTAACAGCATAGCTCATTCCTTAATCCCAACAAACATGGTAGCAACATCTGCCTGTCTCCACCTCAATACACTGAGAATGGTCACATAAATGCTCGACCACATTGGCATCTGATTTAGCAGCCACCTGAAGATAAATGGAAACCTTGTTAAGTAAGAGTCAGAGACAACATCAGGGACAGTAAGAGAAACAGAATACCCTGGCACCTTTAGACACTTTGCAGGGGTACAAGTGAAAAAGAGAGTCCCAACAAACTCTGTCAGATCTATCCGCACAGATAGTGGCAATCCTAGCTATTGGAAAGTTCCACAATCCTTTCAAACTTGCAGCCTAACTAGATAAGTAACCTGGAATCAGCACAGTAGCCCTGTTTTAGAAAAGGATTTCACATCATGTCCCAGAAAATCCCCAGGGTGTTATAGCCAGGAACAGTGGTGAGAAGGAACCTATTAAATAAATTTGGATGGCTCTAGGGATCAGAAAGTGAGATTAGCCAATCCCAAAAAACCAAAGGCCAAACAAATGACTTCTCTTATAAGTGGTTGATGACACATAGTGGGGGTTGGGGGAGGTATGGGAAGAATGGAGAAGGGATGGATTGTATAGAGGAAACTGAGGGGTGCGGAGAGGGTGGGGAAGGAAAGATAATAGAATGAGACAAACGTCTTTAGCCCATGAGTATGTATGAATAGGCAAATTGTATGATTCTACTTTGTGTACAACCAGAAAATGATAGTTGTACTCCATTTGTGTGCAATGAACTAAAATAATAATAATAATAAAATAAGAACCTGCATATTCCCATTGTTTGGACCCCACAGATTGGTTCACTGTGTAGCTGCCCTGAAAAAAAAAAAAAAAACTTGTTTCAGTAGAGTGAATCTGACAAATCCACTGAGTGAGCCGAGCTGTAGCTGATGGGTATTGTTGGTGGCTGGAGGGATGGAGAACACCACTCTTGAGAACTGAAGGACCAGGAAGCCTGAATTCCATGCCAAGGTCAGTGGCATGATTGATCATGTGTGGATTCATGATGGAGCCAGGACTGAAGGCTGTTCCACATGATTCCTGCCCTTAGCACTGTGCATGGGTGCCTGTCTCTAACCGGGTGGGAAAGTTCTCTTTGGTTCCACCACTGCTCCACCCAGAGGGGTGTGCTGGAATGGGCTTGAGCAGTGTTTGGCTTTGTCCATTTCCCTGCCCCTAGGGTGCACAGCCTAAGGAGGTACAGAAAGAAACTGCCTGGAACCTTCCATGTTCCCCTCTTGTTCACTCATGGGCACTTCATCTGAGACAATGTTTGCCCTGCTCAAGCCACAGTCCACTTCCACTCTCTCTCTGGCAGAGAACTACAGCCTTCAGTCGGAGGGAGAAAAACCTTGGCTGTCATCACGTTCCTGGGGGTACAGTCAAGGGAGTCTCAAAGACGAGCTTTGTCCATCTCTAGTCATGGCCTTCTCTATCCCTGGCAGACACTACAGCTGAAAGAATGTGGGGAGTTCTGGCCATCACCCTATCTCCAGCACAGCTACGGTGGTCCTAAGGTACTGCTCCTGGGAAGGCAAGTCCACAGGACAACTCTGGCTGCCGTCATACCTCAGCATTCCCACTATTGGCTGACGTTGCACCTTTTCTGATTAGGCATTGTTGACAATACTGGCCATGAGCACCACAGAGTTATCCTGCCCTGCCTCTCCCCATGCAGCACCGGAACCCATAACAAATCTGTGTGGCAAACAAGTGCTTCAAGCCCCTCATCACTATTGGTGCAGCCAGTGCCAGAGACCTTTGCAAATAAGAGTCAACAGTGCCTGAGAAAATGCCTATTACCTGAGAGGGGCCACCATTCCCACTCTAGGACTAACCACACAGTGTGCACCCCACATACTCTGCTATGTACACCACACATGCCTTGAACTGCCATAGCGAACCCACTCTTGTATGACCCACAATGGGTCCCTGACTCCAATCTGGTTCACATTGTGCCTGCACTCACTAATCACAGTCAAAGGAGCTACAGAGGGATTACACTACAGTGCTCAGTTGAAAGTAAACTAAACGTGACTTAACTAATGGTTACTCCAAATCATATCTTCAGGAGAAATCAGCTACTAAGAAAGCCACCTAATGAAATTGATAGAGCTATCCAATCAACCAGAAGCACAAATCTCAACATAGGAACACAAGACATATTTTAAAATAAGGTAATATGATACTGCCAAATATCGTAGCTTTTTAGTAACAGAGTCCCAAGACATCAAAATCGACAAAATGCCTGATGAAGAATTCAAAAGAATGATTTTATAAAGCTCAATGAGATCCAAAAGAATAGAAATAAGCAGTTAAATGAAATAAGAAAGCCAATCACAGGATATGAATAAGAAATTCAGCAAGGAAACAGAGTTTTGGAGATGAACCAAACACAAATTTTGGAAGTAAATAGTTCCACAGGTCAAATAAAAAATTCAATTGAAAGATCCCCAAACTAGACTAAATCAAGTAGAATATGATTTATGGATAGGTCTTATGGATAGGTCTTTTGAAATTTCACATTCAGACAGAAAAAAAGAAAAATAATGAAGAGAACAATCAAGATCTTTGGGACACTCTTAAACAATCAAACATCAATATCATTGCCATATCCAAAGGTGAAGAAATAAAGGTAACTGGGCAGAGGAAACCTATTCAATGAAATCCGAGCAAAAAATTCCCTAATCTTGGGAAAGCCAAGGACACCAATATGTGCAGGATGTTTAAAGAACTCAAACAGACATGACCAGAAAAGGTCTTCACCACAACATATTTTAGTCAGACTGTCAAAAGTATAGGACAAAGAAATAATTTAAAAATCTGCAAGGTAAAAGTGCCAAGTCACATTTAAAGGTAATCTCATTAGATTATGGTGTTTTTCTCAGAAGTAACACTATAGTCCAAGAGGGAATGAAATGATATATTTCAAGTCCTGAAAGAAAATAACTGCCAGCCAAGATTACTGTATTCAACAAGGTTACCCTTCAAAAATGAAGGCCAAATGAAGACCTTCCAAGATTAGCAAGACCTGAAGGAATTTACAGCAATCAGACCAGCCTTACAACAAAAGTGAAAGAAAGATAGTTACCAACATGATAGCATAAGAAGGCGTAAATCCCACTAGAAGAAGAGAGGTTAACAAAAGAAAAATAGAAAAATATTAAACATTATCAATAAAATAAACCAACAAACCACAAAGATGGATAAAAAAAGAGGAAATGAAAATGGATATTCAAAACAACTAGAAGAAAATAAATAAAAAGACAATCATGTCTGTACCTTTCAATCGTATTTCTGAATTTAAATGAACTAAATTCCCCAACTAAATGATGCAGACTGACTAAATGGGTGAAAAAAAATAAACAAGACCAAAAATATGTTGCCCAGAAGAAATTTAACTTTACCTGTGAAAACACACAGAGACCAAGAGTGCAAAGATGGAAAATGAGATTCCAAGCAAATAGAATTCTAAAGCATGGAGGAGCAGCAATATTGATATTTCAAAAGTAGACTTTAAGACAAAAACTTTAAGAGACAAAGTTCGATATATGATCTAGGGATCAATTCATCAAGAAGATATCATGGTTATAAAGCTATATGCACCTAATGTCAGAGCACACAATTTTATACAACAAACACTATTTGACTGAAGGGAGAAATGGACCCCAATACAATAATAGTAAGGGATTTCCATAGCCCACTCTCACTGATGGATAGATCATCCAAGCAAAAGACTTAACAAATATGAGAGTTAAACTATACTGTAGAGGAGATGGACTCAGATATTTACAGAACCTTCCATTCAACAGTTGCAGAATATACATTCTTTTCATCAGCACATGGAACTGTCTCTATAATAGATCATGTAATAGAAGACAAAACAAGACTTAACAAATACCCCCAAATATTAATCATAGCTTGTATCTATTCTGATCACAATGGCATGCAACTAAAAGTCAACAAGAAGAGAAACTTTAGAAATTATGGAACTACCTGGAGACTGAACAGCATACTTTTGGACAAACAGTGGGTCATTGAGGAAGTCAGCAGGGAAATTTTACAATTTCTTGAAATTACAAATAGAAACACTACTAAATCCTATAGTTTGTAGCAAAAATTGGTACTAAGGGGGATGTTTGTAATACTAAGTGCCTTTATAAGAAAAAGATTTCAAATTAACAACCTAATGATATATCTCAAGGACTAAGAAAAACAAGAAAAACCGAAGCCAAAATTAGTAGAAGGAAAGAAATAAAGATCAAAGTCCCCCCCCAAAAAAGAAAAGCAATGGATTCTAAAAATATACAAAAGTTCCATGAAACAAGAGTTGGCTCTTTGAAAAGACAAAGAAAACTGACAAAACTTTAGCTAGACTAACCAGAGGGAGGAAGGCAGAGAGAGAGAGAGAGAGAGAGAGAGAGAGAGAGAGACCCAAATAAATAAAATTAGAGATGATAAAGTAGACATTACAATTGGTACTACAAAAATACAAAGGATCTTTAGGGGTTATTTTAAAAAATCATATACTAGCAAATGGGAAAATCTAGAAGAAATGAACAAATTTCTGGACACATGACTTACCAAAATTGAACCAAGAAAACATAAAAAGTCTGACTATATCAGCAACAAGTAATGATACTGAATTAATAATCAAGAGTCTCCTAACAAAGAAAAACCCAGGATGGAATGACTTCATTGCCACATTTTGCCAAACTTTTGTTAAAATTAAGCTAACACCAATGCTTCCCAAACTATTTCAGAGAAATTAAATGAAGGAAACCCTTCCAAACTTATTCTATGAGGCCAGCATTACCTTGTTATCAAAACCTGACAAAGACACAACAAAAAAAGACAACTGTAGCCAGGTGCAGTGGCGCACACCTGTAATCCCAGCAACTTGGGAGGCTGAGGCAGGAGGATCACGAGTTCAAAGCCAGCCTCAACAACTTAGTGAGGTCCTAAGCAACTCAGTGAGATCCTGTCTCTAAATAAAATACAAAATAGGGCTGGGGATGTGGCTCAGTGGCCGAGTGCCCCTGAGTTCAATCTTCGATTCAAAAAAAAAAAGACAACTGTAGACCCAATATCCCTGATGAACATGAATATAAAAATTCTCAATAAAATACTAGCAAATCAAATTCAACAGCATATCAAAAAGATCATGCACCATGATCAAGCTGGTTTCATTCCCAGGATGCAAGGATGATTCAATATATGTGAATCAATAAGCATAATGTATTACATAAGCAGAATGAAAGATACAAATCACTAGATAATTTAATAGATGCAGAAAATTTGGATAAAATTCAACGTCACCTCATGATAAAGTCCCCGAGTAAATTAGGTATAGACGAATCATGCCTTAACATAAAATCCACTTAGTAAAGACTATATACAACAGAATCACTATACAAACATCTGTGGATTTGGGTGAAAGCAAAAGCTGGAAGCATTTCCTCTAAATTGGAAATAGTTGAAGGGTGTCAGTTCACACTGCTTTTATTCAATAGTACTAGAAAATCTGGATGGAACAATTAGACAAGAGAAGGAAATAAAAGACACACAAATAGAAAAGATGAACATTAAATTATCCCTGTTTGCAGGTAATATGATTCTATCCATACAAAAGCTTAAAGACTCCACCAAAATACTATGAACACAGGTAAACAAATTCAATTAGCACAATAAAAAAAAATCAACGTACAAAAATCAGTAGCTTTTCTATACACCAATAACTAGTTTGCTGAGAAAGAAATTATGAAAGCAATTGCAATTCATAATGGCAATAGAAAAATAAAATACCTAGAAATAAACAACTAGGAAGTTGAAAGATCTCTACAATGAAAATTACAAAACACTCAGAAATAAAATGAAGAAAACACTAGAAGGTGGAAAGACCTCCCATGGTCTTAGATTGAAAGAATTAATATTGTTAAAATATCTATTCTACTGAAAGCAACTTACAGATTCAATGCAACCCTCACCAATATGTCAATGAAACTCTTCACAGAACTAGAAAAGCAATTCTAAAATTTGTATGGAAATACAAAGGACACCCAATGGCCCAAAGTAACCTTGAGCAAAAATGAACAAAGCTGGTGTATCACATCTGATGTCAAAATAGACAGCAGAGTCATAGTAACATGACATTGACACATAAACCAATGGAACAGAACAGAGGACTCAAAAATAAACCCAAATGAATAGAGCCAACTGATTTTCCACCAAACAGCCAAAAACATGCAATGGAGATAGAATACTCTTCAAAAACTAGTGCTAGGATAGCAACAAAAATGGCATGGTATTGGCACCAAAATAGACAGGTAGACCAATGGTACGGAAGGGAGGATACAGAGACAAACCCACATAAATACAGTATCTCATACTAAATAAAGGTACCAAAAATATACATTGAAGAAAAGACAACCTCCTTAACCAATGGTGCTGAGAAAATTGGACATACACATGTAACATAATTAAATTAAACCTCTCTCATCCTGCACAAAAATCAACTCAAAGTGGATTAAAGACTTAGGCACTAGAACAGAAATCCTGCATCTAATAGAAGAAAAAGTAGGATCAAATCTCCACCATGTCAACTTAGGAACTGACTTCCTTAACCAGACTCCTAAAGTGCAAGAAGTAAAATCAAGAATCATTAATTGGGACAGACTTACACTAAAAAGTTTCTTCTCAGCAAAGTAAATAATCAATAACATGAAGAGAGAGCCTACAGAATGGGAAAAAAAAATTTTACCACATGCACCTCAGACAGAGCACTAATCTCCAGGATATTTAAGAACTCAAAATACTTAACACCAAAAAACCAAATGACCCAATCAATAAATGGGCTAAGGAACTGAACAGACACTTCACAGAAGAAGAAATACAATCAATTAATAAACATATGAAAAAATGTTCATCTTCTCTAGCAATTAGAGAAATGCAAATCAAAACTACTCTAAGATTTCATTTTACTCCAGTCAGAATGGCAAATATCAAGAATACAAGCAATTACAAGTGTTGGGAAGGATGTGGGTATGCTCATACATTGCTGGTGGGAATGCAAATTAGTGCAACCACTATGGAAGGCAGTATGGAGATTCCTCAGGAAACTTGGAATGGAATTGCCATTTGACCCAACTACCCCATTCCTTGACATAAACCCCAAGGACTTACAATCAGCATACTACAGTGACACAGCCACATCAATGTTTATAGCAGCTCAATTCACAATAACTAAACTATAGAACCAACTTAGATGCCCTCCAACCGAAGAATGGATAAAGAAAATGTGGTATATATACACAATGGAATATTAATCAGTCTTAAAGAAGAGAAGAATTATGGCATTTGCAAGTAAATAGATGGAGCTGGAGAATATAATGTTAAGTGAATTAAGCCAAATCTCAAAAACAAAGGTTGAATGTTTTCCTTGATAAGGGAACGCTGATTCATAATGGGGTGGGGCAATTAAATGAAATGGACTTTGAATGAAAGGACTTTGAATAAAATTGAATAAAAGGACTTTGGATTGTGCAGAGGGGAATGATGGAAGGAGAGAGGGTGTGGGGATGGGAAAGATGGTGGAATGAGATGGACATTATTACCCTAAATACATGTATGATTACTGTACCGGGGTGTGCCTCTGCATCGTGTTCAGCCAGAGGAAGGAGAAATGTGCTCCATTTGTGTGCAATGTCTCAAAATGAATTCTACTGTCATGCATAACTAATTAGAGCAAATTAAAAATTAAAAAAACACTTTAGGCAATGATAATACTCCAAATCTCAAAAAAAGAAAAAAATAGTGCTAGGAAAACTGGATAGTCACATGAGGAAAATTGAAACTTGACCACCTATGTCTTATCATGTACAAAATTAACTCAAAATGAATTGAAGACCTTAATTTAAGACCTGAAACTTCTAAAAGAAAACATAGGATAACCAGTCCAAAGTACTGGTATAGGCGTTGATTTTGTAGGTGGGATGCCTAAAGCACAGGAAACAAAAGCAAAAATAGACAAGAGGGATGACTTCAAACGAAAACCTTTGTACAACAAGGGAAATAATAAACAGAATGAAGAAACAACCCATAAGATGAGAAAAACTATTTAGCAGCTACTCAGCTGATAGATGGTTAATATTAAGAATATATAAAGATCTTTAAAAATTAACAATAAAAAGTAGTCCAATTTAAACATGGGCAAATGATCTGAATAGACACTTCTTGAAAGAAGAAATACAAATGGAAAATATATATATATGAAAAACCTCAGTATTATTAATCATCAGGAAAATGCAAATCAAAACTGCAATGAAATACTACACTAACACTAAGGCATTTTAAAGGAGATAATTAAGGCATTAAAGGAGATAATTAAGTAAACAGAATGATTAATATTTAAAAGACAATAACAAGCACTGGCAAGGATATGGAGAAGAAGGAACTCTTATGCTCTTCTGGTGGGAATTGAAATTTGTACAACCACTCTGGAAAACAGTTTAGAAATGCCTCAAAAAAACTAAAAATAAAACTACCATATGATCCAGCTAACTCAATGCTGGATATCCAAAGGAAATGAAGTCAGCATACAAAAGAGACACTCACATGCCCATGTTTGCTGTGGCACAGCAGTGCTATTGTGAATAACAGTATTGTGAATAACAGTAGCTAAGATATGGAAATAGTCTAGATGCTCATCAGTAGGTGAATGGATACAGAAAATATGTTAGATACACAATGGAGTATTATTCAGTCATAAACAAAAAATGAACTCCTCTTATCCCTAGCAAAAATGGATGGAACTGGAGGACTTCATCATCATGTTGAGCAAAATAAGCCAAACACAGAAAGGACTCATGATTGCTAAGGACTGAGAAGGGTGCTGCTGGAGGAATTGGTGAAGGAAGAGGAGTGGGTGATATTATCAATGCATGATACATGCAGGCAGGGAAATAGCCTAGTGAATCCCATTCTCATTTCCAATTAATATGTTGATTTTTAAAGTCAGCTGTTTTAAAGGAAGATAACAGAGTCCAGAGCTCTAATCTGTACCTTTTAAGATTCTTGTTGTTATAGGCTAAATTTTGTTTCCCCAAAATTCATGTTTGGTTTAAATATGGTTCAAATACAATTCACAGGTGACTGTTTTGGGAAGTAAGGCATGAAAGGGGATAATTAAGTAAACAGAAAGTCATTAAGGTGGGCCTTATATAAGCTGCTGGATTCTTTTAAGAAGAGATGGGGGCATGAACAGGCACCATAGAGGAAGGACCATGGAAAGACTCAGTGAGAAGGCAGACGTCCAGAAGCCAAGGAGAGAGTCTCTGAAGAAACCACGCTAGCTGACACTTTAATCTGGAACTTTTAGCCATCAGAACTGAGAAAGCATAAATTTCCATCGTTTAACCCATTCAGTCTGTGGCATTGTTTATGGCGCTAGCATATTAATATAAAAATTATACCAGCAATCTAATAAAAATTTATGCAATAAACATTCCCAGAAATGTAAAGAAAGTATGTCCTGTGAAATGAAGGAAGAAGTGGTCCATAATACAAATCCTGGGAAGAGAATCTCAAGGGACCAATTACAATGTGTTCAGAGACCCAAAGGCAAACAGACTTATAATAAATGAACTTATACAGAACGACATCAATGAAATGGAAAATATGAAGAACAGAATATATGCTCTGGAACTGTAAAGTGTAATAAGTGAAAAAAGTATTCGGGGGTACTAGCAGAGTAGAAATGGTAACAGAAAGAGGAGCTGAACTTAAAGACAGAATAAAAATTATCCATATTGAGAAAAGAGAATAAAGAATTAACAACAAAAGGATCCAGAGTCTACAGAACTTATGGGGCAGCAGAAAAACTAAAAACTCTGCAGCTAGAGTTCCAGAAGAGAGACGAGTGAGAGAATGGTGTTTAGTCAGTTTTTCACTGCTGCGATCGCAAGACCTGCCAAGAACAAGCAGAGGAGGAACAGTTTGATTTGGGATTCACAGTTTCAGAGGTCTCAGTCCATAGGAGGCCAGCTGTATTCTTCGTGGCGCAAGGTGAGGCAGAACATCATGGCAGAAATATGTAGCGGAGGAAAGCAGGTCAGGACACCAAAATCAGGGATCAGGGGCTCCCCTTGCCAGATATAAAATATATGCCCCAAAGGCACACCCCCAATCACCTGCCTCCTCCAGCCCTACCTGCCTTTGGTTACCATCCAGTGAATTTCATCAGGGAATTAATTCACTGCTTGGGTTAAGGTTCTCATTACCCAGTCATTTCACCTCTAAACTTTCTTGCATTGTCTCACACTTGAGCTTTTGGGAAACACCTTATATCTAAACCATAACAAGTGAGGAAACCTTTGAAGAATTATTTCCCAATTTGGTCAAAGCTCAGAGAATGCCAAGCAAGATTACTTACTTACTATATTATTGAACATTCTGTTATTAGCTACAAGGAGATGGATAATAGATCCCTGCTCTCTCAAACCTACTTTCCATCCTGCATGGGGAAAGGATATCTAAAAGCTACTTGGGAATTTCAGATCTTCAGTTAAATAGTTGAAAATCCAAAAGAGCACTTCTATGTAGGAATAAAGACTAGAAAGAGCAAAAATGGGAAGATTGTTTCTTTTCCTTAGAGATGGAATAGAAGAGTCGAAAGAAGTGTTGGTAACATGAAGGCAGAAAAGATACTCAAGAAACACTAGGGATTCCCCATAGAAGCTTCAAGAACAAAGATGTCTGACAGTCTATGTAGTTTTTTTTCTTGCTCCTTAAATTTAAATTTGTAAGTTTTGGCAAAGTATGCTGTGTATAAGAAGGCCCTTAGTGTGAGTTGCTTTGTCATGAGAACAATAGCTGCATGCAACCCTGGGAGACACCAGAGTAGAGATAAGCAAAAAGCTCACCAGGTACTGTGGCATACTCCTAATTCCAGAGACTCGAGAGCCTGAGGCAGGAGGATCACAAGTTCAAAGCCAGTTTCAGAAAAAGCAAGGACTAAGCAACTCAGTGAGACCCTGTCTCTAAATAAAATACGATTAGGGCTGGGGATGTGGCTCAGTGATCGAGTTCAATACCCGGTACTAAAAAGCAAAACCAAACAAAGAAAAAAAAAGAGATAAGCAAAAACTCTGAAATGCAAATATGGTGGTAATAATTCATAGAGGCAAGAGTCCACACCAGAGGTCACTAGGAGAGGTGCCAATTCCCTCTCAGAAACACAGAATTCTTGGGAGGGCCTTCAAGGCAAATTTATCCAGTTCATGAAGAGCTAAAAATCCCAAACTAGTGTCTGAACCACACGTCTGCCTTCTTCCCCTAAAACTGCATTTTTAAAAAAGATAGCTGTTTTCAGTAGCATTTCAAATTCTCTCATTCCTTTGCAGTTTCTTTGCTTTACCAAAATCACTTTTCCATCATCTTAATCCAGAGGGAATTGATAATTCTTTGAGTTAATAGGTGTTGAAAAATATAGAAGGAACAGAGAACATGTTTGCACGCATAAATCGGAACAGAGCTTGGGCGTCCTGAAACAATTTCACAGGGCAGTGTATGCAGGATGGCAGGAAAAGGAACAGACATTGAGTGTAGCCAACTTAAGGACTTTCCAATTACTTTTATAGCCATTGGTTGAATTTTCTATTCTGAAATGAATAGTTGTGAAGTGTTCAATTGCTCTGTTCAGGACAGGAGCTTACAAAGCAATCAGTAGTTTAGTTTCTTGAACTTTTAGCCAAACTGAAATCGCTTTGGTGTCTGACACCTCGTTTTTCATGAAGTTTGGAAATTAGATGGAGTGAGAGGAGACTAGTCTCCAAGTTAGAGGGAGTTTGTGGCTCAGGAGGGAGTGAATAGGAGCCAACCACCCACTCCCCCCAAAAAAGGAAAAGCTTCCCAACACCCACATACTTAAAAAAATAAGTTGTATTTTGTTTTATTCAAAACAAAAACAGTTTGACAAATTCTGTAGTCATGCACCACAGCTTCCTTTCCTACATTATCTGCTCTCACTTCTCAGGATAGAATTTCTCCTTTTCATCTCTAACTCTCTATTTTTCCTGAGTCAGAGAAGCTACTCTCCTTAATAAAAGTGCCATACGGAAGGCTCGCCAGGTATTTCCAGGACCTCCAGCATAATGGTCAGAGGAGTAATCCAGGCTTTGTACCCTGCTTCTGAGTCAACACAGACCTCTCTCCTGAACACCCAGGTGCCTATTACATAGCCTAGGAGTTGAGATCTTGCATAGGTCGCTGTGGAATACACTCTTTTTAAGCTATGCAGAAACATAAGAGTAAAGGACCAAAAAGGATTATGGTCTTAGATGAGTTTTATTATAGTGATCTGATACATGCAAAGATGAGCCCATTTTTTAAATGAGTAGTAGTCAGATTTGTTGCCTATAAAATCATTTTTGTGGACTTGATTTATATGCAGCTTTCAGTACCTCTCATCTCACTGTCATGTATAAAATTCCTGCAAGCAGGGCACGGTGGCACCCACCTGTAATCCCAGCAGCTTGGGAGGCTGGGGAAGGAGGATTGAGAGTTCAAAGCCAGCCTCAGCAATGGCAAGGTGCTAAGTAACTCAGTGAGACCCTGTCTCTAAATAAAAAACAAAAAAGGGCTGGGGATGTGACTCAGTGGTTGAGTGCCCCTGAGTTCAATCCCTGGTACCCACCCCCAAAATATTCCTACAAGACAGAACTCCCATTGAAAACAAGAGGATCTGCTCTGGACCATATAATAAACAAATGGTTCTCTCTGAGATATTTGTTTAAGCTAACAAGTCTTTGGCAGCTCCCAGGTTTGCATCTCTATCTCAAAAATCAACACATTTCAACAGAAACAAATTTATCACAGACTTGCAATTATTTCAAGAGTTTGTTTTTTAAGAATTCACTAGTCCCTCTAATCTTTGTTAAAAACTCACGATATTTGCTTTGTAAAATAACAAAAATGGAATTGAACAATTTCATTCAAGATGGTCACTCTATCTGCTAGCATTGAAGCTGGGAACAAGTTTCTGTTTCTAACCGACACTATTCATTGATTCTTTGCCATGTTTTAAGCATATAGATTGAGGTTTAAAAATGATTCAGCCCTAGCTCTTCTCTTCCCACCCTCAAAAAGTTTGATTTAAAGAGTGGCAACAGATGGTCCATAATGGTTGAGACTTTTAGGATGATCAATTTTTTGAGGAAGAAACCAACAATAGGGTAAAATGGGAATGAGAACTTAGTGACCCTGATTAAGAACCCCAGAGATGCTAGTGTAAATTCAATTGGGAAAGAGAACTCTTTGTATGGTATTGGAGGGGGAAATGAACACACTTAAGAGTCTACAATAGTTTCTCATTTAATTTACAAAAAGTTAGATCCATCTTTATGGTAAGACAACCAGGGCTCAGAGAGGTTATGCTTTTGTCCAAAGTGAAATTACAAAAATGAATGATGTGTCCGTATGAACCCACAGCCATCTGACTCTCTTCTTTTCAACAGAAAATACAGAAATGTAACATGTTTATGAGTTCATAGGGGTAAAGGGAATCAGAATTTAAAATACAGCATGATGAATGCAGGGAAGAGAAGAGGCTCTCCTCAGTGTGCAATGTTTCCAAAATAGAGAAAAGAGACTTAAGAATTTTTGAACACAGAGGTCAAGGGGAAAAAATCTTAAGTGTGATCTCGGGAAAACAAAAAGAAAACTAATATGGATTCACTTATTTGAAATTTAAGAGTCATTCCAGAACCATGCTCTGGTTCTCAATACTTTTTGCTATGCAGGTCCCTAAGTTCTCACCTCCTACTCTCTTCTGTAACTCCAACCTCTCCATCTCTATTAATCACCTCTTACGTGATACATACTGATGACCTTGAAATAGGTCCATGTCTCTTTTGACAACAAACGTCTTTACCCTTCTCCTACCTCAGACTTGGGCTTATGATTCTATTTCTTGTCTGCTTCTTTTCAAACAAGCTTCCTGAATTCATTGTTTTTATTTCTACACATCCCGTTCACTGCTCAGTCTGGTTTCCTGTCCCACCATAAATTGTTGCCAATAGCATGTCATTAAACCAAAAAAAAACAAAAAAAAACAAAAAAAAAACATCTTCAGACCTCAGCCTTGCTTGACCTTTCAGAATTTGACTCTTGTATCATGCTTTGATTTCTCTAACATCATTGTCTCCTGGTTTTCTTCCTACCTCTATTCACAATCCATCAGTCTTTGCACAGATTTTTATACCTAAACTTCAGGTACTGGTGATCCTGAGTTCTACTGTACACCAATGATTCCTACTCTACTCAGTAACCAGATTTGTCCTTATCCATGCCATGGCTTCATTTGGAATTATCTCAGTATCTACAGCCTCTTTTTCCCTCAAGAGTTCTACAGCCTTGTTCCCAACTCTATTAAACATGCACATTTATCCTATGGAAAGTAGAAACAAAGCATCTCTAAATGTGAACATGTATTATTCCCATTTCCATGTCAGGATATATTTCACTCCATTTTTATTTGTGCAGAGCAAACTACTTGAAACTTAACTCCTGACTCATTTGCTCCTTCATCCTTAACTCATCTACTCAGTTTTACTTCTTAAATATTATCTAAGTCAACCTCCCTCCCTCCATTTTTACTTCCACTATCCAAGTCAATCTAACATGATTTCTCCCTTTCACAATAGCATCCAACCCTCACTGATTCCCTGCTCCAGCTTTGTGTGCTTCAACCAATAGTCCCTACTATTCTTAGCATCCATCATGTCACCCTCCTCTTTAAAATATTTTAATGCCTTAGCCAGGTGCAGTGGTGAACACCTGTAGTCCCAGCTAAGGCAGGAGGATCACAAGTTCAAAGCCAGCCTCAATAACTTAGCAAGATCCTGTCTCAAAATAAAAAAAAATAAATAAAATAAAAAGGACTGGGGATGCAATTCAGTGACTAAGCACCCCTGGGTTCAATCCTGAGTACCAAAATAAACAAACCAACAAATTAAAAAATTAATGGCATCATAGTATGTTTTAGGTGATTTTTTGAACTGTAAAATAGTTTTCAAAACTGTGTGAACTGAATTGTCCCTCTCTCCTACCTCATCTCTTGACACACTCTCCTCCCAGTCCATGTTCTAGTGATAGAACTTTCTGGAAGCCGTTGCGTTCCACCACATCTCCCTCTTCTTCTGGATGATTGCCGTTCACCCTTCAGGCTTAACCCAATAAAATTGTCTAAGAGGGGGCCTCCTTGGCCCTAATGAGATTAGGTCTTACACTCCCATTGCACCAGCATTTCCTTTGTAATGTTCCATTGCACATTACAGAAATTAGTCATTACATCATCTTCCCCACTCAATTATGAGCCCTGTAAGCTAAGGGGTTGTAAGTTCTCAATAAATACTTGTGGAATAAATGAACCCAAGCTCAAAAGACAATCACAGAAAAACCGAAAGTCACTTAGAGTCTAAGGTGACTGAACATGAAGTGGTAGACTTTGACACCATAACTATGACCATATCCTTTGTTCATTGTTTCACCAACATCCATGACAGTGACAACACAGCATGCAATGTGATCACAAGTTCATGAAAGAGATTAGTAGCACAATTTTAAACTCCTGAAAAAATATCTCATCTAAAATATCTGGAGAAAACTGCTCATCATTATCTCCTGGATTTACTTAGAAATAAACAGAAGCAGTTAGGTCTCTTATTCAATTCATAATGAATATTATTGAACCCAAAATAGCTTTAATGGACACATCATAAAATAAAATATGAAACAGCTAGATGAGCCTACACATTGTTATCAAAATATTTATAGAAAAATCAGACACCTTAAATTTTAGAGTAGCCAATCCAATTTTGACCCCAGGATGTCTGACTCGGTAGAAATAATAATAAAAGATAAAATTTTAAGTGAAGAACTTATGTCTGATAAAATAATTTGGATTTCAAAAGTGATTAAATGAAATTAATAGTAAAATTAATCAACCCAACTTAAGTTAATTTTAGTAATAATAAAAGGAAGCAAATAAAAATTCAAAATGGCTAGACTAATCTCTGGAGAAACTTGAACAATAAAATAAGTTAGTTTATTGGACTTTTACCTGAAAAATTTTTGGCAAAACTTGATCATAAAAATATATATATGCACACATGTTGTATATCATTATGACATACATATATATGTATGTACATATTTGCATACATATATGTACATAAAAGGAAATGTGTCAGCATCCTTGGAGAAAAAAAAAACAGTATCACCTTGGTAAAAAACAATGGGATGAAAAGTTTATGGCCTACTTATTATCTTTTATGGCCACTCTCATAAGCTCACAGGAATGTTAAATGAGAATCAAAGAATTGCTTGGTCCCTCTTCACCAGTTATGTACTACTTACCTGACCTATAAAGTCTTTGGGGTTGCTTCCCTGATCCTTTGTGTGATTCTGGAGTAATGACTATGCTTGTAAAGTCTTAGAATACCTTATTTTCCAATAAGAAAATCTCCTTCTCATCAGAAAAAATGCTCTACTTTTCCATCTTCAAACAGGTCAAACAAATTACAACTCAGATCCCATTCTACTGATGTTTGTGGAAATCCAAATAAAAGGTAACATTCCAAGTATTCAAGGAAAGAAATCAAGCTACCATTTATGTGATGAAATCATACAATGGCTCAAGAAAAAAGGGAAGATGTCATTAGTCAGCCAGACAGAATGTAGAAGCTGCAGGGACTGGCAAAATTTCACTAAAATTACAGCAGAGAGGAGTACATGCCTGAGACATGCAGGGAGTCAGACCCAGCAGAGCTGGAACACCAGCCCAGCTCGGTGGAGAACAACTCTTTTTGTTCTTGAACCCAGGATCCCTGATTTAGAATGCTGTGATGAACCTCAGTTGTCACATAACCTCCCAGATACATTGTACAGTACAATCCCCATGAAATGACACCAAGATTTCAGTAGTCTATAAAAAGTTAGTTGATTTATCACAAGAATTCATTGGGGGTAGAATCCAGAAAGGCAGAAAGAACTGCATTCAATCAAGAGGAAATGGAGAAAATTATATATATGCATTTTTATATAGAAAGGAAGAAGAAGATATTTAGGGCCTTTTGGTAAACAGCAAATCCAAGACTTGGCACATGTTTTCTTCTCTTGGAGGATATTATAAAGAGTGGAAGGAAGAATACATCACTAAAGGAAACACAGTCTGTACACTCTGACCTCTGCCCCAAGCTATCAGACCACAGGGATTTTAATAATCACTGCTTCACTGTGTAGTGAAAAGGCACTGCCCAAAAGGACATGGTAGGCTCTAATTCTCTTGTTTACGAATCAAGAAACCACAATTCAGAGAGGTTACAAGGCATACTGAGGTCATGCCTTTAGCAATTATTTACAGGATTTCTCTTATTGAGACACAAAAATTAATTATCCAAAGTCATTGCACATAGACATCTTAACATCTGGTAGGGAGAAAGGGCAGAAACCTGAAGGCAATGAAATGATAATGGCAGTGATAATAATAGTTTTCAGTTACCATTTGCTGCAATGTGTCAGCTACTGTGTTATGTGATGTCACCTCATTTATTCTTTCAAATTCCCCACAGGTAGGTCTCATTGTCCATGAAGTCTTAGGAATGAACACATTATTCACTCAGTAAGTAATTCTAATGCCAGCTACTTGATGTATACATATGTACATATATGCATCTGGTAGGAATAAGCGGGGGGGGGGAGGCAATGGTATAAGAACAGGAATATTTTTCTGAGAGCTAGTACTTGAGAAAGGACTCAGAGAAAGTGAGGAAGAAAACTAGGAGGATACTGGGGTAAGAATATTTGGAGCGCATGAATAGAAAGTGCAAAGGTCCTGGGACAGTAGTAAATGTAAAAAGTATTAGTTTCCCTTGTCCCCATTTCTTAGGAGATATTAAGGTTAATCAGACTAAGTCTTTCCCTCAAGAAACTTATTTTATTATTTACTATAATGGTCAATGCCCTAATATTTTTAAAATAATAGCACATAGAAATAAAATTAAAGGTGAAAAGAGGTAGATATTTTAACTTAGGAGGGAGTGGGATTCCTACCTGCTGGAGAATAATGAAAATTGCCTAGAAGTGGTTTTCAACATGTTTAAGAAAAGGTAATATTAGGCCACTGGGAAACTGGATATGGGATAGGTTCTCAAGAAAGGAACCCTTTCTGATCAGGAGATTGAAATGTAAAAAATTGTTCTTTGGGAAGGACATTGCATAAATTGGTTCAGTTTGGTCAGGGTACAGCAAGAAAAAGACCCTAAGGTGAGAAAAGATTTGGAAACACCAAATGAAGGCATATTCAGTCCAGGTGAGGCACCTGCACATCAGTATTGGTAGGAGTTGGGCATCATGCCAACACCCGTCACTACAGAAGTGAACTTAACCATGGCCTCCAGATGAGATCCCCCTGTCTCCTGCAGCTTCTTGATCTCAAATCCTGGCCTGCCACCCAGTTCTCACTGCCCTTCCCTGCATCCTCTGTAAGTACTTAGAAACCATCAGCTGCTTTCCCTGGTCTTCTCCTGAACCCACTTTCTCTGGGTCTTGCCTACTTGACCATGCCCCTGCTCAGCTGGCTTCTGCTCATGCTCACATTTCCAAACATGAAGGGACGCACAAGTTTCTGTCTTCTGATCCATCTCCTACTGTCTGAGGTTTGTACTGCCCCACATCCTGCCACCATGGCACAGGCCCAGGGAACAGTACAGTGGTACCCAAGTAACCTGAGTAGTATCCCCTCCCTAGGTCCATTCTATTGTAACTTGTTCCCCAAATTCTTCTCCCTAACCTCAGGGGTCTCTTGTTTCCCACCCTGCTGAGGAGGAAGAGGAAACTTCCTTTGTGCTGGTTTTTGTTTCTTTCCTGCTCTCTGATTTATACCATACCCAAGAAAGTTGTTTCCTCAAAATCCTCTCAAAATTCTGTTGGTGGAAAGTCCAAAATGGATATCAATAGTGTGAAATCCAGCCTAGTTACCCCCACACTCTGTAGAGGAGAATCCCTTCTTGCCTCTTCCACACCTCTGGAGCTAATTCCTTGTCTCATGGTCCCTTTCTCCATATTTAAAACCAGCAGTAGAGCATCTTCAAATCTCTCTGTTCTCATCATGGTTCCTCCTTCTGTCTTCTGACTGTTTGATCTTCCTCTGCCCCTCTCTTATCGGATGATGACATTTAGGGCCCATTCAAATAATGCAGGATTATCTCCCCTTCACAAGATCCTTCACTCAATCCTATCCATGAAAGTTTTATCATAAAAGGCAATATCCACAGATTCCAAAGACAGGTCTGATAACTGTAGGGGGTGGTCCCCATTCAGCCCACTAGGGGTACTAGTACATTAAGTGGGAAGAAAATCTTTTCAACCAATTGCAATGGAATAACTGGATGTCTGATTGGGAAAAGATGAGGCATCATCTTTATTTCACTTTATATGCAAAATTTCATTAGAAATGGATGGTAATTTTAATTGTAAAAAATAAAACTATAGTTTTTCATATTACAAATATTTCATATTTCAAAGAATATAAACCATTTTATATTCTTTGAAGCAGCTAATATGTATATAATAGAAATATACTAAAGTTGAACAGCCCAGTTGTCCCATTCATGCATTCAAATACTGAATAGGAAAAGTTTTAATGATATTTTATATCCCCCTTATTACAATAGAATCGTACTCCAATTTATAAAATGCATACACTAGAATAAGAAAACTATGATAACCAAGTAAGTGAGGGTGTTGAACAAAGAAAGTTTTAGGAAAAAATTAATCCAGGGAAGAGCTTAGTAAATAAGCCACATGCTTGGAGTCTCAGTTCAGCCAGTTCACAATTTGATCTATCTGCCAGCACGAAAAACACAAAATTTAACATAATTGTCACTCAAAAGAATTATCATTTCCCTGGTATGGAGACATGGGAAAAAATTCTCCCTGAGTCTTTGTAGGGAAAAGTAGACTGTAGTGAACATTTCCTCAATATTAGCCTTTCAATTAATTTAATGAAGAGCTTCTAAGACAACATCTCAGTATGCCCCTCAATGTAGGCAGATGGATAAGAGCCAAGTGCAGCTCAGTGTCAAGCCAGTTGTACAGACATTCAAAGAGTTCAGTCTAGGTTCCATAGCTTTCTAATAATGGAGTTTGATTCAAGATGAATATGCATTTGGCCAAAGATAAAAGGAATCTCTCATCTTCAAATAAGTTTGGGAGACTCTTGTTAAAAATGTACAAGATTTCATTGTGTTGGGAGTCTGCCTTGCCTTTATTTAATTCAATCATGCATGTTTTGAACTTCAGATAAAGTCATTATTTCCTATACGATCCAACTAATTTTCCCAGAATAAATTTCCCAAATATGTTTCTCAAATTAGCTTTATGAAGAATACTTAATGTCGGAGAATCTGTAGGAGCTAGTATTTTGCTTAAGACATTTTGATTAGAGTTGATTCAAATAAATAAGGCATCTCTGCAATGCTGTAACTGTCACTCAACTGAGGACTGTGCGTTAGGAATGGCCTGCAGAGGAGGAAGCATGAAGGAGGCCAGGAGCAACGTCCATGCCAGTGCTCACACTCAGGAGAGTGGGAGGGCTACTTTGCATGGATGGCACGTCTGAGGACATTGCATTTTTCTGGGGCATGATACCAGAGTTCCATCCTTGAAAACTAGTCACCAGAAGATGTGTCTGTATGAAGAAAAACTGCTGCGGAGTTGACCCAAATATCCATAAATCTGAGCATTTCCCCCAATGCCATAGGAAATGTTGAAAAATCGAAGGTGTTGGCTAGGTTCAAAATAAAAACCATTTTAGATCAGTACCTAAGAACCAGCAACACACCCCACAAAAGACACCATCTTCAAGACACACACACTATGACAGAATAAAAAATTAACTCCTGTGAGGGAAAAATCAACTAATTCTAAATATGCAAAGCGCCCTCACAGATTCCCACAACTCCATGCCCTGAAGCTTTTTGCTTAAAGAACAAAATGCTTCTCACTTCACTAAACCAGCTGTCTCTTAAAACATGGATAAGCCTGCTAACTTCAGCTTGCTGAGGGCTTGCTGGAGCGTCAGGCCTCATTCATTCAAAGTCAGTATGACCCCAGAGCCCTCCTGCTCCCCATTGCCATGTACAGAAGCACCCTCTTAGAAGAGAAGAACAATTAAAATGGCTGTAGGAGATTTCCCACTGTTGGATACGTTTCATGGAAGTGTTCCAAGAAAGTCAACTAGATTAAAGCAGAAATTTTCAAGGAAGAGAAATCATCCATGAACTTCCTTATCACGCATTTGAAACTACTGTATTTTTAAAAGAATATTACCTGCCAGACAAATTCTGTGCCTCGGTTAGTCTGGTCTTGCTCTGAAATAGCAGACAGAGAAGCTTATGTGGCTTCCTCCCTAACCATAGAGTTCTCCGCTTCTCTGATGTCAGGACACAAGGAAAGATCTTTCTACCCTAAAACACCTACCCCTCTTGTTTCAGTGATGCCATTGTTGCCATAGTTATGGAAAGGTATTTCCCTCTCATGTCCATTGGAGGTAAACAACAAATAAGAGGACATCAAAAAGTATAAATGTGCTCAGCCTGGTGGCCCACACCTATAATCCCAGCAATGCAGGAGGCTGAGGCAGGAGGATCACTGTTCAAAGCCAATCTCAGCAACTTAGCAAGGACCTAACCAATTTGGTGAGACCCTGTCTCAAAAGAAAAAAAATAAAAAGGGCTGGTGAGGTTGCTCAGTGATTAAGCACCTCTGGGGTCAAAACCAGGTACCAAAAATAAAATTTAAAAAAGCATAAAGATACACTCATTTCTTAAGCTTTCCAACCACGATTTAAAAGAATAGATACTTTTGAAAATAAATTCCTGAGAGATTCTATGTAACATCTTGGAAAACACTTCAATGGATTAGATTCAAAAGAAAGGAAGACCTCACATCTAGCTAAAACAAGAGTTTACTGGACAATAAAGTTTTGTAAGGACAAAGGACCATCGTTATGAGGTCATCTGCTGCAGGGAAGGGAATAAAAATAGATAAAGCTCAGAGATGAGTCAAGGCCAAAATATGGCAGGCAGAGGTGGGTGGTGTCTCAACAGCATCTGAGAGGAGAAGGACTGAAGATGTCTGGATTCCAAGAGCACAGGCCAGTTGGCATGCTCTGAGGTCAGCAGAGTCCAAAGAAAAGAGATGGGGATGGATTGGAATGGTGGGCTAGCTGAGAGGAGGCGGCTCTGAGCCCAGAACATACTGAGCCTGGAGCAGCCTGTTTTTATTGATTTTAGGCATCTTGTTTGGAATGCTGTGAAACTGACTAGAGTCAGAGAAGCATGTCCCCATGGGCTACGTTAAGCCTTTCATTATGAAGGAGGCAGGAGTCTCAAGGAGAGTTAAAAAGCAATCTCACCAGGGACTTTGATCCTTCCACTCTATCAAACAGTGCATAGCTACATTTGCCCTTCATTAATCTGAACTCTTTCACTTTATCTAATTCTGACACTAGGACTTCTTACCCTAGTCTCCAGTTCAGACTCCTTTCTTACCAAATATTTTCTTGGATAATATCATAGCTTTAGTTCTCTGATCCTTTTATATGGCTTCTGCTCATTTGCTTAACTCCTCATTCAGTATGGGCCAACATCCTCCTGTGCTGACATCACTCACCTCACATATCTCTGCTCCACGCTGAGACCAGTGAGTCCCATGTCTTGGGCCAATTGAACCATTTTTTTTTTTTCATTTTTGCATCATGGATGCTGAGAAAATCAAATCAGCTGGTTGGCTATCCTACAGAATAATGGTTTATGGTCTTAGTTTTTCTCTTGGAAACATACCTTTAAAAAAAACATTCAACAGGGTACCATTGCTTACCACCTTCCCAGTATGTGCACTGAAATATGTCAAGTGCTAAAATTTATGTCAAAAGCACCCAATATTTATACAAGTTTGAAAATTGAAGAACTCTTGTGAGATACTTGAAATGATTAAGATGTACTATTATCCTTTAACCTTTCCCTTTACCTTACAGATGATGGCATCTTAGAATTCCTAAGGACACCCCCCAAAATAAATGCGAACAAAAACAGAGCTTGTTGGCAGCATCATGGAGGACAACAAGATCTCCAAACCTACCGGAGAAGGAACTCAAAGGAAGAGGCACTGATTCTAGTGCCTTTCTCCCTCTCTGCCCACTTCCAGCATTCTTTCGACTGCCTAATGTTTTTGTGTTACCCCTTCTGTCCTCTGTAGGCAATATTCTGAGCTAGAAGTCCATCCTGCATCGTTCCCTCCTTTGTTTCAGAAAGTCTTCACTGGCAATTTGCTATATGCCAGACCCTGTGTTGAGGATGTAGACATCAGCATGACACCTTCAGCAAAGTCACTGTCTCCTTCTGAACTTCCATTGAACTGGCATTTCATTATTGCTTGGATCATCTTAATTTTTTGAAGACATCATATGCGATTTGCCTGAAGAACAGGCCTTGGCAATGGATGGGTACATTCTTCTTTGAAAAAATTAGGGAAGTTGGAAGGATGGAAAAACCTTATAGATAAGTCCTAACGTGGGTATGGGGAGAGCTGAAAACACTACATACAGGCAGCTTACATAGCCCAGAAAAGATGTTGCAATTTCTCACACTATGGGTGCATAGTAAGGAGAACTTCAAAGAGAGAGAGGTCTTGGATAACTGCTGTTGACCTGGAAAGGAAAACTAGCATGAGTCCCTTCTTACAAGCCTAACTCTATTACTTAATCATTTTTTTCCAACTGTTCTGTCTTAAAATCTGAATGCTAGTTCAAGGATCCAGGATTCTATGGAAGAAAAACTAAGAACATGATATTATGTTCAGAATGATAGTGATATGTTTTATTTATTTATTATTGGTTCTTTTTCATTATATATGACAATAGAATAGATTTGAAATAATGATAAAAGCATGGAATATAATTTGTTCTAATTCACTCCCCACTACTTTCCCTTCCCCTCCTTTCCTCCCACCCTCCATTCTCTTTCCTCTACTCTACTGATCTTTCTACTATTTACTTATAGTTTTTCTTTTTAATTAATGTCTTGTGGATGTACATGATGATGAGATTCACTGTGGTGTATTCATATATGTACAGAGGAAAGTTAGGTCAGATTCATTCCACTGTCTTTCCCTATCCCATCCCTCCTCCCTTCCTTTCATTCCCCTTTGTCTACTCCACTTATCTTTCTTCTATTCTTTTTTGTATCCCCCTCTCTTTATTTTGGATTAGTTCCTGCATATCAGAAAAAACATTCAACCATTCATTTTTTGGGACTGGCTTATTTCACTTAGCATGGTAGCCTCCAGTTCCATCAATTTACCAGCAAATGCCATAAAGTCCTTCTCAAAGGCTGAGTAGTACTCCATTGTGTATATATGCCACATTTTCTTTATCCATTCTTCTGTTGAGGGATACCTAGGTTGGCTCCATAGCTTAGCTATTGCAAATTGCTCTGCTGTAAACATTGATATGGCTGCACCACTGTATTATGCTAATTTTAAATTCTTCTGATATATACCAAGGAGTGGATAGCTGGGTCACATGGTGGTTCCATTCCAAGTTTTCTGAGGAACCTTCATACTGTTTTCCAGAATGGTTGCATCTATTTGCAGTCCCACCAACAATGTATGAGTGTAACATTTTCCCCAAATCCTTGCCAACATTTATTGTTAGTTGTATTTTTGATCATTGCCATTCTGATGGGAGTGTGATGAAATCTCAGTGTAGTTTTAATTTGAATTTCTTTACTTGCCAGAGATGTTGAACATTTTTGCATATCTTTGTTGACCATTTGTATTTCTTTTGAGAAGTGCCTGTTTAGTTCTTTTTCCCATTTATTGATTTTTTTGGTGTTAAGTTTTTTGAGCTCTTCCTGTATCCTAGATATTAATGCACTATCTGAAGAAATGTTGGCAAAGATTTTTTCCTGTTCTATAGGCTCTCTTTTCATGTTCTTGATTGTTTCCTTTGCTGTGAAGAAGCTTTTTAATTTGATGCCATTCCATTTATTGATTTTTAAAAAAAAAATTTTACTTCTTGTGTTTTAGAAGTCTTGTTTTTTTTGTTTTGAAAGATCTTTTTTTTATTTACTTATTGATTCATTGAACACAAATGGAGTACAGCTATTGTTTCACTGGTTGTACACAAAGTAGAGTCACACCATCTGTGCGTTCATGCATGTACACAGGGCAATGGTATCTGTCACAATTTCTGCTATTATTTTTGCCCCCCACCCCAACCCCACCCCTCCCTCCCTCCATGCTATCTATCCTTCCTCCCTTCTTGCCACCCTTCCCCTCCGCATTATGCATCATCATTCATTTATCAGTGAGACCATTCGGCCTTTGGATTTTGGGGATTGGCTGATCTCACTTAGCATAACAGTCTCCAACATCATCCATTTACCTACAAATGCCATAATTTTATTCTTCTTTATGGCTGAGTAATATTCCATTGTGTATATATACCACAGTTTCTTTATCCATTCATCTACTGAAGGGCATCTAGGTTGATTCCATAATCTAGCTATTGTGAATTGAGCAGCTATGAACATTGATGTGGCTGCATCACTGTAGCAATCTGATTTTAAGTCCTTTGGGTATAGGCCAAGGAGTGGGATAGCAGGGTCAAATGGTGGATCCATTCCAAGTTTTCTAAGGAATCTCCACACTGCTTTCCAGAGTGGCTGCACCAACTTGCACTCCCACCAGCAATGAATGAGTGTACCCTTTTCCCCACATCCTCGCCAACACCTGTTGTTGCCTGTGTTCTTAATAAAAGACATTCTAATTGGGGTAAGATGAAATCTTAAGGTGGTTTTGATTTGCATTTCTCTTATAACGAGGGATGTTGAACATTTTTTCAAGATTTCCTTAACATGACTCCCAAAGCACAAGAAATAAAAGCTGGAATCAATGATTGGGATAGAGTCAAACTAAAAAGCTTTTTCAGCAAAGGAAACAATCAGCAATGTGAAGAGAGAGCCTTCAGAGTGGGAGAAAATCTTTGCCACACACACTTCAGATAGAGCACTAATTTCCAGAATCTACCAAGTACTCAAAAATCTTTACACCAAGAACACTAATAACCCAATCAATAAATGGGCCAAGGAAATGAACAGACACTTTACAGAGGAAGATCTACAAGCAATCAACAGAAGTCTTGTTAAGGAAGTCAGTTCCTGAGCTGATATGTTGGAGTTTGAACCTATAGTTTCTTCGAGCAGGTACAGGGTTTCTTGTCTAAATACCTAGATCTTTGACCCACTTTGAATTGAGTTTTGTGCATGGTGAGAGAGAGGGGTTAAATATCATTCTACTGCATATGGATTTCCAGTTTTCCCAGCACCATTTGATAAGGAACTTATCTTTTCTCCAACATAGGTTTTTGGTACCTTTGTCTAGCATGAGATAATAGTATTTATGTGTCTTTGTTTCTTCTATTCTGTTCCACTGTTCTTCATACCTGTTTTGATGCCGGTGCCATACTGTTTTTGTTTTGTTTTGTTTTGTTTTGTTTTGTTTTGTTTTGTTTTGTTTTGTTTAACTATAGCTCTATAGTGTAATTTGAGGTCTGGTGTTGTGATGCCGCCTGCTTTGCTTTTCTCACCATGGATTCTTTTGGTTATTCTGGGTCTCTCATGTTCCAAATGAGCATATTTAAAATTAGATTATATTAGGAAACTTGAAATAGTGTGTGTCCCTAGATATGACCAAGCCTGGATGACAATTCTGGCAAATTAAACCCAAGGCTAATTTAATTAATCAGGGTAGTTAATCCAGGGCTCCTTGCTTGCTTTATTAGCCCCTTCCTTATATTTAAGAAATTTCATGTGGCCTCTTTCAAATTAAGATCTGTGACATTGGATAAAGTTATTGAAATTTTTGCTTATCATTTAAATGATTTTGCTGTTGTTGTTTCTGTAATGTCTGAGACAGGAGATTCACTCAAACACTGAAGACTCAGCCTACCCTACAGAGGAACCCAGGTATGGTGGGTGAGTTTGGGGTAGAAACTAAAGCTACAGGTTCTCATTTCAGATGCTTAATGTGTGAGTCCCCATTCTGCTAATTTTCAATTTTTTAAGTATTAGAGATTATTCAATATCATCATTCCTCAGTTTTCCTTTTTTTGTATGTAAAATGGAGATAATCAGTGTTTATTTAATACCATTAATTTGAAGATGAAATGATATAACACATGTGCAGACCATTCAGTATGATGGTTGGTAGAGAAAAAGTATTACATACAATGTACCATTATTTTTAGGCTTGTCACTCAAGGCTTAAGGGTATGAGACTGTCAGTCATAGCAAGTACTAGAAGTTTCACATGATTAAAAATTTATAGAAAACATGACCAAGGCTTCAACTTCAATACCAAGTCAAATTTGTTTATATTTCAGAAAGAGAAAGAAAAATTTCAAATCAGGTGTCAAGTGGAAGAACTTGGCCTCTTTGTCTCTATATAATGTCTTATCTCTTGGACCTTTTCTTAGTTCTTCTCTACTCATTACTGCATTGAGTACCAAGTTTAGAGTATTTCAACCTTTGGGGGACATTCCAGATATGAACCATCCCCAGCACTGCATGGAAAAGAAAAGGACTAAATATTAAGCAGGAGCCAGAGGGAGACAGAAGGCAGATTTTGGTTCCTCGTTCTGACCATATTTTGTATTTCCAATGACTTGTAACTTCTCAAAAGATATATGTTAAAGTCCTAACCCTCGCTACCTTAGAATGGGCCTTTTTTGAAGGTAAAGTCTTTACAGAGGCGATCAAATTTTTTTAATCATTAAAGTGGCATCTACACTGATGTAGCTGATGTTCTTATAAAAAGGTAAAGTTTGGAGACAGACATGCATCAGGAAGAATGCAACGTGAAGAGGGCCAAAGTCAGGATGATGCTTGTACTTCCCAAGGAACATCAAAGGCTTTCAGCAAGCCACCAGAAGCTAGGAGAGAGTTCTGGAGCAGATTCTCCTACACAGATCTCAGAGAAAACCACACACGCCAACACCTTGATCTTGGTCTTCCAGCCTCCAGAACTGTCATTTGGTGGTGCTTCATTATGGCAACCCCAGTCGACTAATACCCTGGGCTAATGCTTCAAAGTGTTTAGGGAACTCAGTTATATCTGGGTTCATGTGCAACCTCCTAAGAGATGTAAATGCTTATCAAAATCATTTTGTGTTAAAAGCTTTGAAAAGGAAAAGAGAAAAGAATACTGTCTTCAGAATGATTCTCCAAAATAATAGTGTGACTTTTGAAAAATGCTCCCACTTTGGAAAAGATATCCTTTACTATTTTTTGTTGTTTGCTTGTTTCAAGTTGAGACAAATGACAACTCTTTTGTTTCAATAGCCGATAACCATGTTTCAATGATCAGGCCAAAAGAGCAATAATTAATATAAATTGTGTAGGCTGCTAGTACACCACCTCATTTTATTTCAGGAACAGGGCACTCGTGAATCTAAAGCCAGAGCAGACCAAAGATGGGCGGCTTGGGTGCATTAATATTTACTCTGAAATTGTGGTTATGACAACTTATGTAAGGTGAAAACTATTTAGACAAGACTCCCTTGTTTCCTTGTTCTAGACTTATAATCATCACCATTAAAATCTGGAACACCAGGCCAGACACAGTAAGGCATTGTGACTGAGAAGCTAGGAGATCTGGAGCCCAGGCTGGTCAGGGTCGACTACACATTCAGGGTTAGTGCAAAATGGAAATGCAGAGCCCTTTGATAAAAGCAGGAAAAAAGAATCACTGAAGGTACTAACATAGAAAGCTGTATCTTTTCTTTTGTCTGGGTGTTTTTCATTCAATTTAATGTTGTGTTAAGAAAAGAAAAATTCAAAACTTTAATGAGTAAATTTTGTGATTTAGCTTCATATTGTACAATGACCCTTTTTCTTTTATGGGGTGTATGTGTGTGGTGTTGGGGATTGAACCCAGGGCCTTGTGCATGAAAGTCAAGCACTTTACCAACTGAGCCATCTCCCCAGCCCATACAATGACCCTTTTAAATGTGAATGTGAGCATTTAATCTTACACATAATCACTGAAATCACACAATGCGTACTTTATAGTGTATATATATGTATATCCTGTTTTCACCAGAACAGTGGAAATGCTGCACAGAATGTAATCAACTGTTTTTACGTTTTTTAAAAAAAATTTGGTACCAATTATTGAACCCAGGGGTGCTTAACACTGAGCTACATCTGCAATTCTTTTTATTTTTTATAAATAAAAAGACAAGATATTGCTAAGTTGCTTAGGGCCTCACTAAGGTGCTGAGGCTGGCCTTGGACTTGGGATCCTCCTGACGAAGCCTCCTGCGTCACCGAGATTACAGAGGTGCACCACCACCCCTGGCTTTTGTTTTATTTCTTGATGAATGCTTACTCTGCCAACACGCTCTACCCTTGGATTACTGGTGGGGAAGGATGGATTAAAAGGAAAATGAACTTCATGTTGCCCTATCTCCCTATCCCTCTGTGCCACCATTACCAATGCAAGGATGCAACACACACAAGGAAGAACATGATGGGTTCCCTGGTCCGTGTTTCTTCTTTCTAGGTTTAAAGCAGTATCTCTTTGGAATAGAAAGTGCAGCCTATCAGAGCTATCAAGATCAGTAACTCCATCACTCCTGTTTAGTCAGAGACCTTACATGCTTACCCTGTAGTCACTGTGTCTCATTGAGTCCCATACTTTGTGATGGATGAGGAGTCTGTGCTCAAGGGCACCACGCAACATGTGCCAATGACGTGGCAAGGTCAGCAGCACAGGCCTCAGCATTCCATTTCACTTAGATGGACTTCCTAAGTGTAAAGATAAAAGGATGTCAAGTTCCTCAAAAATGAGAGCGGAGTCTTAGATCCAGCATGAGGCTCCGTGCAAGGCAATGCAGGTTCTCTCCTAGATTCTCCCAGTAACTTGCTACATCCTTGAGCAATTCAGTAACCTCAGTGGCAGACATTTCCACATCTATAAAGAAAGAAAGAAGAAATCCTCACATCACTTGGAAATTCCTTGAATCTGTCCCTTTCATGGCATTTCTTTCCAATCTTTAGTTACCTTTTTTTTTTTTTTAAATCAGTCTCACCCCCTCTTACTAACAAGACTATAAACTGTGAAGGGTTGGGAGTCTGTTTTGTTCACAACTGTATCCACAATGGACAGAACTGAGCAGATAACAGTCACCTATAAATGTATAATGAACAAAGTAAGAAAACACGCCCACCGTGCTACCTAATCTCCACCCCACCCCCTATTTTATAGCAAAATCTAGGATCGAGCACTTTAGATCAAAGTACATGGATGCTAAAAGTCAATCAAAGACTAATAGCAGTTTTAATTACCTCAATTTATACAGAGCCATGATTTTAAAATTAGGGGATTTCAAATTAGAATACCCAATTCCAAAAACTCTAAAGAAATGGCACTACTTGTCTGAGCAAGGTTGACATACTCTCCAAGTTTATCACTGCCCTCTAAAGTTTGCTTTCAGCACTTGCAGATTTCTCTCAAAATATCTGAGTTAGTGACCCTTAACCACCTGGAGAGAAATGAAGAGATTGTGTTGATGATCTCAAGTCTCCCATGACAACATGGTTTTGGGGGCATTTTTTGGCTTGTCTCTGGGGGCCAAGTTCTAACAGGCATCATTGAACCAGTGACTGCCTGATCAAATAGGTCCATGTGGCTCTCTCCCACCAGTCCCTTTCCTTATGCCTTTAACACTGTTTTTTTTTTTTTTGTTTTGTTTTTTTTTTGCAGTCCCAAATTGTCTACTATAATAGAAAGCCTCTGATGAATAAATAATTCACAAGCAAATCCTAACAAATAATGAGTCAGCCCTTCTCCAAAGCAATTTCATTTTTAAGAAGCTCCAGCCAGAGTATCATCACGCTTTACCCATTAGTTTAATTTCACTTTCTGTGATACCTGGGTTTAGGGCATAGTTTTAATGAGGTGAGGGCCTTGGAGCACAACTCACATCGCATAAATAAGTTAACATCTCTCCCTTTCATGAAGTTCAACCCGTGCATGCAATAACTCCTGAATGAGGACTGTGCCTCCCTTACCCCGTACCCTCTCCTACCTCGCCCCCGTTCCCTTCCTCTGCTCTACTGATGTCCCTTCTGTTTTCATGGGATCCCCCACCACACACACACACACACACACACACACACACACACACATATAATTCTTTGTTCCTTAGTTTGATGTAGCTCTTGCATATGAAAGAAAGCATTCAACCCTTGGTTTCTAATTCTGGCTTGTTTCACTGAAATTGACCAAAATGTGCTATGTGCATATATGAATGTACCACGGTGAATTTCACTTTTATGTATGTCTATAAAGTGCTAATTTTAAAAACTATTTAAAATGTTAAATATTAATGGGCTATTTGGAAAATTTCCTAATAATTTTCCGTCGTCACTTCAGAGTTGAAGTGTTGAATGTGACACAGGGGAATCTCTCAGAAGAATAAAGTGCAGGACCATGTGGATGGCAACCACTGTTTAACGATTTCCCAGATTTTAACAGAGCCATGGGGAAAGGTAGGCTCAACCAACACTTTGAACACAGTGTATTCATTCTGGAGATTAAAGATAACCTACTTTCCCTCATAATTTCCACATTAGAATATGTTCCACTTAATATGAATACATTCTGGAAAACATTTCTGGTTTATTTTTAAAAACACAAAAACTAAGGACTGTGACTTATAGAAAGCAACAATATTACCTTTTTAAAGAATTGTTATTAAGTATAAATTTATACAAATCATTATCTAGATCATTCACAAATATTTGATGGAATATTTATGACTAGATACTATTATTTTTGAATATGTTTATTATATGTAATGCATAAATGTTTTACATATGTGTGTCTGCATGCATGTAGGTATACATAATGTATTATATATATATATTATTATATATATATACACATAATGTATTATATATATATATATACCTCTCTCTATATATATATATATAGAGAGAGAGAGAGAGAAATGAGGAGACATTTATGCCTAGGAATTAACTTTTTGGAATACATGTGTAGAGATACAGGAATAAAAATTATTATTATAAATTTTCAATGCATTTTCATTTTATAGAGACTGTCTGTATATTCTTACCCAACTCTATTTTCTAATGAGATATTTAAAGCCAAACCAAACCAAATAAAAATCCTTTAAAACACTTTTCCAGTGCACAAGAAAAGCAAGCTGTTTTATTTCACTTAATCCAAAGAACGTGCTTATGGCAAGTTCCTCATCTTGAGGATTTTACCATCCTCCTTGGAATTCACTTTAAAATTCAGTCTTTTCAAACTACACAAGTGAAAAAGGAAATCTATCAAATTAAATTTATGTGAAAAACTTAAATTGAAATCTAACATAAAGTCAGATATTCATAACTATTGTTCCAAAACTCAGCAAGAAATGGTGGATGCCTATACAATCTCATCCCTCACGTTTTATTTCTTCCTAAGTGAAGCAGTTGAAAAATTCATTGAGTGTTCTCAACCATTAGCTTAAAAGTTCTCATTTAATGAGATCATCCATTAATGTGATTTTATTTTTTCTTTGGTGGTCTCTGAGGTTAAAGGTCTATTACAAGTTTCAACCTTGTTAATTGTCCAGAATTTTGATTTGCTAACTTGTTTGTTTGAATAGTTAGAGTACTCTGTACCCTTGGGGTACTAATTCATTAAACTTCTTTCCAAAATCTTGTGAACCTCTGCCTCCAGGACCAGTGAAGCTGGGTGTTCAGGAGGAAGCGTCAGGCCCTGCCACCTGTTCTTGTAGGAATTTAATGTTATTATTGATTAGATGTTAATTTATTTGTAAATCTATGCCTCTTACTTTTCCTTAATTTCCTTCAGACTCCTTTGGTTGTACCAGACAGGGAACAAGAAAGACAAGCCTTGTGCAGAGCACAGACGTGGCCCCCAATCAAACCTGGATCCAGGTCTCCTCTGGGCTTCCTGGTTATGTAATTGGGCCAAAGTAATGTTTGGTTTTGGTTTCCTCAATTGGATAGGTGTGAAGACAAATGGGATAATTTCTACAAGAATATTCTTCTTCTTTGTCCATTTTACCACCAATAAAGATACTTCTATGAAATTTCTAGAAAAAAATTTGTAACTATTGCCTAGTTCATATGAACAAAAGATCTATATGTGTGTGCATAAATGTATATATATATACACACACTCACATATGTATACAATTTTATTTGATATTTTCTATTAATCCTATGAAATAAATAAAGCAGATATATTCTGCCTATTATGTGATTGAAAAGTTAATGGTTAGATAATTTAAGAAAACCTCTTCAATGATTTTTTAAAAAATCACTAATTCTACAGAGACCCTGCACCTAATAGAAGAAAAAGTAGGACCAAATCTTCAAATGGCCTAGGATCTGACTTCCTTAACAAGACTCCTAAAGCTGAAGAAGTAAAATCAAGAATCAATAAATGGGATGGATTCAAACCTAAAAAATTCTTTTCAGCAAAAGAAACAATCAATAACGTGAAGAGAGAGCCTACACACTGGGAGACAATCTTTACCAGATGCAACTCAGATAAAGCATTAATCTCTAGGATATTTAGAGAACTCAAAAAACTTAACACCAAAAAAACAAATAACCCAATCAATAAAAGGGTTAAGGAACTTAACAAATACTTCACAGAAGAAGAAATTGATCAACAAACATACGAAACAATGTTCAACATCCATAGCAATTAGAGAAATGCAAATCAAAACAACTCTAAGATTTCATCTCAGTCAGAATGGCAAATATCAAGAATACAAGCAATAATAAGTGTTGGTGAGGATGTGGGGAAAAAGGTAAGCTCATACATTGCTGGTGGGGTTGCAAATTGGTGCAGCCAATCTGGAAAGCAGTATGGAGATTCCTCAGAAAACTTGGCTTGGAACTACCATTTGACCCTGCTATCTCACTCCTCCTCAGTTTATACCCAAAGGACTTAAAGTCTGCATATTACAGTGATGCAACTATGTCAATGTTTACCGCAGCTCAATTCACAATAGCTAAACTATGGAACCAGCCTAGGTGTCCTTCAACAAATGAATGGATAAAAAAGATGTGGTATAGATATATGATGTAATATTACTAAGCTTTAAAGAAGAATGAAATTAGGCATTTGCTGGTAAAGGGATGGAGTTGGAGAATATCATGTTAAGAGAAATAAGCTAATCCCATAAAACCAAAAGCCAAATATTTTCTCTGATATGCAGATGCTAATTCACAATAAGTGAGGGGTACTAGGGAAGAATATAGTTACTTTAGAATAGGTAGAGGGGAGTAAAAGGAGGGGTGGGGCATAGGATAAAGAAGGATAGTAGAATGAAACACATTATTACCTTATGCATGACCAATGTGATCCTACAACATGTACAAGCAGAAAAATGAGAACTTAATACTCCACTTATGTATGATATATCAAAGTGCATAAATGCATTGTACTGTTATGTATAACTAATTAGAACAAATTTAAGAATTTTTTTTAAAAAGAAACTAATTCTAAGAGTTTGTTCCAGGCCTTTGCACTAAGACTCTATTCTATTTATTACACATTCTTACTTCACTTAGTTCTTCTTTCTCAAATGATTTATGAAAACATGTCAGGTAAAGTGAATAGTTTGTAAAATAAGCTATTAGTACTAGTGGTGCATTTCTGCAATTCTAAAGAAAGGAATACAGGTTGGGAAACAACCCATTTTGGACCTCGGTGAATGCTTTGAATATGACAGTCCATCAAGAAAAGGGGGGAAAAGAAGTAACCAAAGAAGATCAAGGGCAAACCATTTTACTTGGTTGAGTTTTTGACACCAACAATCTGAAATTCTGAGCAAATCCCATTTCTGCAGTGAGATCTTTTAGCTATTTTCTTCTGAAAGGATTCTGGAATTTTTTAAAACTTGGAAGACCTTAGAGACTGAGGTCAAGGAAACCAGATGATGTTCCAAAACAATGCTGCAGGGGCAAGCCATTTCAAAATATTAAATGGGTTATTGTCTTTCCAAACACTACTGGGAGTTAGATAATCTTATTTTATATATGGCATGGCTCATTGGATTGAAATCTCCCAGGAGTTCTGAAGTATTTTTCCACTGATGGATTCCCTGCCCCCCAACACCCCCAGAGCCCCCAGAGAAGGACAGAAGAGCAGGTGGTTCTAACGGGAGCATCCAAGTGCTGCAGAGATGCCTTTGATGTACCAGGAGTAAAGCAGGGCGAGTGAGTCTGGTCAGGCTGCACAGCACACATGATCTTCTTCATAGTCCAGAGGTACAACATGCAAATAGAGTTTGACTTTGAAACATAAAGAAAACTGGTCCCATAATATTATGAAATGTTAGTATACCTAGAGCATCAGTTTCACTCATTTGTACACATTTTCCCAGAAATGACCCCTGTATAAAAAGCTTTTGTGTTTGTTTAGACAAAAGAGCATGATAATGTAAGAGAAGGGGTAAAGTGCCAGGCTGCCCTCACCATTTATGATTTACTTAAGAAGTCCACATAGAGTGCACGCTACGAGCTCAAAAATGATAGAAAAGTAGTTTCCATACAAAGACATACTCCATCTAAAGTGGGAATGAGAGTTCCAGCAATTCCTGGTTTTTCACAGACTCTTAGCTTCCTTTCAGAGCCTTCCCTTGAGAATTGTAAGTTCTGGGCCATCATTAGGAGTCTCTCTTCTGACATCAATGCATTAAACTGCAGCAGTGCCCCAAAATGCCCTGCAGCCAAGACATCGGCGCCCTGGGATATAAGAAGGTCTGTGGTTCCTCTGTTTCTTCTGGTCCCTTGAACACTACAATGCACTTCCTATTTTCTTTTAAAGTCTAATGGTTTTGCCTTAAGAGTTGTAAAAATGCCAGTGGAATTTATTTCATTTTTCATCAATCCCCTAGGAAGGTTGAACTGAGAAAAAATATAGACCAGTAAATTTTCATTATATGTATGCATAGTTGAACTGAGCATGAAATAGGACCACTGATATGGTTGAAATACCTGCAAAATCCACAGATGTGCCTTGCAAAGGCATGTATCAGGGCTCGTTGATGGCATATTTCCAGGAAAATATTGTAAGATGAAAATTATCACAATCCTACCTAGAAAAGAACTAAGCCTTACACAATGAAAAGTCCTTTTTTTTACCTGTCAATAGGAAGCCTTAATCAAAGTAGTTCTACATCAGTCCATCCAACTCAGTCTCATCTTAACTACTGACATCTACCTATTATTCACTTATCATGAAATTATTGGATTCCATTTCCAGTTATGATGAAATAACATATATCAGATTTTCCCTCTTGTTGCAATTAGAAAATGGAGCTGAATGTATTAAACAATTGTTTGCAGATACTAAGCAACAGCTATACCAGCACTGAGATCCCTGGCAGAATAAAACAAATGAAGTCAGCCCTAAAATTGTCTTCCTTCCTTCCTTCCTTCCTTCCTTCCTTCCTTCCTTCCTTCCTTCCTTTCTTCCAGACCAAAATACAGAGCAAAAATTACAGTTTTGTTGTTGAGGACACAGAGTTTGGAGTTTGGGGAAGATGAGTCTAGAATGCACAGGGCAAGTTACCAGAGGAGAAAGCTATGCAATTAGCATGCAAATGACCCCAACATCTGCATGGATCCTCTTTAATCTTGGCCTAAATAACACTGGCATACTAGAAGTATCCACAAGACCAGCAGAAAAAATTAACAACCACAACAAAACAGATCAACTTCTGAGAAAAGAAAAAGTGTGAGATTATACACAGAATAACTCCCAGAACTCACACAGATGTGAGATAGTTGGGGTTAACCTAACTAGAGAAGAGTGTCTTTAAATACCCAAGGTACTGAGAAAATACTTAAAAGTTTCAAGCTTTAGCAGTTTGGCTAAACTAGCTGTAGAACAAAGAACCAACAAGTTCAAAAGTAAGTCTTCAAAAGATGAATCGTACATGTGAATAACTCAGTTACCTGCCAAACAAAACTTAAAGCTACTTAAAGAGAACACACAAAAACCACATAGACTTTCAGCAATGTGAAATCTGAACATTCACCATCTATTCAAGTCACTAGAAACGTGGAGAAGCATGAAAAATAAGAAGAACCAGTCAATGGTCAAACCCAGATAACAGAGAGAATTAACAATGAGGGGCTTCAAGAAGCTGTTTGAAATATGTCAAGAATTTAAAGAAAAATATAAAAATGTTATGGAAAATTTAACCATGGAACATCTAGAGTGGAAAAATTCATATCTGATCTAAAATGACTTCTTATACGGTTATAATAGCATGTAAGACATTGGAGAAGAAAGCTGTGGTTCCCATGGTGTAGTGGTTCTCAAACGGGCACTGTTTTGCCCATCTGGAAGCATCTGGCAATAGTTGAAGGTATTTCTGGTTGTCACAACTTGGGGGAGGTTGCTACTGGCATCTAGGGGATAGAAGTTGGGGATGTTGCTGAATGTCCTGTAATGCACAGCCCCCCAACATAGAATTATCCAATCCAATATGTCGATACTGCTGAGCTTAAGAAACTCTATCTAAGATCAATTGAAATTAAAAATTAAAAATTAATGAAGCTAAAAGAAAAAAAATTTTTATAAAAAATAATAAAATTGGGGGAAAATCGCTGAGTTTAAGTGAGTTATGGAATAACACAAAGAAATCCAATACATTAGTATTTCGAGTCCCATTTGAGATTAAAGAGGGACTCTAAGGAGGGACGGTGAAAAAGAATTAAAATATGAAAGCTGCACATTTTACAAAGTTGGTGAAATTATTGACTAACAGCTCCAAGAAACTTGATGAATCTCAAGCAAGATAAACATAAAGAAATGCCAGTCGCTGGGTGTGGTGACGAATGCTATAATCCCAGTGGCTCAGGAGGTTGAGGCAGGAGAATAGAAAGTGCAAAGCCAACCTCAGAAAAATCAAAGTGCTAAGCAACTCAGTGAGACCCCGTCTCTAAATAAAATATAAAATAGGACTGGGGATGTGGCTCAATGGTTGAGTGCTCCTGAGTTCAATCCCCAGTACCCCCCGCCCCCACCAAAAAAATAAAACATAAAGAAAACCACGCCAACCTCTGTCAAAATCAATTTACCTAAAATCTATGAAAAAGAAAAAAAAATAGGGGGCTTGGGTTGTGACTCAGTGGTAGAGCGCTTGCCTGGCATGTGTGAGGCACTGGGTTTGATTCTCAGCACCACATAAAAATAAATGAATAAAATAAGGGTCTATCAACTTAAAAAAAAAAGAAAAATAATAAACATATGCAAAGAAAGCAAGCCAATTATTTGCAAGTTAACAATGATAAGAATGATCACTGAATTCTAATTAAAATCTGTGGAAGCCAGAAAACAGTACAACATCTTTAAAGAGCTGAAAGAAAAAGAAAGTTGTCAACCTAGAATTCTGTATTGAGTGGAAATGTCTTTAAAAACTGAGGACAAATGGACAAATTTGCAAATTGAAAAAAAGCTTACGGATTTGTCACCTAGCAACCTGCACTATAAGAAATGTTAAAGGAACTTCTTTCAACTCATAGAAAATGACACAAGATGGAAACGCAGATCTACACAGAGGAAAGAAAAGCATCTGGTAAGGTAAACATGGGGACAAATATCTAGACATTTACACCTTGCTTTTTAATATTATTAAAAGGTTATGGGTCTTCTAATGGAAATAATAACAATGCAGTGTGAGGTTTATAACACTTGTAAAAGGACAATAAGAAATAAGTGGGAATTGCACTGAGTATGTGAAATTATTTGAACGTAAACTCTGATAAATGAAACATGCATATTTAGTAAACCCAAGAACACCCATTTTAGTAAAAAGGAGAAAAAGCTGATTGTCCAACAGTGGAAGTAAAATAGAAGATTAAACAATATTGACATAATCCAACAAAGGAAGAGAAAATGGAGTGGAGATCAAGGAATAGCTAGAAAATAGAGAAAACAAAAAGCAACATGGTAGATTTAAACCCAAGCATTTTAACAAATAAGTTAAATGCAATAGTCTTAACTCTTTACTCCCATTTAGGATATAGAATCCCACTGAATAAGAAGAAAAATCTACATAACTTACAAAATTATAAGTCGCCTTGAAGTCACCACAGAACTGAGGTCATGGTGTTACCAATTAACCCAAACTTTGGGCAAAGACCAGCACCCTGATTAAATATGGATGCCAGCACGTAACTTCCTTGGTATACAACATAGAAGGGAGATACCCCAAACCACATAGGCTGGTGAACAGTTCAGATGAAAATTGTTTCAAGTATTGTTAAAGGCTTAGTGTGAGCTAGTGTCAGCAGATAGAACCTTGGGGGGTCATAGAGGCAGAAGGATTTCATATTCATTTGCACCCACTTCCCCAGGGACTCGATAGAAAGTTGGGGGTATGGATGACTGCATTCAAAAGAAAGGAATAACTTCAGAACCAGAAATGTTCCCATAGATGAAGAGGGACGTTCCTTAGTAATTAAGCGGCCAACTCATCCTGAAGATACTACAGGTATTTATAGATCATACACTAAATATGGACTTATCTTACAATAGCTCATGAAATACATGAAGAAAAAAATGATAAGTCTGAAAGAAAGAGTAGGAAAACAAGCAATAATTTTCAGAGACTTTGAGACTTCTTTAAAAATATTTGATGGTAAGACTAAGAATATCTAAGAATTTTGTAACCAATTGATATTTATTGACCTAAATGATATGCATAGAACATCATACCCAACAATAGTAACATGCACATTGTTTTCAGGTGAATAGGGAGCATTCATGGAGATAGACAATATTTGAGGTCATAAAAATCTCAACAAATTTAAAGTAGTCGAAATCATTGAAAGAATTTATTGTAACAGAATTAGACCAGAAATCAGTCACAGACATATTCAGATAATTCCACAAATACTGAAAATTCAACAACACATTCTAAAATTAACCACAGATCAGCAGGAAGTCAAAAAAGGGGAACAGGAAAACATTTTCAATTAAATTTAAAAAAAAGATAACAGCATACCAAAGTTCAGGAACACAACTGAATCTGAATTTAAAGAAAATGCTATAGTTTTAACTGTCTATATTAGAATAGACTTTAATCAATTATCTAAATTTGAACCATAAACACTAGACATAGAAGGGCAAATTAAATTCAGTTCAGGCAGAAGGAAGGAAATGTTAAAAATAAGAACAAATGTAAAAAGCCACAATGAAACTATATGAAAGTGAACTTTTTTTTATGAAAGGTCAATAATAAATGACCAAAAAATAGAAGACATAAATAATCAATATCTCAAAAGGAAAAAGATTAGACATTACTATAGATCTTACAGGCATGAAAAGGATGATAGGAAAGTACTATGAAGAAATATATGTTTATAAGTGTGAAACTTAGATAAAATGGGAAATGCATAAAATACAGAAAATACCAGAACTTATTCAAGAACGAATAAATAACCTGAGTAGGTCTGCATCCAAAAGAATTAAATTCACTGTTTAAAATAACTGACTTAATAGTTAACAATACTTTCAATTCAGGATCACTGGAAAATTCTAACTTTTAAAAATGAAATTATGCCAGTTCTACTCAAACTCCTAGAGAAAATAAAAATGAACCTTCAGACTCATTTTATGATGTTAGAGTTACCCACATGCAACCAATACTAGACCAAAACATTACCAGAAGAGCAAACTTTAGACCAATATCCTAGTGAAAATAGATCTAACAATCCTTCAGAATCTATTGGCTAATCTAGTCCAAAAATATATTTTTAAAGCATAATATATATTGTCAGGTGGAAACATATGGCTTGTTTAGCATTAAAAAAATCAATACAACTGATTGTGTCAAAAACTGAAAAATCAAAGTACTTTGCTCACTTCAACAAAAGCAGAAAAATGCATTTGTCCGATATTAAAATTTCTGATTAAAAACAAATTATCAGCAAACTAAGACACAAAAGGAATTTCTTCAACCTGATAAAAGTCATCTTTGGAAAAACTAGAGCTACCATCCTATGCAATGTTCAAGGACTGATGACTTTACCCCCAAGATCAGCAACAAGACACAGCAGATCATTGTTACTACACATCAAACATCCTTAATCCAAAAATAGAAAATACAAAATGCTCCAAAATCCAAGGCTTTTTGAGTACTGACATGGCAACACAAATGGAAAATTCCACACTTTTCCTCAAGATGTAGTTTGCAGCCAAACCATAGGTGTATTAAAAATACTGTATAAAATTATATTCAGGCTATGTGTTTAAAGGATATATGAAACACTCATGAATGGGGTGTTTAGAATTGAGTCCCATCACCAAGAAATCTCTTGATTTTTATGCACATATTCCAAAATCCAAAATGTTTCTGGCCCTAAGCCCCAAGGAATATTTAATCTATACTTATAGTTAATGTCATCCTGTAGGTTATGGTTGGTGCAATAAGTCAAGAAATATAAATAAAATGTAATCTTGAGACTGATTACAATGGAAGAAAGTTTAAAACTTTAATCACCAAAAGAAAATAAACTATCTGCAAAAAAATTCCAAAGGATCTACAAATTGGTCTTTAGGCCTAATAAATCAGTTTTTCATGACTTCAGGAGATCAATATCCACAAGTCAAATATCCCTGGATAAGGAATAATTAAAAATTAAATTTATGATAGCTCCAAGATCCATGAAATACATAGATGTCATGAATCTATGAGATAGAAATTAGGAAATTATGTATAAGATATCTATGTTGGTGCTACGGTTTGGCTGTGAGATGTTCCCCAAATGCTCATGCGTGAGACAATGCAAACAGGTTCAGAGGAGAAATGATTGGGTTATGACAGCTTTTACCCAATCAGTGAATTAATCCCCTGATGGGGATTTACTGAGTGGTAACTGAAGGTGGGTAGGGAGTGGCTGAAGGAGGCAGGTCATTGGGGGCATGCCTGTGGAGTATATATTTTGTATCTGAGGAGTGGAGTCTCTGCTTCCTAATTGTCATGTGAAGTGCTTCCCTTCACTAGTCTTTCACCATAATGTTTTTCTTCACCTCGAGCTCTGAGAAATGGAACTGGCCCTGTATGGACTGAGACCTCTGAAACCATGACACCCCAAAATGAAAGTATACTCCTCTAAAATTGTTTTTGTCAGATTTTTTAGTTACAGCAGTGAAAAAGCTAACTAAAACACAGTTGGGAATTGCAAAGACTGATAATAAAAATATAATAAAAATCATAAAAGATTTAAATGAATGGAAAGATAGGTCATGTTCACATAATAAATGATTCAATATTATTAAGATGTGGATTCCTCCAAAACTGTTCTATCCTGCAGCTTGTCAATCCCAGTCAAAATCTAAATGGACTTTTTGTTTTGTTTTGTTTTGATTTGTTTTGTTTTTTGGTAAAGATTCTCAAACTCATTTGAAACTTTATATGGAATTACAAAAGAGCTATCATATACAGAATGATCTAGATTGGAAGGTATATATTTATTGGTTTCAAAACTTCCTAAAAAACTTTATGAATCAAGATAATATATTAGCATATGAATAGACATGTAGTTCAATAAATCAGAATTGGCATAAGAATAGATATAATTCAAAGGAAGTCCAAAAATAGACCCACAAATGTGTCATTTTATTTTGAAAGAGATATCAAAGCAATTCAATGGAGGAAAAGATTGTATTTTCTAAAAGGGTGTTAAAATTTGGAAAATAATAATTAACCTTTGTTCTTAACTCATATGATATGAAATTATTTTGAAATTTGCCAAAGACCCATGTAAACATAAATGCCCAAAACACTAACTTCTAGAAGAAAACATTACTGAAAAATCTGTTCAATGTTTAGTAAACAAACTTTTCTTAGGTGAGATGCAAAAATCTATGAATAAAGGAAAAAAATTAAAACATTTGAGTTTGTCAAATGCAGAATTTCTTTTGGAAAGAGGCGATTAAGAAAACTAACAATTGAATCACAAACTGAGAAACAATATCTGCAACACAATAAAATACAAAAGACCCTCTTCCTAATGTCCAAAGAAGTCTTAAAAGGAGGAAACACAATCCAATAAAAATCTTAGCACTATTGTTGTTGAGTAGACACCTCACTAAAAAGATATATGAATGGCCATTTATCATGTGAAAAGATGGTCTCCCTCCTTAATCATCAGATAGCTGTATATTAAACCCACAGAGAGATACTACTTTACCTGCACTAGAATGCCTAGAATTTTTAAAGGATGAACACGGAATACGGATGAGGATGTGGAATAACTGCTTATCTCATACATTCCTTTTGGAAATGAAAGAACATGTGGGAATAAACCACTTAGGAAAACTTTGGCAGCTTCTTAGAGACTTTTAAATGTACACTTAAGAAAAATATGGAAAAAAAGAAAATTCATAGAATATTCACGAGAGTTAATACAATTTTTATTTTATATTACAAGTATAGTTATTATTATTGGTGATGGGGAATCAACCCACGGGAAATTTATCACTGAGCTATATCTCCCCTCCTTTTTATTTTTTATTTTGAAGCAGGGCCTCAAAGTTGCTGAGGCTGTCCTAACACTTGTGATCCTCCTTCCTCAGCCTCCTGAGTTGCTGGAATTACAGGTGTGCGCCACCACATCTGGCCAGAAGTGTTATTTTTAATAGTCAAAAATGGAAACAACCTGAAAGTCATCAACATGGGAGTGTTTAAAAACATGTGATGTATTCATACTGTGGAGTATTACTCAGTAAATAAAGGAGCACGCATGAGTTCATATAAGAATGTGGAATAATATAAAAATAATTTGCTGAATAAAAGAAGCCAGATGCTGAGAACATTCTCTATGATTTAATTCATGTGATATTTTAAAATAGAAAAACATAACCTACCATTGCAGAAAGGGGACAGGTGGCTTCCCAGAGTCAAGTTAGGGTGTTACCTGCTAAGCAAAGGGAATGATAGGATTGGTTTTCAAGGGCAGGCAGGAGTGGTCTTCCCTGGTTACAGGGGAAGAAAGAAGGTATACTGTCAGTAGAGAATGATTAAAAAAAATTGAAAAATGTTGGATTTTTTAAAAAATTACTAGATATTTGCAAACCTAAACAGAGCCAGTGATAAACTTCTCAACACCAAGCTTTTTGGCAACCTTTTTCTGCCTTGGTAAGACAGTGGGTGGTGGGAATGCTTTGTATTTTGACTGGGACACAAATGGGTATGTTTGTTAAAACTCTTCAAAGTGAACATCTGAAGTTGGTGAATTTTATCACATATAGAGTACACTCGAAGACAAATCAGTTTAAAAGTTGAAAAAAAATTGAGTGAGCAAGACTTCTATGCAATGTGTGGTTCCAGGATTCATGAAGCATGTGGAGATGAATAAAATATGCTTCTAGTTTCAAGGAAATCACTCTTTATTGGAAGGTGGATAGTAATCGGGGCCTATCAGAATGTGAAAGTAACAGTAGAGATATCAATAAAATATTTGTCAAGCTACAGTGATTATCATCTGGGCATATCTAAAGAGAGAGAGGTGGCAAGAAATTATGCCATCATATAAAGAAGAATTCAACTCCGTTTCCACATCTCTCCACTGGAGCTCAGGGAGGGAGAGAGGCTTCTTCTACAGCCCACTCTATAGCATTGGGATCTTCTCAGTGTGAGAGCAGAGGCCCCGAGCAGCCACAGACTGAACTACAGGACCACTGTACCCGATGGATGGTCAATTGGTGCTAAAATTTGAGATGTGGGTCTATAAAAACAAAAACAAGGACACATATCCTTGCATAATGCTATGATTCATAAAAATATCTGGCTATGAACACTTAGAGGAGGAAGAAATGCCTACAAGAAACTATAAGACTGTATGAAATAGGTAGAATTTCTAGAAATCACAGCATCATGGTATAAGGCGGGGGTGGGATAGAGTGGGCACTCCAGAAAGCCAGTCGCACAAGGGAAGTTGCAAAGAAAAGAAAGGATTGGGTAAGTGGTAGAAACTGAGGGAGGCGTCTTGGCCTGATCATCTGAATTACCTTCATTTTCTCATTGTTGTGATAAAACAAAGAAATACTCAACTGTGGAATGAGTAGTGTGTTGCTGGGACATAAGGAACATGTAAGAGAAAGGAGAAAGATGGAGTTGAAAACATTTGTAGCCAGATTATGAACAGAGAAGGTCAGGTTTACAGAGCTGCACACCCACATAGTTGACAGCTGCAAGAAAGGTAGCAGAGTGGTGTTGGGAGGCACAGGTGTCCTGGAGCTAGATGCCTTTGGTTACCAGGCTCTAGTCCCACTATCTTCTTCCACGTGGCCCTGACAAGACACCTATTCCCACCATGCCTTGCTTTCTTTGCTGATAAATAACAACACTATTACCTAGTCACAGGTTATGTTGATGACTAATTGAGTTAATTCAACCACAGTGTAATAGAAGCATCTGCTGTTATTACATATGTGCATGTGCAATTGTAAGAATGACTTACACTGGGCGTGGTGGCGCACGCCTGTAATCCCAGCAACTCAGGAGGCTGAGGAAGGAGGATCCTGAATTCAAAGCCTCGCAACTTAGCGAGGCCCTAAGCAACTCAGTGAGACCCTGTCTCTAAATAAAATACAAAATAGGGCTGGGGATGTGGCTCAGTGGCCAAGTATCCCTGAGTTCAATCCCCGGTTCAAACAAAGGAATGACTTACAATTCTGTTTTCCTGTTATACATTTTGTGGGAAGTTCATGACTGCCTACTACAGTAGAGAATGAAATCAGCAGGTATCTAGCATGCACCATGGATGAGACTTCCTTCCATCTGAGTCCAGGAAGTCCTTCTGATAACCATCATGGCTTTCTTCCATCCATCCAAATCTAATTGAAACCATATGGATATTATAAAATCTCAAACTTGAACTCCCTTCTTACACAGTCAGGGGCTCAAGTTTATATAAGCTTTTGAACTTCTGTTTTCCTTATATATGAGATGTGGTATGTATTTATTGGTATTCAAAAGCTGGAGCCACATGAACTTGAGTACAGATAAATAGTTTTCTGTATCAGTCCATTTTTTTTTAATTTGATTCCAGTGAACTTCAAGGAAGCCATGGAATTAAAGAAGGAGCTAGGCTTCTACTGACTACACATTTCTAATCTCACTAGAGGCACTTACTGATGTCATTAAATGTTCACCTGATGTCTAACCTTCTAGGAAGAGTTCTATCATGTATACCAGCCAAGGTTCAACCAGAGAAACAGAACCGTCAAGAAGTTTGTGCTGATGAGCATGTTTCTGGGGCGTCACAGTTGTAGGCATTGGCTAAGCAGTGCCTACAGGGCCAACAGTAAGGAAGGGAAGAAGGTTATTGCTATAGGCTGACTCTATCCTGGCAAAATTCTTATATTGAAAACCTAATCTCTGATACAATGGTATTAGAAAGTGGGACTGTTTGGAGGTGATTAGGCTGTGAAAGCAAACCCATGTTGAATACAATCAGTGGTTTATCAAGCAGACCACAAAGAGCTCCTTTCCCTCTTTTATCATGTGAAGACACAGCAAGGAGGCAATATATATGAATCAGGAAGTGGGCCCTCCCCAGGCACCAAACCTGCCGACACTTGAACCTGAACTTTCCACCTTCCAGAAGTAACTATGAGCAATAAATCTCCATTGTGTATGTATTACCCACCTGGTGTATGGTGGTTTGTTATAGCAGCCTGAATGGTCTAAGACAGTCACAGAGTGAGGGAGAACAAAAACGAGCTGAAGTTCAAAGCCATGCTGCTGAACAAGGAGCACACAAGTACAGTGTGATTCGCTGTCCATTCTTATTGACTCTGGGGTTGGTAATGTAGGACTTCTGTAGAAGCCTATCGCCGTCTTTGTTGCCCACAAAGACGCGATCCCCTGAATGTGTATGCAGCTCTTTATCTTGCGCACCTGTTCGTTTCTTTCCCGTTCCTTTCCCGTTTCCTCCCTCTCCCGTTTCATCCCGTTCCTCCCTCTCCCGTTCTTCAGCGTCTGCGTTAGTGTGTGTGTCTCTGTCTGTCTCTCTCTCTTATACCCTCAGTTGACCAATCACAGAACTTCCACGTGAAGCATACCCTCAGTTGACCAATCACAGAACTTCCACGTGAAGCATACACGGGCAAGCATAGGCAAAGGCTTAAAGCACGAACCAGACACACGTGTGGCCAGTTTACAATCAATACCGCCAGGCGCCATCTTAGCCGCCCCATAGAATAGTATAGCAAACAGCTCCCAACAGAAGCCAGGGCCCTTCCTTGTGGAGGTTAAGATTAGACCTCACCCAGGAGTCAGTGGAGGGGAAGAAGGATGTGGTGAGAGGAAAAGCAGATGCAGACCCCTGCTGCAAATTTCAAGCCAGCAAAATGAGTCAGTGCACCAGCAATCTGAGTACCAGTTACACAAATTCTGCCCTGCCATCTCAAAATCTCCCCAGAATATCCCTGTGGCTCACCAGCTGGAAACCTGCAAAAAGGGAATTCTTGAAAAGGTAGTTCAGCCTAGCCAAACTGACAGATTACAGAGCCATTACAATGTACAAGTAAATTAATTAACATTAAAGCTTTCTTTTAAATGTGAATATAGTATAGTCTTCGACATCAAATGTAAGGATTTATATTTTCTTTATTTTGTCCCTTATATAAAGTCTCTATTATTTGCTCTTGACGAAAAAACTAGGAACAGGTCATGTCTAAACATTCACTATTGTGGAACACAATAATTCTCCTTCTAAATCATTTTCTACAGAACACAATTATTTATTATTTGGGTTGAATAACAACATGGACTCATGAGGCTGATTGAAATTGCAGAATTTAGTCTTCTATCTCCAGACAGACCTTGGCCAAATCCTTTCAGACCAAAGCTCAGCTTTTGCATAATGTGTGTTTGAATATTAATTAATTAACCACTCTTTGTGTTCTTCAAGACCAGGTTGGATTCAGTTTATATATTCAAGTGGAAACTGAAATAATGTAGAAAATCAGAAATATATATATATATATATAAAATCAGAAATATATATTTCTGATCAGAATATATAAAAAAATAAAAAAATCAGAATATATATATTTCTGATTTTCTACATATATATATTTCTGATTTTCTACATAATTATTTTATATTTATATATACTTATTAACTAATCCTTCTTGAAAATTGAAACAAAAACTGGGATTTGTGAGAAAATAGTTGTGATTATCTACTTAGCATTGACAGGGGCTATTGATACACTTGGCCAATGGTCATCGTGATGGAGCACTGCAGACTGTCATGGCTGCTCTGGCTACCAGGTCAGGTACAGTGTGTTAGTCATAATAAACTTGAAGGCCCAAAGAAATTCTTTTTGGAAATTCTAGTGGCCATACATTTATCTTGTGAGTCAATATTGCCACTTCTAGAGAGATAATGTCCTCTTTTTCCTAACATAAATCCCTTCAAATTCGACACTTCCATTTTCTTCATTCAGGTAAAAAAAGAGACAGACTGTCCAGCTCCTTGCTAAAAATAGGCCTCTGAATAAACAAAGACATTTTACTGTCACACAACTTTGCGTAATTGATTCTTCTGGACCACCTCATCCACTCATTTTCCAGACCTTTTGTCATTCTCTCCCTGTACCAACTAAAATCTTGACAAATCCTATCAAAAATATGAACATTTCCTAGGCTTTAATACTAAAAGTTGGGTAGAGGTCATTGTGTGAGCTTAACAATTTAAGGTTTTTTCAGAGGATCTTGGGGCAGCAAAACTCACTTCTCCTTCTGGGAGGACACCCAAACAGTATTGTAGATGGGAAATGAGCAGACCTGAGCCCCTCCTCAGTTCTGCAATTCACCTGATCACTTTTTCCCGGTGCAGTCCTTGTAGAGTTGTAAGAGTTCCAAAACTTAAGCTTCAGTGCTGAAGTGAGCAATCTATTGAGAGCCCTTCAAAGGAAAATTGCATGTTTAAATAGTGGCAAAGGACAGTTCACCTTCTTTAGGTAGTTGTATTTTGTTTCCAAGCAATCTCAAGAATTATAGTATAGAGTTATACTACAACACTTAACTTTCAATACTACAGATCATTTGTACCATAAGTGCAGGTGAAAAGTGAATAGTCTTTATGAGGATCTTGCATGGAACAATGATGATAGGCTTTGCTATTCTGTTATCTCTAAACTATTTAGAACTCCTCAGAAGAAATGCAATGGATACTGTTTTAGTTGGCTCAAGCTGCTATAACAAAATACCAGAAACCAGGTGGGTTAAACAACATAATTGATTCCTCATCATTCTGGAAGCTGGAAAGTTCAAGATCAAGGTGCTCACCCCATTTGGTTTCTGATGATGGCTCTCTTCCTAGTATGCAAACAGTTTCTCTTGGCCATGTATACTTTCATAGTAAGAGAACTCTGGTGCCTTCCCCCTCTTGTAAGACCACCAGACCTATGGGAGTAGTTCCATCTTAATGATCTCATTAGACCTTTTATCACCTAATCACAGATCCTGTCTTCAAATACAGTCACTTTGGTGATCCGTGCTTCAACATATGAATTAGGGGGGAATACAAACGTTTAAGGCATAGTATTCTGCCCCTGTCCCCCGATTCATGTTCTTCTTGCACATGAATACTAAAATAAAAACTTCAAAGTCTTAATTTATTCTGCATCAACATAAAGCCTAAAGTCCAAAGTCTCATGTGCTGCATCCAAATCATATTTGAATATGGCTTAAGGTATGATTCGTTCTGAAGCAGCATTGTTCTCCAGCTATGAGTGTGTGGAACACATAAGTTATGGCTTCCGACACACAATGGGGAAACCATAGGATAGTCTTTTCCACTCTCAATGGGAGAAGTTGGAAGGAAGAAAGAGGTGGTGGGTCCTAAGTAAATGAAAACCTTAGGAAGGCAAATTGCATTAGCATAGAAGGTTTGAGCAGAGTCCTCTTTGATTTGATGGTACAGGTCCACTGGGGAGGCAGCGACACACCAACAGCCCTGTGGAGCAACCTCACCCTTTCAGCTGTATGTACAGGTCCTGCCCATACAGCCATCTGGAAAAAAATGTGTGGGCAAAAGGGAACTAGAAAATAGGTTGATTTATTAAGTACAGAGAAAGGCCTTGCATAGGGATAAGTGGGCATTTAAGTGGATGAAGGATTGTAAACTACAGTGCTGTCACTGATCTCATGGAATGAATAAGTGTCATAGAGAAGTATGGAGAACTGGGGGGTGTTAAATTGTAAAGATGCCATTGCACTCTCTGGTATAATAAAATACCAAATGAATGAGCATATGACATTTAACTTGGTATGATCTAATGAATGGATACAAAATTGCAGATGAGTTTCTTTGTGGGTAAGTGTAAAATGAAAAGTGATGGGTTTTAAACTGTGATTTACAGTTCAAGGAACAGTTTGGGGAAATTTTGAAGGGAAGGGTAAAGATATGCTTAAAATTCTTTTAGCATAGGAAATGAAGAAATGAGCAAATACTCTGAAGATATTCACTAGTTGAGGTACTGACTTGGAAGTCCAGAAAAATATTGAATATTATCAAAACCCTTAAGTTCCATTCACATCTATTAACATTTATTACATTTCAGGAGGTTGATATTAATACAGAAAAAAATATATTAGTATGTACTATGCAAAGATAAGTAATCAGACCAAATCCCTCACTGAAAATACCTAAAATTCTCTGAAATCTTGTTTTCAAATATTTGTTTTCTTTCCTTTTTTTTGAATTTGAAATATCCATCTGGACTTATTTATTAACAAGTTTTCTTTTTAAATATCTGAAATAATACATTTTAAGACAGGAGTGAAACCACCATATGATCCAGCTTGGTGTTTATCCAGAAAAAAATTAAATTCAGCATCTCTCTTTTCAAAAAAAATTTTTAGTTGTCAAAGGATGTTTTATTTTTTATTTATTTATGTGTGGTGCTGAGCATTGAACCCAGGGCCTCACATATGCCAACATGCCAGGCAAGTGCTCTA